>PKRV01000680.1:719225-954380 GCA_003709505.1 Hyphantria cunea | reverse complement strand
AACGCTTTCACGCAAAAAATGCTTAACCGATCATCTTGAAACTTTGTACATATACTCTTGAGGGTATTAGAAGTAACATAGGATAATTAAAAAATAAAAAATTATTAAAAAAAAACAAAATTTACGCAAGATAAGAAAATTTTGATCAAACTTAGCTACTTCAAAAGCATAAAACTTTACAGTAATATAACTTATACATTGGAATAACATATAGAATACTATTTGCCGCGATAACCGACCTATACGATCACGCGCGTCGCTAGAGATCATAATAGTCATTAATTTTTTCAATAGCAAAATTTATTTTAAAACATCATTAACGTGAAATTATTGTTTATAGTTGATAAAAGTTAAAGTGTACATTGGTAATTAATTTATTTTAGTTTATTGGGGAAATAAACAGAAACAAAATACAGAAAAAGTAATCTACACATTATCCATAACAGTTTCTACAAATTAATTTTTCATTTGGCGCCAAACCAAAAATAATTAGACCAAGTAAAATGTTTTAAAATACAATTTTGAGTCCTACTCGCAATGATTCTAATTTCACAATAATTATACAGAACTATCAAAAAGAGATAAAACAAAACGAAAGATTGAAGTTAGTTTTTTAAGCAGTTGTCTTATTTATTTTGACAAAATCTTTTTTTATGGTACAGGGGCTAACAAGTATGGCGTCATTTGATTTTTTTGATGACTTTGTTATATAAGGGCGCAGGTCTTGAGTCTCTAATAACCTAACTCATTTAATGAAATGACAAAAGTGAACTTTTGTTTTATTAAAAAAGACACATTCCGCACTGGAAATATATCCTGTGTTGCACGGCAAACAAACATGAACGGACACAGCACTTGGCGAAGTAGGAAGCGACTTAAACTTCTAACCAATAAGTGTGGTCGAAGGTCAAAAATTCTGATCGGGTCAGCATATTTTCGACGAAGCTTCTAATATTTGAAAACATACAAACATTACCCATGTTGTGTTAAAAATAAAGTGTTTCGCTAAATACTTTCTAAATAAGAAAAAATCAGATAGAAAGTCAGATCCAATCTTATGTATATTTCTAAACTATATTACAGAGTTAGCTTGCTACGCGAACTTAAAGATTTTATGGTAAGTACAGTAAACATTGGTCTAAAGATTAGCCTATGTGATTAGATTATGATGGTAGTATGGATACAGATAGAGAAAAACCTTATAAATGTGAATCTCAGTAATGTTTCTTATATTTCATTTTACGGCAAAATACGACGAATTTCAATTCTCACCTGGATCATTTACATTTCATTAAAAATGTTATAGCTACTTCACGTTGTTTATTTTAAAAATAATTGAATGTTCTTTTCCTTCGTTCCGTTCTTATTTTGTTAGAAATTTTTAGAGTATCATTATACAGTTACGTTAACAAGTAATGAATTATTAAAAAATGTGTGTGTATACTTATATCCACCCGTTAGAAGTTATATTTCTTTGGCGTAACAAGATAAAAAACTAAAACGTTGACTATAGCTAACTTCAGGGTATCGGTTTTTCGTGACGGTGCGCGCGCATCGTAACACTAAAACGTTGGCTATAGCTAACTTCAGGGTGTCGGTTTTTTCGTGACGGTGTGCGTGCGCATCGTAACACTAAAACGTTGGCTATAGCTAACTTCAGGGTGTCGGTTTTCGTGACGGTGTGCGCGTCAAATAAATTTACTCTCATTATTTTTCCCTAACGCGCCAAAAGAAGTATAACTTCAAAAATAGAGCCCGACTTCGTCAATATCATATATAAAACATATAAGTTATAAATATATATATATATATATATATTTGTAATCACACACTCGAAGTATTTTGAAAACAATTTTTTTTCTGAGATTACTATTTGGCTCTAAAAATCTTTAATTTAGATTTTTTTTTATTTTGATGTACCCAGTGTCATCTTTCACGACAAAGACAAATCTATTGACACCACTTACATAAAAATACGAAAGGCCGTTTAGGCTCTAAGGCATAACATATACATACAACGTAATCCTCTTTCTTTCGCAGTCGCGTTATAATAAAATAAAATGAAAGGAAATTATAGAAACAGTAAGGTAATCATAGTTGGTGATCGTAAAAAATATTACTTTGGCTATTACCTATAGCTTTGCTGGCGTGACTGTCTCTCATTTCGGATTTCTAACTTTGAAAGTGTGGAACTTAAATTGAGTCATTCATCCTTTATGTAACCCTCTTAAAGATGAAATTTCCAAAGACCATTGTACTGTTCATAAGATAGAAAGTATCAGCTGCTAAATTTACCAAGAATTTTATGCTCTGCATTAATGAATCAAACAATTTGAGGGAAGTAATTTATACTAATATTACAAAATCGTAAAGTTTAAGAGGTTGTAGGGCGTAATCTCTAGAGAAAGTCACATATTATAGTGGGAGAGTGATACCACAGCCTCACAGAAAACCGCTGTGAAACAGCACCTGTGCTGTGTGTCACTGAGTGAGTGATACCGGAGGCCCATAATCCAACCTTTCCCCTCATCTCCCTCCCCATCCCCCACATCCCCCAAGGCCGGCGACGCACTTGTGATGTCTCTGGTGTTGCGGGTGTCCATGGGCGGCGGTAGTCGCTTGCCATCGGGCGATACATATGCTCGTTTATCTCCTATTCCATACAAAAAACAAAACACTATTTGTAAGTGTCATAGGCTATATATTACCTCAAAAAATGATTACGTTGACATCCGAAAGAGGAACCGCATGAAAAAGGTAGGTTTATATATGAAGAAGGTGGAAGTGAAAGTGGTTTGTCAAATTATGGCAGTCGGATTGAATCTGATGTCTTTGGAATCCAAGCATTGACGCGTTGAAAATTGTCAAATGAAACTGGAAATTTAAATTACCATTGAGATGTTTCATCTTTAGCATTATATGTACCTATATTAGAATGGTGTGTTTTCTTGGTTTGATTGCATAGGTTGGGGAGAAATGATGGAATATGTATTATAAATCATTCTGGTATATTATCTACATTAATATTACAAAGAGGAAAGATTTGATTGTTTATTTCTTTGCATTGAATAAGCTCCGAAAGTACAGAACCGATTTAAAAATTTTTTCACCATTAGAAAGTAGATGATCCCAAAGTAACTTAGGCTATATTACATTTGCCAAAAAGTTAGGAATGCATATGAAGACTTCGAGGCTTAGCCAACTGTTCTATCTAAGCTTGAAAAGTTTACTAAGAGCATGTTAAAATTAATAATATTTAAATTATTGGATGAATACACGTGTCTACGCGTGCGAAGCCGGGTCGGGCTGTTAGTATATTATACTTTTGGATATAAGTTTACATAGACTAAGCTTCGTTGAGTTTGAAAACGTGTTCTTCTAAGACCGTGGGAGAGCCATGCTTTAGCATGAATTTGTCGTCCGGAGTGATACCACGACGTCACACAAAACCGGTGTGAGACAGCGCTAGCGCTGTGTAGCATCGAGTGAGTGAGAATACCGGAGGTCCATGTCCCATCCTCTTATCCCTCTCCCCATCCCCCATGGCTGTCCATGGGTGGCGGTAATCGCATACCATCAGGCGATACGCCTGCTCGTTTGCCCCCTAGACATGTTTTATTATGATAAAACATGTCTAACTGACTGATACATACTTTTTTCACCTCAATTTATTGGTAGTAGAGCTCGCTGATTACAGTTCAAATGGGCAGGCCCGACCGAGGCGACCTTCACACAGAAGACCAACGTAAAATAATACCATTCGTGTTATCGTGTTTCGTTAGTGAGCACAAGACCGGAGGTCCAATGATGCAGAAGCAACACTAGGCCACCATGGTGTGGTTCACCATGCTGCATTGATTCATTGTCTGCATTGTATGCTTACTACCGCTCTTTAATTCTGCTTATGCTTTCCATCAAGCAGAGTAGAGTCACATTGCAAGACTTATGCATAAAGATATATATATATATATATTTGGAATTTAATGATTCAAGTTTCCTTTAAGCTATATAATTAAAAACTTATAATTATTCAGCAATATAATTTAAGCCATTTATGTTTTACTAAAAATTTATAATTGAAAGAAATTATGCCTGACACTTATTTAAAAGTTAATTAACTTTCATTCAAAAGCTATGTATTATTTTCATACAGTACACAATTTCAATCAAAAGTACTTTATCCAAAACAAAAACTTTTGATTAAGACACATACATATTTCAAAGAGTTTTGTCTACAATAACCTTCAAGGACGCGCCTTCTAAGCTTGAAACATTATGTAAATACGATCTTAGGTCTGCTGTGACGCAAAAATTAATACAAAGTTTCCTTTGCCACTTTGCATATGTTCAAATATGTATACGAAATTTCCATCATCGTCTCAGTCAAAGGACATTCACTCCTAAAATAAGCACCGCCTAAAGCTCTTCACAACAATCGATCCTAAGCTGTCCGCATCCAAGGGCTTCCCGCAACTTACAGCAGGTCGTTGGACTACTTTATAGAGATACATATCCACTTGAAGGGATTTGAACCCAGTTCTTCCACATCAACAACCCATAATGTCCCACTGGTGGGCACGGGTCTGCTCCCAGGAGAGGGTTAAGGCAATACGTTTACGCGCTGACCAAGTGGGGGATGAGGACTGGCAAGACAATGTTGTAACTATGTGATCTTGCCGTTGGATGTTTTGAAGCCTCCTAGAGGCCTCCAACGAAGCTTCACGACTGTCATCATATGATAAAAATCGAGACCGACTGCTTAACAAGACCCCCGAATCACAGAGACGCTCATGGTATCATGCCACCAGGTCACTTATCCAGATTGAGCCTGATTTTGAATCACTGAGTAAAACTGGGCTATGAGCACTCCTGTAGAGTATGTACTTGCCACTCCAGATCATTTAGGCCCTATCACTCGCAATGTCTTCCAACCACTGCCACTTAACTTTAATGCTATACATAAATAGTTGAAATCTTGTAAACAAACCCAAACAAAATTATACATAGTATCGGATGCAAGATAAATTATAAATGATTTATTTCTCAAGCGGATAGAAACAACCAGTTTATTCAAATATCTCAGAAATGCATTTTAAGAATTGACAAGGGGTCACTTTAAAATGGTCTTTGAAAAATAGGTTTTAAAGTAATATTTACACTGTAAATTTTCGCTTATTCAACCATTTATATATATAATGTTAAGATAAAGATTACAGACTCATATCTATAGAAATTAATGTCTCTTCGACGTTGAATAATTAATATTTTCTTCATTTCTAGTTTAAGTGTTAATTTGAGAATTAATAGGTTTTATAAAAGTTCATTTATTTATTTTTATTTAAAAGCCATAGTAATAATCAAATTAAGTATTTGCTATTAGAATAAACCATTGAAATTCAGGCAGTCTCTCAAACCATTTGTCTAATTTAAATTTATATTTTGCTTGGGAATAAATTTATACAATTTATTCTCATACAAAAAAGAGGCGAGACGTGTCTAGAAATAAGACAAGAGCTCTTTTTACAACGTTATGGTCAACATAATGATTAAATAAACTGTGAAACACTGGCAATGCAATGGCAACGTAGGAAAACTGATACTAAAAACTTGTGGTGGAAATGGATTCAATTGTAAAAATTACAACAATTACACGCAAAATTCGCAGCGGTGTACACAATATTGGTGTGATTTCTTGAAAAGCGCAACACTTCGGGCGATAAAGTACCTAACCCATGGTAATTAGCTAAATCCAAACCAAATTCTATCAAAATTAGTCCAGTTGTTTGCCTCACACAAAATTTCGGCTTTACATGATGAAGTATTTAATAACAAAACTTTGAGAATCGCAGTACTTATGCAATATCTGTCAGATTTCTGTGTACCCATCTCAAAGGCTGTCATGGTAGAACCTCTCACATCACAGTGATATCCAGTGACCCTGGCTTACAACGTATTCACAGACATGTGTTCTTGAGGCGATAATGAGTCGGCAAGAAATAAGAAACAGAGAACAAAGATTGAGTGGACTGGAGTTGTATATAATAAAAGTTTTTAATATAATTTAATAAGAGATAAAAGAATATGTTTTGTAGTTTAAGTGAGGTCATATCGAAAACTGCTGATTTCAACAATGAAATAAAATATTCATCAATTTGAGAGTACTGTTAGGGATTGATCTCACTAGACTTACTTGAAACATACTTTGAATGTAAACTGAAGTAAACTACAGCGTATTACTGAAAACCCCATTAAAATCGGTTGCGTCGTTTCTGAGATTGGCGTGCACAAACAGACAAAAAATCTAATATTCTTTGTTTTGGGTTATGTTGCGTTCATAAAGCAATCTGTAATAGTTTTTCCAGATAGTAACCAGTTACGATTTTAATATATGTTTTAATAATTGTCATGTCACGTTGTGGCTCACGATTAACTCCGAAACTATCAAATCGATTTTTACGGTTTTTTAGAAAGAATATGTCTTTCAATGTTCTCTTAGCCGATTACGGCCACGGCAGCCAGTCTCAACGGAGATCAGCCGACTACGTAGGAGATATTATAGTACGCCAGTGTGTGCGCAAACACTCTCTGTCCATCTCTCTCATAATCAGATACCGACAGGTAATTACGGTTAACCGACACGATCGGGGAGAGATCAGGCGCAGGACCGATAGCTTAACGTGCTCTCCGAGGCACGAGGGTCTGACCCCAACTTCCAAACTGCGAGCTGTTATTTAAGTATTTCTATAATCAGAAAAACTTAATAACACTTTTTAGCTTGACCCAGGATTCGAACCAGAGACCTCTTAATCGGCAGTTGCATCCGTCAACCACTAGAACAACGAGGCAGTCAAATATGTCTTTTACTGAAATGCCTAAGATAGTTTTGATCACGCTATATAGTTATATAGTTTTTCATCACGCTTAGAAAAGAGACGAAGGTGAAATTGCGTAGGTCAGCTTGTGTACTGAAAAAGAAAAAAAACTGGACCCCTTATAGGCTCACTTTGCTGTCCTTCTGTCTGTCAAGACCCTCTTTCTCAGAAACGCATGGAGTTATCAAGCTGAAATTCATATCAAATACTCAAGTCTACTGTCCCTTGGAGATGTCAACAAATCAACCTTCTAAGCTAACGTAATCAAAAGATAGAGCCGTTTATGTTGCAAATTTTCGACACTCAGAAGGGAATCAAAACCTACAGGGTACTTCCCGTGAATTCAAAATCTTAACATTTGATACGAAGCAACGTCTTATAACACAGATAAAGGGAAAATTTCGAAAAGCATAAATTTTTGGTTACATCAGATATACCTTCTAGTTTGTACGGAACTCTCGGTACGCGCGTACGACCCATTCTTGGTCAGTTTTTACATAAATATACTCAAACACAGACTGCCTACATAAAATGACATCATTCGTTCTGCTGTTTCCCTGGTTAGGGCGAGACCTGGAAAGCATTATTATCAATAGGCCGCCATAGTGCGGGTCATCTTGCTGCATTGTTGCGTTGTCTGCACGAGCAATGAGCATGGTGCTCACAACTATTAGATTCTGCTAATGCTACCTCATATATAAAAAGAAATAATTTAGAAACGTTATGTTTTTAGAGGTCTAACTTCGGGTCCAGGTTCAAAAAACTTTATTCTCATAAACAATTACAGATTCACTTACATGAGAATATATTTTTAAAAGGATACAATTATTTGCCGAGCCAGATCTAACTTGGAAAGACCTCTCTTCTTATTTAGGTAAATAATCAATATTAAAAGAAAAGTACTTACTAACATTAATAACCTAACATAACTACTGAAATTTCATTAACAATAACAATTATAAAACACTCGCGTAAAACGAAAAAATTTGTTGTCATTTCGTAATCAAAACACAAAACATTTTTTCATAACTCTTCTGACGAAGCCCAAAATGTCCTAACTGCCATTCATACCCCAAGCCAAAAGGGTTTTTAATTAAAATACACGAAACCTTTAGTGCTAACAATTTTCCTTTAAAGTAGGGAGGAATTTTCACCATTTTATCATTCATCTGTCTGTGTATTTCAATCTGAGTTGCTATTATAAATTTAATATGCACCTTACCCGTCTGCCCATGTACCCGGCAAAAGGGTATTTTGCGGTATTTTGAATAACTAACTTTTACATGTATTACACATTAAGGTTTAGTCTTCTTTTTTTGTTCCCTTCATTATACAGACACGTTAAATAAATTGATGACTGCCTTGTTGGTCAAGCGCTCAGTGTTTGCAACTGACAGTCAAAAGATTTTGTGCTCGATGCCTTTTTTTTACGTCTGGAAATCCCTTTTTTTACATGGTGGAATGCCTTTACGCACTTCGCTCCCTTGTTGGGACAAACAAAACAAACTGCTCTCGCCGCCGGCCATGGAGCACACGACGGCCGGCAGCGAGAGATCTCCTCTGATGACTGCAGTGAGGGCCCGACGCTGCGGCACCCAAGCGGGGCACACCGCCAGCGTGTGCTGGGCCGGTCTGGAAACCCCCTCGGGCCTTCACCCTACCGGGGTTTGCGGCGGGGTGGTGTGTCGGAATCGAACCGACTAAAATCACACGGTATGCCACTCTGCGCCTGCGACGGGAGAGATCCGGGAACCGCTTTCTTACGCCATCCGGATTAGGCTCGATGCCTCGGTCAAGCCAAATGCTTATGTTATTGCATTAACTTGACAGAAATTCTTAATGGCAGCCCGGAGTAAGGAAGTCTGCGTTATTTCAGGCTCGTACCTCGAAGAGCCCGATTAACCGTCGGTCCTGGTTGTCATTCATATTTACAGTGCCCTCAAGTATACTAGCAACTAGTTCAACCTCCAAATTAGGTTTATTATAGGTAGCATTGTGGAGGTCTGACTCCAGTCGCTCCGTGATAAAAACTGTTATTCAGGTGAAACTGGTTGGACTAGTAGCCGACTTCAAGTAATTTTGGAAATATATTAAGCTGAGAAAAAGAAGTATATTAAAAACACATGAATATTTATCGTGGAAGGGGCCTACTGCACCACAAAAGAACCGAATTGATCAGAGTTATGCCATGGCCACAAAGGAAACTGGTGTCAGGCAAATCTTTTGTTACCTTTTACTAAATAAATGATATTGCCGAAACCCCTTCTACTCTTCTATCCGATTCTAAGGGATGTCTTCTCTATATAAGCTACAATATGTCATTACCCTGCCTGATAGAAAGACCGAGTAGAAATCAAGAGTGGTGGTAACCATACGCATCGCGAATGTTGAATTGCATTATCATCCGTACCATGGCGGCCTTGTGAGATGAATTTTGGCAGTCCTTTTTATATATAAAGTACTCGCCAAAGTGATTCTGCTCAGGCTGATGATAAGCTCAAGCAGAATCCAACAGTGGGGGGCACTATACTCACTGCGAAAGCAGACAATGCAATGCATGCATGCGTCCCATAGTATGGGGGCTTAGTGAGATGCTTTTTCAAGCCCTGCTTAAAGGACCCAGCAACATAGGAAACACAGCCACACAATCTACCAGGCCGCCATAGTGTGGGTCACCATGCTGCATTGTTCTTTTTCGCATTGAGGATGGTGACCACCACTCTTGGATTCAGCTCATGCTTTCCATCAGGCAGGGCAGAGTCATTTTGGCAGCATAAATATAAATAAAAAAAAAAAAAACATGCGCTGGTAGTGAGTTCCAGTTTTTAATAGCGCGGCACAGGAAGGAAGACCCAAACCGCTTAAAGGATCCTTGATGATAATGATAAAGAAACACATGTGCTGAGTTGCGAGAAACTTAAAGAACAATGATAATGATAAAGAAACACATGTGCTGAGTTGCGAGAAACTTAAAGAACAATGATAATGATATAGAAACACATGTGCTGAGTAGCGAGAAACTTAAATAAACAGCAGAAGTATTTATTATCTATGTTGATACTTTCGAGCACATGACCTGTATTCTTGTTTGGTCTCCGTGTGCTGTAAAAACTGTAAATTACCAAGATCAAGACACAAGTGCATTATCGCTAAGTCTTCCCCATCTACACAGTCAACGAAAGGGAAGGTTAGTCGGCTTAATTACCGCTAATGTCAGTCACTCGAGAAAGCAATGAAAGAATTACTTAATATTCGGTCTGGAAAATGACGACGAGTATTACAAACATTTAGTGATTTTTATATTCTCATACTTGTTTATTTAAGTTCTATACACTGTTTAACAGTTAAAAGTATTATCCAATAACTATGAAGTGGGATAGTGTGACAATTACTTAATATTATCTTATGATTATGCTAAAAATACAAGTTTTAGCAAAAACGGGGTTGGCATTTTTGAAATTCCTCTCTTAGAGCTCACAAGCGTTATATAAAGAACCTACACGCAAAATTTCAGGATTAGGCTCAGCGGTTTGGGCTGTGCTTTGGTGTCTGGGAATCTTAGTAAGTCAGTCACCTTCCTCCTTTATACATAGATAGATTTTATATGGTTTTAAAGGAATTTGTTAAAGAAGTCAGTGCGTTTATCGACCAAGTTGCTTTAACTATTGAGCTATATCTAAAGCATAGATGAAACCGCAAAAAAATATAAATAATTCCTCCCAAATAAAAGCCGAATTTTTGCTTATTTCTCTCCATAAACACTTTCCGTTTTATTTTATTTGCAAATATTTTCACGTTTCGTTTCAAGCATTTGATTTAACAAATATAATTATGACAGATGGCTGTAACGGTTGCAAATGTTTACAAATTATCGTTTTTATTTAATCCGGGGCATGAAAATCGTATATTTGAGTTTGTTTGCATAAGGTTATTGAGCCCGGAGTCGGTGTCCTTCTATTTTTAACATGGAGCTAATGCTACCTGCTATCTCTTAGTCTAATCCGAGTACTAGGTAGCTTCTGAGTTTTGCAGATAGACTGTTCTCAGAGTCAAATTAACCACAACGGTAGGCAAATTTGACAACCTCGATGGCTCAGTGATGACTCATGCAACTGTTTTGCTTGAGATGTGGGGTTGGATTCCCAGGTTTAAGATGTATGGACTAAGTGTTTATGATGTGTGTGTTTGTGGTGTGTGTTGTGATCTACAAATATTTGTTGTGGGGTTTAAATGTTTTGTATGTTGTGTAAAAAAATACAATAAAAGTATATAACTATTTTCTCAGTCCCTCTATCTGTCGTAATACCAGCTCTGCTTAGTTTAAGCTAGATGGCGTTGCGTCTGATGCTAGACATATAAAAAAAAATGATCAAATGGCAACAGTGGACAACGCTTAACGTAGTTTCCGACACGGAGTGAATAAATGGTCACCCACCCATAAATTGACCTGGCTAGAATTTCTAAACTACACTTAACCATGAGCTGTTTAAACATAATTTATTAAAATAACACTTCCATATACTTTTTCTCAAGTGAGCTAAAGTCGCGATGTCTTTTGTTTGGAGTGGTCTGACATTCTTATTACACTGTTAGAGGGTCCCACTAAACCCTTTTTCAACCCTTCCGAGACCCTTTTGTGACAATAAGAAAGGTAAAATGTGTTGAAGCTTTAGTTTACATTTTAACTATTTTTTTTGAAACATTGTAGGTGATGGTTATGTTTTCAATCTATATTTTATGATGATTACTTATTAAAAATATATATTTCATTAAATAAACTTATTTATCAGTGCCATCTAACGAAAGCACCTTGAACTACAAAAGAACTACTAATACTGCATCGCGCTTTAAAAGTTCTTGCGGGAATTAGCATATATAAAAGTTTCTAGCATGAACCTCTAGCCTGCCAGACATCATCACCTAACCTGGTTCTCCGTTTATGTTGGAGGATATTATAACCACCTCCACTGTATAAATTAAAGGGATTAGTTTAAACGAATGGATTCAGAACTGAAAATAGCATTCCTAGAAGATTAGAATTCCTGTAATTCGAAATGGCTGTTGAAAGGACGTCTCTTTTCTTTAAGTTGAGTTGTGGGCTAACAAGGATATGTGTTGCCTGATGGTAAGTGATTACCGCCGCCCATAGACACCCGCAATAGCAGGGGCGACAAAAATGCTTTGCCGACCTTTTAAGAAGATGTACGCCCTTTTCTTGAAGATTAAAAGGTCGTATTGGTCTGGGAACACCGCAGGCGACATGCCACAATTTTGTTGCGCGAGGCAGAGTTTCTAGAAAACCACACAGTTGTGGATTGTCAATCATCTAAGTGATGGGGATGAAGCTGCTGTCGGACGAAGGCGGAAAGAGGCAGCAGGAATCAGTTTGGAGAATTCCTCGTAGTACTCTCAATAGTGAATGCAGTTGAAAATGCATAGCGAAGCCTCATTTCTACACAGAGCGAAAATCATCAACACTATCGTCAACAACCCATATTGTCCCACTGCTGGGCTCGGGTCTCCTCTCAGGAGAGGGTTAAGGCCATATGTCCCCACGCTGGCCAAGTGCGGGTTGGAGATTTGGAGTCACGACTGTTATCGATATGATAACAACCGGGACCGACTGCTTAACGTGACCTCCGAATCACGGAGACGCTCATGGTGACATGCCACCAGCCATCACCCATTCTGGTATTGACCGCGCCGTCGTTGCTTGCCCTCGCTGAATGTTTCTAAACACCGAGTGCAACTGGGCTATGAGCGCCTCCAAAGTCCAGCCGAATTGAAGCTTTTTTGCAATCGATGATTCGAGTCAAATATATTGATTTCCCATATTATTAGTGCTCTGCTGGCCTCAGTCATTAAAAGAAATTCTATGCAGTGTATGTAAGACTAGGCGCCCCCTTGAATCTTTTTTAATAGCATGAATTAGGTGTCACTTCGTACGTTTTCATTTAGTATGAAAATAAGTTGTAACATAAAGAAATAGGTAATCCGACAAAGAACTAAGGTTATCGACATAGCCCACAGGATTAGCAAGCTGAAGTGGCAGTGGACTGGTCACATTTCCCGTAGAACCGATAAACGTTGGGGTAAACGAGTTTTTGAGTGGAGACCGCGTCTCGGCAAACGTAGTGTGGGACGTCCACAGGCCGGGTGGAGTGATGATGTGCGCAAGACGGCTGGCAGGAGCTGGATGCGAGAAGCCGAGAGTCAACTTCCCAACATCAACCGTGGGGCAGTAGCCCGTCAGGAATGATAACCTCGCCTGGTCGGACGTGTGACCCGTTCCTCCACAAGTATATTTGAGGGCACTGACTTCCCAATAACTTGCCATAGATATGCATGACAACCGGAACCGACGGCTTAACGTGCTTTCCGAGGCACGAGAGGGAAATACCGCACTATTCCATACTCCGGGCTTCTATCAAGAATTTCTTGGAAGTAAAACCCAACCCAATTTAGGAATCAAACCCGAGAGCTCTTTACCTGCAGTTACTTACGCTAACCACTAGACCAATAAGGCAGTCTGTAAAATATAAGTATATATGTATATACATGTGTCTGGATAGATATATATTCTTCGTTATATTCATTAGCGAATAATAAAATTAAATAAAAACTCAGAGCTTCGTCACCTTCCACTGTCTCTCCGATACATTTTGATCCAATCAAGGTTGCCTGGAAGAGATGCTTTCGGCAATAACGCCGCCTTTTGTACATATCTAATATTATATGTACTTGTAATTTTATAAGTCTGTAATATTATGGTGTAAATTATTAAATAAAATGTTTTCTATCAATCTATTTACCGTTCGATCAAATTAAACTTATCTGACCGGTCAAGCTAAGCACAAGTGAGTTTAATTTTAATAATACTTTATAATTTCTGCTAAGTCCTTATAAGCCATAATGTTATTAGTTGGAAATTCTAGAAAGTTCTATGATGTGCTAGAACTAAGTAGAACGTCAAGACAGTCAAACAAATTTGGACTTTAGAGATCCATTATGATTTGGTATAGAGGTTAAATGAAATAAATAAATATTCCAGACATCTAACACACAACGCCATCCAGTCCCAAGGTAAGCAGAGCTTGTGTTACGTATAATAGACAACTGATATTAATTCATACTTACTTTTTTTGTAAATATATACTCATTATACATAGAAAACATCTAAACTTTGAAACAAAAATTTGCAGATCATCCAAACATTTCGTCCAAACCGGGAATCGAACCCGAGACCTCAGTTACAGCAGTCGCATACGTTACCTCTGCGCCACCGAGGCAGTCGTTGAATCTACTTCAAGTATAAATCAGTCAATTAATAAGCTATGAATTCCAATTAATACGGATTTGATAAAAATTCGAATATTTTTACATACCAGCAAATAGATCGAGAACTTTTATTGCGCGATTTAGGGTAATTAGTTTCTTTGTTCAGATTATCTTTGGTAGATGGCACTGAAATATATATTTTTAATTATATATTATATATATTATATATATGTTATTTAATAATATATTACTATACTAATAGTTTTACTTCCTAAATTTATTTACGGTCACACACACACACTTTGTGCGTCGCAAAAGTTACCAAATTAAGTCAGCCTATCCACAAAAATATAGCTTTGATTAAAACATAATACCTACTTCCTCTCCTTGCTTGAGGCTGTGGTGGTTTCCCTCCTACCCCCTTAGCTCCCAAGGGTTGAAACATCTATCTTTACAGCCGACTTATACCCCTGATAATTCAAATATAAATTATAAAGTACATTTTGCACGCGGTATTAATTATTAATAATAGATTATCAATGACTGTATTCGTTTTGACTGCCTCGATGGCGCAGTGGTAGCGAAAGCGACTGCTGTAATTGAGGTCTCGGGTTCGATTCCCGGTTTGGACGAAATGTTTTGTATGATCTGCAAATATTTGTTTTGGAGTTAGGGTGTTTTCTATGTATAATGTGTATGTATTTACAAAAAAAAGTATTTATGTATTTATATCAGTTGTTTGGTACCCATAATACAAGGCTCTGCTTAGTTTGGGACTAGACGGAGTTCTGTGTTAATTGTCAGAAATATTTATTTATTTTATTTTTCACAAAATCAGAGATCTATACTTTGGCTATGCTACTATGCGACACATACTTGCTTTGAGAGAACGATGCTTATCGTGGAAAGGACATATTTTGGCACGTTTGGGGCATCTGGACCATAGGGATGCCACAGACACGCAAAAACCAAGCAATTCTCGTATAGTTTTTTACCTAGAAAATGAGATAAATATAGCTTTAACCCTCCTGTCTCCTTTCTTAATCAGGAGAAAGTGACATAAATGGTGTAACTGCAGGCAAGGCATAGTATTATAAGCGTTCGCAATGTCACTTTATACTGCGTTATATTGTGGGTTCAACCCCCCAAATGGGTAACGCTTTGTGTGATCTAGAAATGGTTTTACTGTGATTTGTTTCGGCTGATGTACGTTTGTAAAGTTACTTTTGAATAAAAACGATAGTAGCTTCGGCATTGACAAGCTTTTTTGGCTGCCGCTGTGGCATATTGATAGCGTTTACGACTGGTGTGGCTTATCTCTGTTTCGATTGCCGGATAGGACCAAATTTTTGTTAGACCTTCAAACCTTCAAGAAAAGAGCGTACTCCTTCTTAAAAGGCCGGCAACGCACTTATGACGCCTCTGGTGTTGCGGTTGACCTTGGGCAGTGGTAATCGCTGACCATCAGGCGGTAAGTCTGCTTGTTTGCCACCTATATCATAAAAAAAATATTTGTTTTGTTATTGGGTCTTGTCTATGTATATGATCACTATGTATTTACAAAGAAAAGTAGATATATAAGTAGTGTATATATGTCAGTTGTCTAGTACCCATAATATTATACAATCTCTGCTTAGTTTGGGACTAGATGGCATTGTGTTTCAGATGATTGAAATATCATTATAATATTACATGCAAGTTTCAGCTTTTAATTTATGCCTAATTTTATGCAGATATGTTCAGTCGTTCTGAAGTGTTTGATTAGCAAACATCCATGGAAACTCTTATTTATTTAGTCGAAAGATAATATTACTGAGGATTAAATTACCTGAAATCGGTATAATTGAAATTCATGAATTTAATTTGGAAACTGAAGTGAATTTATATTCCCGCCGGCTATAAATTACTACTTAGAATTTCTTATTAAAGTTTTCAAGCAATTTGATTGGTTAATTTAGTTATCAAAATGTGTGAAAACCACGCACAGTATAATCTGTACGCGTTTTAAAATCTTTAAATTGTGATTAAGCTCCGTAAATAGAGATTTTAAAACACGTATAGTTTATACTGTGCGTGGTGTTAATTATACAAAATACTAGATGACCCGGCGATTTTATTTTATTCTAAGTCCTCAACTGTGCTCCAAGATTGATTTTCTTTGAAGTTTTTGAATATTTTATTTAGCACTTATTAGAGTACGGTACCGAGTCGTGGTCTCTTACTATAAGTCTTATAAGGAAGCTCGGGGTCATACAGCGAGCTATGGAATCCCCCGAGATCGAAGCAGAAATGAGGAGATCCGTAGTCGAACCAAAATTACTGACATATCAGATCCAGTCAGCAAGCTGAAGTGGCAGTGGACAGGGTACATAGCACGGAGAACCGATGGCTGATGGGGCAGAAAAGTTCCCCAACATATCTGTCCCCCAACGTAGACGGACTACCTAGATATGATCGCAAGGACTCGTTGGATGCAGGGTCCTTTAAGCGGGGCGTGAAAAAGCATCTCAACAGGCCGCCATAGTGAGGGTCACCATGCTGCATTGTTCTTTTTCGCATTGAGGATGGTGACCACCACTCTTGGATTCTGCTCATGCTCTCCATCAGGCAGGGCAGAGCCATTTTGGCAGCTTAAACATAATACATGTTTCTAATCGCCAAGTGCAACTGGGCTATGCCCGCACCTCATCAGTAATCTGTATACCTAGGAATTTAATACAAAAGTAAAAATAGTATATTGACACATAATTTTAAAACATTAAACATGTACTAATATTGAAACCCTGTATCTTGGGAGTCAGTGTTCAGTCGCCCAAAGGCAGACAGTGCTGCCTGTATATTATTTTGCTGCATGTATGTGTGCGAGATGTGCGTGTGTGTGTGTGTGTGTGTGTGTGTGTGTGTATGTGTTTGTGTGTGTGAATGTGTGTTTGTATGTACGCGTGTGCGTGTGTTTGTGCGTTTGCATGTGTATGTGGGAGTATGTGAGTGTGAGTGTGAGTGTGTGTGTGTGAGTGTGTGTGTTTGCGTGCGCGTGCGTGTTTATATTTGTATGAGTGTGTGTGTATGTGTGTGTGTGTGTGTGTGTATGTGTGTGTGTGTGTGTGTGTGAAGGGTGTTTGTGTATGGTATGTTTGTGTATATATATATGTGAATGTTTGATTGTGTGGGAGTGGGTGTTAAAAGCAAGAATCAAAGTGGGATATGGATGATTGATTCGGTTTCAATCTAATTTATTATATAAGTATCTGCCGAGGAAATATTAAAATTTGTGTTGTGTAGCTCTAATGTAGTTCATATTAAATTATTTAAATTATTCTATGTATTAGTTAACTTCTTAATTCGTTTACAGAATTTATTTCGCCTTTTTTGAAAGTATATTAACCAATCCATACATCAATAGATATGATGAATGACAACGAATCGAAATGAATTGCAAGCATTACTTTAACGAGTATAATTTAGGAGGTTTTTTAATTACAATTTCCAATAGATAAGTATTTCTTTAAAAAAAAAAACAAATTAAATCATAAATGACAAAGTTTTGAGAAGACAAACATGAATACCCATGTAACCATGAAACCCTCTTTTCGATTAAATAAACTATCAAAAAGTATGGCAACTTTTTTGTTATCTATGAAACGATGTTGAAGTTTATAATGACGGTACTAACTGATGAGATTGATGAGCAGCCGGAACATGTGATCGATGGGGAATAGTGAGGGGTGCATCATCTCGCAGTCCACGCGCAGAGCAGCGTGCTACGCGATTACCGCCAGGCCGATCAGCATCATGGTCTCATCGACCCGCCGAACCTGATAGGCCTGTATCATCATTCATCATCATCAGCCTATCGCAGTCCACTGCTGGACATAGGCCTCTCCAATTTCACGCCACTTAGTTCGATCTATGGCTTCTCGCATCCAGCTCCTGCCAGCCGTCTTGCGCAAATCATCGCTCCACCTGGCCTGTGGACGTCCTACACTACGTTTGCCGAGACGCGGTCTCCACTCAAGAACTCGTTTATCCCAACGGTTATCGGTTCTTCGGCAAATGTGGCTAGCCCACTGCCACTTCAGCTTGCTAATCCTGTGGCTAAACATAGGCCTGTAATAGTAGTACATATAAAACATTAAACTCATATTCAATATATTAATTAAGATTAAAAAATATCAACTTCAAAGGTATTTAGAGACAATTTTTAAATAAACGGATGATTGATTTACGATTTTTAGTTGATGAGGTTCAACTCAATTAAAAGTGAGAACCTCCTTTTTCTTTTATGACAAATCAAAAACTTTTTAAGTCTATTAAATCTGTAGAACATCTTTATTGTTTTAGAACGGATTCCAAAGATAACTCTAAATGTTTTTTTGTCTAATAGTAAAAACATCATATAAAAACTTAACCCACGTAATTGGCGGATAAATATAACATTATGTAGGTGTATCATCGTTCTCATACCATAAAATAGGACGGCAATGAAGATTTGAGAAATGATTGGTAAAGAAAACAGCATAAAAAATCGTGCTTGAAAAAATAACATACAATATAAGTTGAATCTATTTGAATAGTTATTTCTGTCATTTGTAGCCTTAGTTTACCCTGTGGTTTTGTCTGTTTGATTACTGTTTATATTAAACTTATTCACTTTTATGTGGTAGGATCAGAAACGTTTTCTTTTAAGTAAGAATATTTAGTGGATATTCCCAATTATTTACAAACTTTTACGACACAAGAAAGCATGTAACTGAAAAAAAATCAGTGGCCTGAGTCCAAGACTGCCAGTGTTATTAATAGTATTAAATAATAATGCGGAACATCCAAGTTTCTAAATTCATAATAGTAAAATATAATAAAAATAATAAAAGATTGATTTATATAAAATATGTTTTTAAGCAAATATTTTTTATGAGTTTTTCTCCAACCTTATAAAGAAAAGAAATCCAATTTGAAATAAATGTTAATCTTAATAATCTTACAGTTTAAAGACCTTCAATAACAACTTTTTCTTTTGAGTAAACGTGCTATTTTTCGAGGAAAGAATTTTGGAACGAAAACGAATGGCTTGTAAAAAAAAACAGGTGCCGTGGTGTAGGTGTAATATTTGGTAACTAGAGTAATAAAAAAATTAAATACACTAAAAAAAACTACCACTGTCTCTCCTATACATTTTGATGCATCTTAAGGTTGCCTGGAAGAGACTGCTTAGGCAATAAGGCCGCCCTTTGTACTCCGTCTAACATTTTATGCACTCTCTTTTATTTAGTCTTTATATTATTTTTAAGGAACTTTTGAACACAGTTCATGCCAGTTCCCTCTTAAGCTAAACATATAAATATTTAACAACAACAAACAAGGAACATTTTTTTAACCGAGCTTTTATCTTCTACTGTTTATGTAACTATTTTAACCTATTATATACTCGTAAGAGTATCAACATTATGTCGGTATTTTTTCGAGTGCATACAACATTTTAGCCTCACATCATAATTATTAAACCAATGCACTCTCTTCTAACTGTAATATCATAGTGTGCAAATAAAGAGTTTTCTATCTATCTACACACAGTACTGGGCAAGGAATAATGGACATCGACGTCTAGAAAGAGACATTCGGCTAATTTCGGCTCAGTAGAGCGTTGTCCCTTTCGCACGAAATATTAACAGTCCGTAACTCCACCGCGTTAGTCGAACGACTGACAAAATGTAACACATGTAGTGTGCGAAAGGGACAATGCTCTACAAAGCCAAAAATAACCGAATGTCTCTTTCTAGAGGTCGATGTACATTATCTCTTGCCCAGTACTATACCTATGTATTTATATCTGTTGTCCAGAACATATGACGCAAGCAATGCTCAGCTTGGGACTAAATGTTGTTGTGTGTTAGATGTCCGAAATATTTATTTATTTATGAAATGCCAGGGAAACAAAACATGTTATGTTTACTTATAATCAACTTTATTCAGAATCATTTCGGTTAGAATTAACGCGCCATATACTTTTGGTTGTTGTTAAATCATTTGGATGAGGCTTGAGTGGATTATTATTCGAATTCAATTTCTGTTCGTATGCAAATTACCGGCTGCGCATTGGGTGTTGTTTAAAACCCTTAAGCAATCATCATCAGCCTATCACCATCCACTGCTGGACATAGACTTCTCCAATGGCACGCCACTTAGTTCGATCCTTGGCTACTCGCACCAAGCTGCTGCCAGCCATCTTGCACTAATCATTACTCCACTTGACCTGTAGACGTCCTACACTACGTTTGCCGAGACGTGGTCTCCACACAAGAAACCGTTTACCCCAACGGTTATCGGTTCTACAGCTAATATGGCCAGCCCACTGCCACTTCAGCTTGCTAATCCTGTTACGTTAAAGAATAGGGAAGGCGGCAAGGAAATTGATCTGTGGTGACTTTCAAATAAAGGGCAACAAGAATAACACACTACGGCGCCGTCTATTGAAGATACGACGAACTACGGAGTTATAAAGGAAACTAAGAAACTAACAATCCTAAATCGCGCAATAGAAGTTCTCGTACCTATTAGCATATATACAACACCCACGCCACGATTACCTCGCTTTGTTGGAGGACCCTCTCTTTGTGTTGGAGGGACATAAAACCCTGTTCTCCACAGAGCTTTACAACATCCGATTTTCGATATTATTTTTTTATGTATGCGCCTGGCATTATGAATCTCATTCTGGTGGAAAGCCTAAGCAGAATCCAAGGCGGCAGACTTGATATGGTCAGTCCAACACGTAGGTCACCTCAGGCAATGAAACAATGCAGCATCGTGACCCTCACCATGGCGGCCTAGTGCTACTTCTACATCATTGGGCTGCCGGTCTCGCACTCACCAACGAAACACGACAGAATGAACTCAGTCATTTTACGTTGATATTCTGTGAGAGGGTAGAACCGCCCCTGAGCTAGCTAGCTATCGACCCGTTCATGTATAATCAGCATGACTCTAATATCTTTACTTACAAATTGATTTTAGTTGTATACATATTTGTGCTAGACATTTAGAAGATATATAAAATAATATATATATATTATTTTTAATGTACCCGGTGTCACTTACATGACTAAGACAAATCTAATGACAACACTTACATAAAAAAATACGAGAAATTTAGGCTCAATGGCATGTCAAAAGAAATATATACAATATATTTAAACACTTAAAAAACATAACCTTCCTCTTTTCGTAGTCGGGTAAAAAGTGAATTTGAATATTCAACAGTCAACACAGTGGTAACGAACCTGACTAAGTGCTTTTGAAATTACGTTATTTTAAATATTTACATTAAATTAGCTTTAAAGAATTGTACATCTCGTAATTAAAAATATCTACATAATTCCATGGCTTTATGAAAAAGGTTGCTGAGATTTTGTGTTACGCTTATAAAAGTTATTGCGTGTTGAAAAATATAAAACGTCATACAGTACCGTTTAGATTGGTTAGATTGAATTTAGATATTGTATAGCATACCGGATTATACAANTTATACAGATTATTAATAATAATATATATTTGGGTCATCTAACACGCAACGCCATCTAGTCCCAAGCTAAACAGAGCTTGTTTTATCTGTACTAGAAAACTGTTTTAAATACATATATACTTTTTTTTTGTAAAAACATATATTATTATACATAGAAGACACCCAAACTCCGAAACAAATATGTGCAGCTATACAAACATTTGGTCCGACCGGAGAATCAGTCAGACAGCAGTCTCATACGTTACCACTACGCCACCAAAGCTGTCGAGATTGCCAATGACATATATACATTTAGATATTATATATTTTATTTTGTATATGTATATATATGTTTAACAGCAGTCAGGCTATCATAGTACAGGCGCTACCTAGCTTGAAATCAGATTACTGTGTTAGTGCAGGTGTCCATAGGTTCATAGGAGATCTAATTCACTATCAGGCAAACCTCTTTCGACCCCCACACTATACAAAGCCCCAAACAAAAAACTTTTCAACGTACGTTCCCTGTAAAACATACTCTCTTCTGTCAGGCAATTAAAACCTGCTCCGTTTCAAAGCTGCGTTTTAAACCTGAATTTTAAAACGGCCATTGCTATGACTACCCAACCATGATTTAGGGCTGTCACAGGTATTTCGTTTAATTTTTAACAGAAGTTTAAGCATCTTCGTCTACTGGGAGCTTTCCCGAAAGACTGGCAGTATTGCCATGTTGATTTGAAAAGGTACGTTTGTGCGCGTGGCACGCCTGGTCAATAATTGTCTGTAAAAAACAAAAAAAGGGTTGTGTGGTTTTATGAAACCACGGTAAAAGTGATTTTTTTTTTCACATGCAAATAAATAAATCTAATAAAGCAAATAAATAACAACATTTACATTAAACACTGACAAAAACAAATAAATTAGCGTGGAGCACTGGCACACCGTCCGACTGGCCACTGGACACTGGCCGACCATCACGCGTCACGCGTCACGATGTAATAAAAGTTTCACTTTAAAAATAAATAATTGAGAGCTGTTTTGGTTTTTCTTAAGATTTTGTGTGTGCTGCATAACGTCACGTTTTCTGTTCTGACAATGTGATTGTCGTCTTAAAATAAAAGATTAATGACAAATTTAAAAAAAATGCGTAATTAAACTTTTTTTTTGTCCAAAACACATACATTGAACAACAACCCATAATGTCCCACTACTGGGCTCGGGTCTCAGGAGAGGGTTAAGGCCATACGTCCCCACGCTGGCCAAGTGCGGGTTGGGGACTGGCAAGAATAGGTTGTGGCTACGTAAATCTTTCCGTTGGATGTTTTTAAGCCGCCTGAAGGCCTCCAACTAAGCTTCACGACTGTTATCGTATGATAACAACCGGGACCGACTGCTTAACGTGACCTCCGAATTACGGAGACACTCATGGTAACATGCCACCAGCGGTCACCTATCCAGGTACTGACCGCGCCATCGTTGCTTACCCTCGATGATTGTTTCTAATCACCGAGTGCAACTGGGCTATGAGCGCCTCGCTCACCTCATTAGTAAGCACTAAACATATTACGATGTCCAAGTGAGACTCATTTTGGTATATTTTCACTTGTGAAAAATTTCTGGAATGTCTCTATGATGCGTCCAACAGTAGTCTGCCATTTTCCATCTCCTTAATATCTTGGTGAAATCGTACACCTTGCTATTCACTCACATCTCCTTAAGAATTTATAAATTAGTCGAGGTGAGAAAGAATAAAGAGCCTTTGAACTCATTGGGCAACCCAAAGTTTAAAATACTTTTGTAAATTTTTTTACCGATCTGTTGTTCACGCATCTGTGTTGCGGGTGTCCATATGCGGTGATAATCGCTTACTACGTTTGCCCCCTATGTATGAAAAGAGGTGCTAAGCAACACTTTTATGGCATTTTGCCGAATGGGTAATGAAAAATCGCAAATCATGACATCAACAATCAATAATTAAAGAATAACGAAGAAAAAACATTTAAAGGGTATTTATATTATGGAAAAGTTTATTTAAATCATATTTTAAGACAGGAGAGACCTCGGAGTGGGACCGGTAGAGGTTTGAAACCCTCCCCGTCCTCCGGGCCCAGGCAAAGGTCAGGTATACTATTCGCATCATCGTAGGATCGCAATAAGCGCAAGCCTGGGGGTGACAGGTGAGGCCACCAGTCACTTTAGCAGAAGCAGGCCGGGCTGGCGGCGCGAGCTCACAAAGTACTCGTGCTCTTTTCTGTATAGAAAGTAGCATCAGGGTTCCCATAGGAGGGACCCATCTACAAACTGTAGGTGGCCCGAGGTACGTCGGGATTCCAGGGACTTCCTTTTTAGGGTGCACTTAGTTCCTCGAATTCTAGTACCCGAGATGATATGTAGTCGATTCGAGTCCGACATAGCCACCAGTCGAAGGTATCCGAGGGGATTTCCGCACCAAAATAGGGAGGTCTATATTCAGCTGTAGACTGAAATTAACTGATGACTTGATATTTTAAGATGTCTTATTTAACAAGGAATCATTTATTACAAAAAACCGACTGCGTATAATTTTTTATTGTTTTTTTTAAATATTGATATACCCAGTGTCACTTTCACGACTAAGACAAATCTATTAACACCACTCTCATAAAAATACGACAAGTCGTTTAGGCTCTAGGGCGTGCCAAAGAAATATAAATGCACACATACATACCCTCCTTTCAAAATCGGGTAAAAAATAAATATTTTAGTCGACAACCCTAGCTTTGTACTGAGGATAATACTTTCATCCTTTATATACCTAAATGCCTTAAAATATGAACTTTTACGGTGTACACTGTTATAATAACATAACTCACTCACGACCGCCTGATGCTATTTTAAGCAGAGCTTGTACTGCGGAAACCACACAGCTGATAAACATACTTATATATTTATACATGCTTAGGTTTAGATAAATCATCATCATCGTCATCAGACTATCGCAGTCCACTGCTGGACATAGGCCTCTCCAATTTCTCACCACTTAGTTCGATCTATGGCTTCTCGCATCCAGCTCCTACCAGCCGTCTCGCGCGAACCATCGCTCCACCTGGCCTGTGGACATCCTAAACTACGTTTGCTGAGACGCGGTCTCCACTCCAGAACTCGTTTACCACAACAGTTATCGGTTCTTCGGCAAATGTGGCCAGCCCACTGCCACTTCAGCTTGCTAGTCCTGTGGGCTATGTCGATGACCCTGGTTCTTTGTGGATCACCTCGTTTCTCTTTTAGATTGATCACACCTCAATTAATTACAATAAGCGTGATGACTAATTTTGAAAAACTGTTCTTGATGTTCAGAAGTATTTCCTTTTGTCAAAAACAGTTATATTTAAAAAAAAGTTTTAGTATAAATAATTTGCGAATTAAATTTTAAGTTTGAAATTTACGCAAAAACGCACGGTAGTATATATATGGACCGACCCGTGAATCGAACCCAGAGTCGCATCAGCTACCACTGCGCCACCCAGGCTGTTTTAAAATTCAGCTAATAAATAAAAAACCCCGCTTAAAAACGCTAGTAAGCTCGAGTAATCATACGCCAAAATGCCTTACATTATTTTGGAAAAGAGCTGATACTCCTACACTGCTGGACCGATATTAACTAAACATAGCTAAAAACCACCCAAAGTAAACTGGCTTTCAAATTAAAAAACCGCATTGAAATCGGTCTATCCGTTGTAGAGCTATAATGTCACAGACAGACACATACACTTTTTGCGTAGGGAGTTAAAAATAATATTATTTGTAAATCAAGTCGAAGAAATGCGGACGGTTAACGCCCAACGGCGTGGGTACGGGTCGACCAGTATGTTATATGTTGAATTTCAGTTTTGTATGTGGAACGACTGCCATCAGACCTTCACAACCTAAGTACACGCCGATATTGAAGTATATTGAATATGGAAAGGCTCCAACTACCCGTTCACAAAGTTCGTAAGCCAAGCAGGATCGAGGGCTTAACATACTCGCCGAATCACAGTGAAACCAAACTGTTCATAAACTTACTCAGGTGGGTATATGTTTTCAAATATACGTCGTCATGCCATAACCATATTGATTGATTGATTAAGGCTTTTATACGCAAATTCTAAATGTGCACCACAAACTACAAATCACTTTGTAGTCCATCTACAGGTTGCCTGGAAGAGATCGCAGTCAGCGATAAGGCCGCCCATTGTACCACTGTTTCTATTTGTTATTGTTTTCATTGCATCTTTCATTTTTTGGTAGGTAATAAAGAGTACCTTTCTATCTATCTATTATTACAAAGAAAAACAACATTTTTAACAATTATTACTTAGAAGTGGTCTCCAATGGCTTGGTTTGGTGGGGTGCCAAAAGGAGGGGTGATTGAGCCATATCTTTGTGAAAAAGGTATCAAAACATGGGCACAATTGTATCAAGATACCATTCTCGAAAAAGTAGTTAAGTCCCTTAACAAAACCATGTTCAATAACCAAGAATGGTCCTTTCAGCAAGACTCGGCGCCGGGTCATAAAACTCTATCTATTCAATCTTGGTTGGAAACGAACTTATATTACTAATCTTAATCTACTGAATTATGATTTATGGGCAGTTTTGGAGAGTAAGGCTTGCTCTAAACACTATAATAATTTGGAGTGCCTAAAACAATCCATGTGATTGGATGCATGACAGAAATTTCATTAAAATCGGTGCAGTGGTTTAGCGATGAAACTGTAAATATATATAGACAGACATTGGAGTTTAGAACATTATTACTGATTTTAAGTTCATCTAGGTTTCATAGTTCAAGTTCTGCTTAGTTTAAAACTAGATGGCATTGCGTTTATATGTCCGAGATATTATCATAGAACAAAAAATACATACATTTTCTATTCTGATTGACATTCATTCATTCTAAACTCGTGTTAAAATGCCGGCGCGTGGTCGCTCACGAAACGTTGTAAAACTTTACGAATAGAATTGAATGGCGCTGTGAGTTTTTTCAATTTTCATCCACAGTTATCCTTTTGCTTTTAATTAATACATTAATTTAGTAAGTTTATACTCGTATATACGTTCTTTAATCGGCAAACGTAGTAATGGACGTCCACAAGTTAGGTGGAGTGATGACCTGCTTAAGACGACTGTCCGGAACTGGATGCGAGAAGCCGAAGAAATAACTAAGTGGCGTGAAATTGGAAAGGCCTATGTTCAGTAGTGGACTGCGATAGGCTGATGATGATGATGATGATGATACATTCGTGTGATGACTGATTGAAAATACAGTGTCACAACTCCTATTCATCCCGCGAGTGTTGTAAGAACCGACTGAGGGTGCAAACTACCTGGACAACCTCAATACCAAGAGGATCAAAACTTAAACCAAATGCTTTACGGCATGAGGCCAGCTTCCTAACTATGGACAGGCCTATGTCCAAGAGTGGACTGTTAAAGGTTGTTTAAAAATAAACACGAGTATTTGTTCTGCGTCTAGTTATTATATATCTATACCTAATGTATGTGTTTAGAAATATATAAGTATGTTAATCAGTAGTCTAGTTACTATATATACTACTAGCTTTTTACCCGCGGCTTCGCCCGCAGTGGAGCCATTAAATAAGTATGAGAGATAAAGGGTAAGGGTATAATAGAAATGAATCAATATGATAAATAAATTTTATTGCTTGGCTGAGATCAACAATTTTTACAAATTACTACATGCAAACTTACATTCGCATTTATAATAGTATAGGGATAGTACAGGTTTTGTCTGGTTTGGGATTAGACGACAGTACCTGAGATGTGGGAGGATAGTATATTTTATACTCTACCGATTTTTGAAGTGAAAAAGAGAAAATCTTGTGATTTCGCGACACCGTGTCACCGACAAGCTGACGTCACAAAATTTATTTGGCCGTATTGCGCACTTCTTGGTAGGAGAACATATTATGTTCGCGTCACGATATGCTTATGTTTGGTTTGATCATTTTAATTTAAATATTATGAAATTTCTAATTTTACACATTAATTTTACAAATAACATTCTAAGTTATAAGTTTTCACTTCTATCGGCAGTCCTTATCACTGGCATTTTTTTAATAATCAGATATTTACCGCACTTACAGTTTGCCGACATGAACAGCGAGCCATTACAATAAAATATAATGTATATTATAAGTATTCTATAAGTAGGATAATGCTTACAACATAATTATATTAAAACCTATCACTTAGGAAAAGTATACACTTTAAAGTTTTTTTTTTGCCAGAACTCACTATGAATAGGCACAAATAATAAAATATTTTGTAAATGTGGTAACCCTCAGTTATCGTTATCTAAATCACGAAAACTCGTCCCAAAGTCGTTCAACGCTACCTTTTACAGAAGGGTTATTCAATAAAGGTAATAAAAATCGCCTGAAGCCTTATCAATTGGCCTTTGAAAAAAAAATACCAATATTTTTTGTACAGAGAGCAATTTCGTGGAGATAGCCTGATTTTATAGGGTTCGGTAGTCTGAACACGAAATCGTTATAGACGTGTGTTGTCCATTATAGGTTTGGCTTTGAAGCTGGTAGTTAACATCTTATTTGCCCAGAATGGGAATTAAGTCCTCTGGTTTAGCTGTCAGAATTGCTTGATAGTATCTGCTCAGATCGATCGATAGCAGCGGATACAGGGTTTAAAAGGAATGGTTCGACTATTCCTTATTAAAAAATTCTATCTCTATCCCTCAAACTGAGCGATGATTAAATAGATATAAGCCCTTTTATTTTTGCTATCACTGTTTGGTTCTACCGTCGAATAATGAATGCATCACTTTTACCTCGTTTCAAACATGAAAAACATTTTGCCAAGTGTTGCCATTAAAATAATAGACACTGATTCGATACAATTGTGTAAGCGATTAAATATTTAGCTGGAATATTTTTTATAACTACAACTACTTTATATTTACTAATTCTAGGCACTAAATTGAAATTAGTAAATCTCATAATGTTAAGTCTGGTACTAAATATTCATTCTAGACAGTATTTTACAATGATCTTGACTTATGAAACATATTTTTTACTGTTACAACATAGTAAAAAAGTTCATGTCAAGTCAAAAAACTTAGGTCTCTATTTGGGAAGGTACCTCAGATCTTGGAATTTAGCCGCTGACTATATGCGGCAGCAGTATTATTTGTAGGCTATAGAGTTGTGTAGCCTGTCTGAAAGTGATGCACAGAATATTGTATAGAAGCAAACGTATATGAAGATTTTATATTCTGATTGACATTCATTGCAAACTTGTCTCAACTTGCTTAACGTTTCAATACTCGTGCTGAAATGCCGGCGCGTGTACGCCCACGTAACGTTGTTAAACTTTACCAATAAAACCAAATAAACACCGCTACGCGGAGCTTTTTCAATTTTTATGTACAGTAATCCTTTTAGTTGTAACATAAATTTATTTAGTATATATATACACTGTGATCCATATATGATATAGTCATATTTGCGTAATCGAAGTATGAATCCAATGTTTTTTTTATGTGTGGCCCTCCCGAAATGACTGTACTCTGCCCGATGGAGAGCATAAGTAGAATCCAAGAGTGGTGGTCACCATACTCATTGCGAATGCAGACAATGCAACTAAGCAGCATGGTGACCCATACTATGGCGGTTTGGTGACGCTTCTGCATCATTGGGCAACCGATTTCGCACTCACCATCGAAACGCGAGGGTAGTACCACCCTGGTCGAGACGGTCCGTTCGTATTAAAGTCAGCGTGGCTCTTCTACATGCAATTGGAGAGGTTTTGAAGGACCTTGAGTTTATTCAGTTAGTCTGTCTACGGAGCTTTAGTTGGTTACTTCTGGTATGTATTGTAATGAAAGAAAGTGGATTGTATACATTAGACTTTATATGTTCTACAATATTTGACTGCACGGTTGGCCTAGTGGTTTAAGTGGTCGCAACACCGCTTTCTACTGCGCCAAGTGTTGTGCGTTCAAATCCTACATGGGACAACACTTTGTGTGATCCATAAATCGTTGTTCTAAGTCTGGGTGTACTTTGTGTCCGTTTCATGTGTGTTTGTAAAGTCCCCCGCGACACAGGAATGTACATTCCTAATGCGGGAGTTGTCTTTAAAAAAATAATATATATAAACCGTTGTCCTCTTGTCCCCCGCCGCTGCTCGGGGCTCGTGCGCTGACATAATCTACGTTCAGGGATGGAAAAAAGAGATTATCTGACTGCAATTTAGTATTACTGAAATCAAAACTTTCTTCTCAACAAACCTTCCTTCCTTTGGATCACAAAAATGTAACCATATCTCAAAGATCGGTTCTAAACTCAAATGGCTACTAATATCCTTTCGCCGAAATTTTCATATACGTGCTCTTTTAGTATTCTGTTCATCAACATCACACATAATTGTATCTAAAAGAATATTTTTGTTGTTGCACAATACATATAACATAGACCTGAGATCATCAGAGAATTTAAAACTAGAAATTCTAAAACACTATACTCAGTATGCATTCAAATTACTAGCTTCCTTTTGTTTCTATCGTCTGTTATGTTTTTATTCTATTTAATACAATCAATTATTACAAAATGAATTATTATAAAAAAGCCAACGGCGTATAATTTGTTTTATTTTTTAATTTTTATGTATACAGTGTCACTCTAACGACTTGGGCAAATCTATTGACGCCACTCACATAAAAATACGGCAAGCTATTTAGACTCTAGAGCGTGTCAAAGAAATATACATACATACGCTGGAAAAACATAACCTTCTTTCTTCGTAGAAGGGTAAAAAAGATATACATACTATAGTGCATTCATGTTTAAGAATAGCGAGGCTTCCATTATGACCATTCCATTACCATTCAGACTGATATCTGAGATTCCCAGATAGACTAAAAGATAATGATGTTACTCATTTAAAAAAGAAGTTGAAGTACACAATACGGAACCCTACTTGTAGTCTCGAATGTACTTACCATTTCTCCTGTTTAAAAACGTAATTATTTATTTGAATTTAAGGTTGCCTGTCAGATCATCGTTTGATGGTTGGTTGGTTTTGTTAATGTTTTTTTTTTCATTGTATAATTGAAAAGGTAAATTTAGGAAGGCTATTTATTTAAACACTTAGTATGCTGAATACCACGTTTATTAAATCACCAGCTGACCTGACAAACCACCATATTCATTGCCGTTACCATTTTCTGAATTACTTACTGAAGCACTTATTTTATCAAGAGCGTGTTAACTGCCCACAGAGCTGCAGTGTATACGGCTAAGCGGACTAAGATAATATAATACCTCCTGTTTTCTTTTATTTATTTTTCAAATTTTTAATAAACCTTGTCCTGAGAATATCTATTTACTTGACTGCCTCTGTGGCGTAGTGGTAGCGAATGCGACTGCTGTGCAAGAGGTCTCGGGTCCGATTCCTGAGTCGGACAAAATGTTTGTATGATCTGCAAATATTTGTTTCGGAGTTTGGGTGTTTTCTATGTATAATATGTATGTATTTACAAAAAAAAGTATATAAGTATTAATATCAGTTGTCTAGTACCCATAGTACAAGCTATGCTTAGTTTGGGACTAGATGGCGTTGTGTGTTAAAATGTCTGAACATATTTATTTATTTATTTTATTTATTTGTCTTCCTAGCCTTTATTATCCCCAAGATTTGAGGTTGGCTACTAGTTCAACCGGTTTTACCGGAATATCAGTTTTTACACGGAGCGACTGGCATCGGACCTCCGCAACCCTGAGGGTGAACTGAATTCAGTTTTTTGAGGACACTGACTTCCCAATAACGATTGCTATAGATGTTCATGACAACCGGGACCAACGGTTGAATGTGCTTTCCGAGGCACGGGTAGGAAACGCCGTCATATTTCATATTCGGGGCTGCTATGAAGAATTTCTTGTAAGAAAAACTCAACAGCAATCGGACTCGGGAATCTTGTCAATATTCTTCTTTTTTTGTCAATCTTCTCAACAGCAGTCTTGATCTGTAATCACTTTCGCTAACCACCAGCCCAACGAGGAGGTCCTGACAATAACAAACACGTAAAAAGATTATCCAAATTGGTGCAGTCGATCCAAAGTAATGCGCGTTCACACATTTTTGTCTTTCATTTTCACTTATCAAGATTAATTTCTATCTTTTTTATTCCCTGTAAACGAGCATATCTTGTATAAATATAATTTGAATTTCATAATTCAATAATTTTCATAAAATTTGCGTACAGGAGGTTTTGGTGGCGATAAATTAGAAAACCAACAAAAAAGAAATACCGATCAATGCTGGGTCATCTAGATACTATTATTTATTGGCCTTGGTAGCCGTTGAGGCCTATGTCTAGTAGTGGTCTGCGTTAGTCCCATGATGATGATGGTGTTTATATCTTAAATAATTAATTACTGAACACATTTTAATTAGACACTTTGATCTCAAAGCAGGCGAAACCTGTACCATAGTAAGGAGACTACTAAAAACTTAAAACGCCCTCTACGCAAGTATCAAATAATCATACGCTAAAAATGCCTTATATCATTTTGGAAAAGAAATGATACTCTTACACTGCTGTATCGATATTAACCAAACATAACTAAGAACTACCACAAGGAAACTTGCTTCCAAATGAAAAAATCCACAATCGAAATAAGTTCATCCGTTGGAGAGCCACGATGCCACAGACAGACAGAAATCGGCGTCAAATTTTTAACACCCCTCTTGTTGCGTCGGAGGTTTAAAAACAAAAGACAAATAAAACAAACAACAACCCATAATGTCCCACTGCTGGGCTCGGGTCTCCTCTCAGGAGAGGGTTAAGGCCATACGTCCCCACGCTGGCCAAGTGCGGGTTGGGGACTGGCAAGAATACGTTGTGGCTACGTAAATCTTGCCGTTGGATGTTTTTAAGCCGCCCGAAGGCCTCCAACTAAGCTTCACGACTGTTATCGTATGATAACAACCGGGACCGACTGCTTAACGTGACCTCCGAATCACGGTGACGCTCATGGTAACATGCCACCAGCGGTCACCCATCCAGGTACTGACCGCGCCATCGTTGCTTACCCTCGATGATTGTTTCTAATCACCGAGTGCAACTGGGCTATAAAAGACAAATAAATAATTCTTATTGTAAGTTCATATTAACAGCTTTTCGCTAAATGCATATGCTCGACCGGAGTGATACCACGGCCTCACAGAAAACCGGTGTGAAACAGCGCCTGCGCTGTATTTTACCGAGTGAGTGAGGATACTGGTGGCCCATATTCCAACCCTTTCCCTCATTCCCCTCCCCCTCCCCATCCTCCAAGGCCGGCAACGCACTTGTGACACCTCTGGTGCTGCCCTTGGACACTCGTAAGAGTGTCCATGGGTAGCGGTAATCGCTTAAGCTCGCTTCATCGCTCGTTTGCCCCCTATTCCATAAAAAAAATACGGTACTTACATAAGAAAAAACATTTTCTAAATTATATTCTCAGTCTGTTCACTTCGTTCCGTCTAATCTTTGGAACGTCTAAATCGATTTTTACGGGTTATCACTGGCAGATAGCTAATATCATAAGAAAATACTAGATAGCTAATATCATAAGAAAATACTAAGACTACTGTTATTTAAGAAAAAAAATAGTAGGGTGAAAGCAAAATTAAAAAAAATATAACATTATTCGAATCAAAAGAAACAAAATCGCAAATTAATATTCCCCCGGAATAGGTACTAATATTTTAAAAAAAGGTTTCTTAGATGCCTGGGATCTTTAATTTATAAAATCAACACTCAGCCCGCCATGATCACTAATTAAATCTGAAGGATCCTCGCTCTGTACCGGAGGCACATACCTTTACTCCACGACATAAATAATATAAGGGACCAAGACAGGAATTCTCTACATAAAATGTATGAGCTGTCTGTTTGTGACAAAGGGAACGAAATCCAGCCATTTCCTGTGCCGTGTGTCTCCTGCGTATAGGACTTAATAAAGAAAATATTTTGTACGTATACGGAATTAAAGTTACTGGATCTAATTTAGAAAAAATCTTTTAAATTTTATTACACTGGCCTTTTATCTTGCTTGGGAACTTTTCTGTCAACTTTATTTTGTAAGTATGGTGTAATTTGCGGAGTTACAATAAACAGTATTATAGAGATAAATAATATTATATTTAGTCTGCTTCGGTGGCGTACTGGTCTAGGGTTCGATTCTAGTTTCGGACCAAATGTTTGTATTATCTGCAAAATATTTGTTTCGGAGTTTTGGGTATTTCTATGTATAATAAATATTAATTTACAAAAAATATACATATATATGTATTAACGTCAATAATCTAGAACCCCTTATACGAGCTGTGCTTAGCTTGAGACTAGATGGCGTAGTGTTTGATGTCCGAAAAAAACAGAAAATTATTATTATTACTAACAAAAAGAAAACTTGGAATCAATTCACTACCAAACCTGGTCTGGCTAATGGTGTATAGTGGGCTAAAACCTCAGGAGAGAAGAGCCACACTTCGGCATGAATGGGCCGGCTCGCCCGAAACCACAGCCTCACAGAAAACTGGTGTGAAACAGCACTTGCGCTATGTTTCATAGAGTGAGTGAGGATACTGAAGGCCCATAGCCCTAACTCTCCCCCATCCCCATCCACCTCCCCATCCCCAAAGCCCGGCAACGCACTTGTGACACCTCTGGTGTTGCACATATCCATGGACAACGGTAATCGTTTACCTTCAGGCGATACGTCAGCTCGTTTGCCCACGATTCCATAAAAAAGAAGCCTATTTCCAGCAGTGGAATGTTAAAAACTGTTAATAAAGATGTTGGTATAGCTGTTAATGTTCGTGACTTTTAAAATGGAGATCATGGGTTCTTTTCTACAGGACAAACAGTTATGTGGTGATGGTTGGCTTGCGTACATTCCACAGCGTTTTCTGAAATCTGTCTTTTCGAGATACCATTGAACTTTCTGGAATGGTCTAGTAATAGCGGCATCTAATATAAAAAAGTGTTACGCGGACCGCAACTCACTTTAGTTTGAGCTACGGAACGATAAACATCTGAGTGATGAAAGTGATTATACCAGCCGACCCATTAAAAATGCTTATAATAATTTGATGATGGTATGTGGTGGTGTGATGCGATGTGTGATCTTTTAATAATAATAATAATAACTTCAAATATCTCAAACACTCAAACTTAAAACCATACACATTATCTACAGTATTTGTTACGCCCTGCGGTAATTTCGCGGTCATTGTTGTACGCAACAGTACATCTTTACGGGATAAAAAGTATTAGCCTTTGTGCTATTCCAGACCAAGGTCTAATTTTATTTGAATACGTTCAGCCGTTACGAGAAAACGAAACAAAACCATACTCACAAAATTTCGTATGTATTATAGAGTCAAATAGGATTTTGAAGTGAATGAGTATGTTTACTAGCCGTTATTTTACCATAGCACATGCTACAATTTGAGATGAGATGGCTAAGTGTGAGATGTATTAATTCAGTATCACTACCATTCTATCTAGGATAGGATGTCACATCCAATGACACAACATCTACGATACTTATTGATCCAGGGTGATCTCATCGCGCGTGTCCTGAGACCCTCATTGCCGTATTAGAATACAAGATGGTGATAGCATTGTGGTCGAGAGACATAACGATGTCCCAGTTTCGATACTAGGATGTGTAAATATTTCATTTCGGGCAAATCGTTCGGATCGTTTCTACGTAAAGAGGTTATGTGCTTTGTTGATGTACGTTAAAGTGTTTAAATGGGGGATGTTTTGAGATTTACGAAGTCAAATACATATATACTTATACAGGTATAGAATGAGAAATAATTTTGTACTTTGATGTAACTAGTAACTTTGGCTACCGTGAGAGAGCCATGCTTCGGCATGAATGGGCGCTCGACCGGAGTGATACAACAGCCTCACATAAACNATATTGAATTCAGAACCTTTGTAACATGACCATATTTATTTAATCCACCATTTTGTTTTGTACACTATGAATGCGTTTTGAGTAACTGTGGGTCGCGCTTGAAAAAATACAATACAAAGGAATAGTTCCTATTTAATGATGCTTTTCAGTTCATTTCTTGCTATCCCCATTGTTTACGTTTAACAAAATGTCTTTAATCTGCCTGGTGTAAAGCAGAATCCAAGAATATGATCACCATACTCATTATGAATGCCGACAATATGGCATAATGACCCGCTATGCTGTATTGTCGGCATTCTGCTTCTGCTTCTGCATCATTAGGTCTCCTCTGCAGTCACCAACGAAACACTCCAGTAGAAATATGTTCAGATAATATATATGTTCAGACATTTTAACACACAGCGCCATCTAGTCCCAAACTAAGCAGAGCTTGTACTATGGGTACTAGATAACTGCTATTAATACTTATATACCTTTTTTTTGTAAATACATACATATTATACATAGAAAACACTCAAACTCCGAAACAAATATTTGCAGATCATACATCCCTTTAGTCCGACTCAGGAATCGAACCCGAGACCTCTTGCACGGCAGTCGCATTCGCTACCACTGCACCACAGAGGCAGTCGATGCTGCTCTTTACGTTGGTCTTCCGTAAAACTGGCCCGTTCGTGCTGAAATCAAGATGTTATGTGAGAGAGAGAGCTCTACTCCTACAGAAATGAGTCGGTTCGATGGAAAGAAATGGTTCTGTAACGACTTCCACATACAGCGGCAACAAAAACATATAACACCACCATTTACCAAAGATAAAAAAGAAAAAAAAATACACTGAATTACGGAGTAACGTAGTTAACCAAGCAGCTACCAATCCTGCATCGCGCAATAGATGTTTTATCGCCGATTAACAAATTGCAACTTCCTAAGATCAACCGTTGCGCAGTAGCCCACCATGATCATCTCGCCTGGTCGGAGGATCCTCCCTTTGTGTTGGAGGAACATGACACCCGTTCCTCCACAGTTCAAATCCTTTGACCAAGAGTTGGATTACGACTGTCTATTGTGGAGATTCTCGCTCGTCTCTTACGACAGTCACAGAAAGAAAGGGGAGGTAACCCTTTTTGTAGTAAAGCCGACTTAAGATGAAAACTTCAAATAACCCAATCGTTTACCGAAAGAGTTATTGAAATGTGGCTTTTGCTGTGGTGACTTCCACATACAACGCAGCAACAGAAACACGCTACAGCGCTATCTACCGAAGATACCTCAACCTACGGAGTAATTAAGGAAATCATAAACTACCAATCCTGAATCAATAGAAGCTATACAACTTCCCAACATCAACCGTTGGGCAGTAGCCCGCCAGCATTATCACTTCACCTGGTCGGAGGATGCTCCCTTTGCGTTGGAGGAGCATGACACCCGTTCCTCCACAGTTCAAAATCTTTTGACCAGGTGTTAGATTATTACTGTCTATTGTGGAGATTCTTACTCGTCTCTTGCGACAGCCACAGAAGGAAAGGGGCGGTAATCCTTTTTGTAGTAAAGCCGACTTAAGGCGAAAACTGCAAACCAACCAACCAATTACCGAAAGAGTATTTAAAATGTGTGTTTTGCTGGTGTGCTTAAGATAGAATAGTTAATATCACGCTTAGACTATAACTGAGTACGATTGAAAAGAGACACAGACGAAAGTCAAATAGTTACATATTAAGTTACATTATACACGTAGTTGTCTATTGAGAAACATTAACTAAAGTTGTGGTATAAAGTTAGTATCTAACAAAATGTTCACGAGTTCAGTCCAACAATAGGAGGTATAATATTCAGTAGACCCACTCCGATACAAAAGCACTCCTCGGGGTATTCTTGTTTTATTAATACGCCTTTAAACTAAGTCTTTATTATACTTTGAGTTCAGAATGAATTTAAATTATATTATACATTTCTTTCATTGGAATGTTTGACAAGAAGGCTAAGTAAATAGGAGGTATTAATATGATACCTTAAGACATCTCACTCACTCGTCCCTCCAATCCCAACACAGACACAGAGTCTGTCTAGTTTGGGATTAGAGGGACGAGATTGAGATATAACATATATATATATATAGATATATAATATATATATATATATGTTATATATCTCAAACTCGACTCTACTCTACTGCCTCATTGGTTTAGCGGTTGATGTATGCGACTGCCAATCAAGAGGTCTCGGGTTCGAATCCCGGGTCGGGCCAAATGTGTTATTGTGTTTTTCTGATTATAGAAATACTTAATAACAGCTCGGAGTTTGGAAGTTGGGGTCTGAACCCCCGTGCCTCGGAGAGCACGTAAAGCTGTCGGTCCTGCGCCTGATCTCTTCCCGGTCGTGTCGGTTAACCATCCCTTTGGACTATGAGAGAAAGGGAACAGAAAGTGCACCTGTCTTTGCGCACACACTAGTGCACTATAATATCTCTAGTTGGCTGGTCTCCGTTGAGACTGGCCACCGTGGCCGTAATCGGTTAGGAGATCCACAAGCATATCTGCTGATATATATACTTATATTATTATTAATCGATGTTAATTAAACCATATGATAGACTAGCTTTCCCTTACGCTTAAATATCGATTATCGTGGTGATTCTTGAAACTGATAAAACTTTTTTATTCATGAACCGATTGAAATGAAACAAACATTAAATGTTAAGTGGAGCAAACCGCAACGCATTAGTAACCACCGCTTTGAAGTCCATTTACCTGTTCCTGAGATTAGCGTGCACAAACGAACGGATAAACAAACAAAATTTTTTAAAATGATTGTTTTGGGTTCTATGGCGTTCATAAAGCGCCATCTATAAACAGTTTTTCTTATATATCTTTCATGTTACAGACAGTGACGTATTGATTAATCACACCTAGTTTTAGAAATTATTGTGCTTATCGCACTGAATGCCTCGTTGGTCTAGTGGTTAGCGTAAGCGACTGCAGACCGAGAGGTCTCGGTTTCGATACTCGGGTAAGACTGCTGTTGGGTTATTCTTACAAGAAATTCTTAATAGCAACTCGGAGTATAGAAGAGGCCGGTGTTTCCCGCCCGTGCCTCGGAGAGCACGTTAAGCCGTCGGTCCCGGTGGTCATGAACAGATATGGCAATCGTTATTGGGAAGTCAGTGCCCTCAAATATACTGAAACATAGTTCAACCTTCGACTTCAGTTCACCCTTCGGGTTGCGGAGGTCCGATACCAGTTCTGCGTAAAAACTGTTATTTAGATGAACTAGTAGCTAACCCCAAATATAATAATAATAGATAATAAATATGTTCAGACATTTTAACACTTTTTTTAGCACACAACGCCATCAAGTCCCAAATTAAGCAAAGCTTGTACTATGGGTACTAGATAACTGATATTAATACTTAAATACTTCTTTTTTGTAAATACATAACATATCATACATAGAAAACACCCAAACTCCGAAACAAATATTTGCAGATCATACAAATATTTGGTCCCACTCAGAATCGAACCCGAGACCTCTAGCACAGCTGTGGCATTCGCTACCACTGAGCCACAGAGGCAGTCAATAATAAATAATAAAGGCTAAGAAGATGGTCATATTGTGTTTATCACATTTGGCGACCAGTCACTAACTATCAGACCCACATGTCAGTCTATTTTACCAAGGTATTGTGTCAGAGCGAGGTATTGATGGATTAATAAAGACTTCAACGGTTTGAAACTCTATGTGACAGTTTGTTAATGACTCATAGGAGGCAAGCATGACCGGATTGATACCACGTTCTAACGGAAATCCTGTGAAAGTGAGGTTATTGGCATAACCGCTCATACTGGAAGTAGGGGAGAGATTGACTAAAAAGATGGTAACGCACTTTTGACTTGAATAGAGGGCAATAGAGCAGAGGTATCGCCAGATTATCGCCGCCCATAGACACCCGTAATACCAGAGGCGCCACAAGTGCCGGCTTTTGGGGGATGGGGAAATTGGTTGCGGTATGGGTCACTCGGTGAAACAGCACAAGTGATTTTTCGTCGGACATCGGATTTCTGTGAGACCGTGGTATCATTCTGGTTATGCTGGCCCATGCATGCCGAAACGTGGCTCTTCTACGGTCAATTGTCCATTAACGGCAATAGACAGATATACAAACAAAAAAAAAACAACAACCCATAATGTCCCACTGCTGGGCTCGGGTCTCCTCTCAGGAGAGGGTTAAGGCCATACGTCCCCACGCTGGCCAAGTGCGGGTTGGGGACTGGCAAGAATACGTTGTGGCTACGTAAATCTTGCCATTGGATGTTTTTTTTTTAAACCGCCCGTAGACCTCCAACTAAGCTTCACGACTGTTATCGTATGTATGATAACAACCGGGACCGACTGCTTAACGTGACCTCTGAATCACGGAGACGCTCATGGTAACATGCCACCAGCGGTCACCCATCCAGGTACTGACCGCGCCATCGTTGCTTACCCTCGATGATTGTTTCTAATCACCGAGTGCAACTGGGCTATGAGATAGACGACTGATGGTAAACCATTAACAATCGAACCCTCTGCTCTTGCCTTCCATATCACAAAAAGTATACAAAATATAAAAAATACCATCTTTTTCATATTTTTTTTTCAATAAATTACAAGAAACTTTGTAAAGTATCAAAATTATTTGGAAATGGTACATTATATAAGTGACGTCATAACCTTATTTTGTAGTGTACCATATAAAATAATAATGGCTATCAGTAGCGGTCTTCCGGCCAGCCATAATATCCTGAAACTGAAATATTAAAATACAGATGAATGACTTTTTCGTGTATTTTCATAGAGTGGATAATACCAGAGCTTCAAAATTCCTTTTTAATTTATTTATCTGTATAATTTCGAAATTTTAACGACTGTATTCTTAGTACTAGTGACGTCATAAAAGGTAATTCCATTGCATCTTAGGATGTATCAAAATGGAGAAATCTGGAGAACAATATTCAGAACCAATCGTTAAATGAAAGCGTTTTTTACCCGACTATGACGAAGCCAAATCTAAAAGTAATAGTTTTGACAGTGTTGTGATTTTCATGATTGATGAGTCGATAGATTTGTAAGAAATTACTTAATCGGGTTATCGCTTATTAACTTTTCTTGTTAAGTTTGCTTGTTTTGTTTTGTCTCACACCTNCGTGCCTCAGAGAGCACTAAAGCTGTCGGTTCTGCGCCTGATCTCTTCCCGGTCGTGTCGGTTAACCATCCCTTTGGACTATGAGAGAAAGGGAACAGAGAGTGCACCTGTCTTTGCGCACACACTAGTGCACTATAATATCTCTAGTTGGCTGGTCTCCGTTGAGACTGGCCACCGTGGCCGTAATCGGCTAGGAGATCCACAAGCATATACATGTATATATATAGGTATACACTATGGTCACCAGACTGCTGATATATATACTTATATTATTATTAATTTATGTTAATTAAACCATATGATAGACTAGCTTTCTCCTACGCTTAAATATCGATTATCGTGGTGATTCTTCAAACTGATAAAACTTTTTTATTTATGAACCGATTGAAATGAAACAAACATTAAATGTTAAGTGGAGCAAACCGCAACGCATTAGTGACCACCGCATTGAAGTCCGTTTACCTATTCCTGAGATTAGCGTGCACAAACGAACGGATAAAGAGACAAATTTTTTTAAAATTATTGTTTTGGGTTCTATGGCGTTCATAAAGCGCCACCTATAACAGTTTTTCTTATATATCTTTCATGTTACAGACAGTGAGGTATTGATTAATCACACCTAGTTTTAGAAATTATTGTGTTTATCACACTGAATGCCGCGTGGGTCTAGTGGTAGCGACTGCAGACCGAGAGGTCTTGGTTTCGATGCCCGGGTAAGACTGCTGTTGGGTTACTCTTACAAGAAATTCTTAATAGCAACTCGGAGTATAGAAGAGGCCGGTGTTTTCCGCCCGTGCCTCGGAGAGCGCGCTAAGCCGTCGGTCCCGATTGTCATAAACATCTATGGCAATCGTTAATGGGAAGTCAGTGCCGTCAAATATACTGACAAATAGTTTAACCTGCGAATGCAGGTTACTCTTCGGGTTGCGGAGGTCCGATACCAGTCGCTCTGCGTTAAAACTGTTATTCAGGTGAACTAGTAGCTGACCCCAAATATAATAAATATGAACTCTAAGAAGATGATCATATTGTGTTTATCACATTTGGCGACCAGTCACTAACTATCAGACCCACATGTCAGTCTATTTTACCAAGGTATTGTGTCAGAGCGAGGTAATGATGGATTAATAAAGACTTCAACGGTTTGAAACTCTATGTGACAGTTTGTTAATGACTCATAGGAGGCAAGCATGACCGGATTGATACCACGTTCTAACGGAAATCCTGTGAAAGTGAGGTTATTGGCATAACCGCTCATACTGGAAATAGGGGAGAGATTGACTAAAAAGATGGTAACGCACTTTTGACTTAAATAGAGGGCAATAGAGCAGAGGTATCGCCAGATTATCTCCTCCCATAGACACCCGTAATACCAGAGGCGCCACAAGTGCCGGCTTTTGGGGGATGGGGGGATTGGTTACGGTATGGGTCTCCAATATCCTCACTCACTCAGTGAAACAGCACAAGTGATTTTTCGTCGGACATCAGATTTCTGTGAGACCGTGGTATCATTCTGGTTATGCTGGCCCATGCATGCCGAAACGTGGCTCTTCCACGGTCAATTGTCCATTAACGGCAACAGACAGATAGACGACTGATGGTAAACCATTAACAATCGAACCCTCTGCTCTTGCCTTCCATATCACAAGAAGTATATAAAATATAAAAAAATACCATCTTTTTCATAAATAAATTACAAGAAACTTTGTAAAGTATCAAAATTCTTCGGAAATGGTACATTATACATGTGACGTCATTACCTTATTTTGTAGTGTACCATATAAAATAATAATGGCTATCAGTAGCGGTCTTCCGGCCAGCAATAATATCCTGAAACTGAAATATTAAAATACAGATGAATGACTTTTTCGTGGATTTTCATAGAGTGGATAATACCAGAGCTTCAAAATTCCTTTTTAATTTATTTCTCTGTATAATTTCGAAATTTTTACGACTGTATTCTTAGTACTAGTGACGTCATAAAAGGTAAGTCCATTGCATCTTAGGATGTATCAAAATGGAGAAATCTGGAGTACAATATTCAGAACCAATCGTTAAATGAAAGCGTTTTTTACCCGACTATGACGAAGCCAAATCTGAAAGTAATAGTTTTGACAGTGTTGTGATTTTCATGATTGATGAGTCGATAGATTTGTAAGAAATTACTTAATCGGGTTATCGCTTATTAACTTTTCTTGTTAAGTTTGCTTGTTTTGTTTTGTCTCACACCTCTGCCAATCTTTGGAATATACATATTTTATATTAACTCTTTTGCCTTATGTTTAGTAAAAAAACTCCAGACCAACAGGACCTTTTATTTTGCAGCAAAAGTGTGTATTTATCTTAATGACTGGCAAAAAACTTGGACTGTTAAGTTACAGGTGTCTCTGGGATGTGCTTCAATATTAGGCAAAATAGTCTTTTTTTAAAAAAGTCAACTCCGGCATTAGGAATATACATTCCTGTGTCACAGGGATCTTTACAAACATACATGAAACGGACACAAAGTACACCCAGACTTAGAACAATAATTTATGGATCACACAAAGTGTTGTACCATGTAGGATTTGAACCCACAACAATTGGCGCAGTAGGAAGCGGTGTGGCGATCACTGAAACCACTAGGCCAACCGTGTAGCAATACAAAACTGCTAGATTTTTGAAGTGAATGCTTCTTTACGAGCGTTGAATACTTTTGGGTGAACTAAAATCACGAAACTTGCATCATCCTCACCGAACGCTTTCCATGATCTACATTTTTGTAGGTCAGGTCCATTCCAGATAAACAAAAACAACTGTTTGTTCATAATTCTGTGTTTTTTCTTCTATCAGCAGCCCTCATGACTACTTTGTGATTTCTTTTGTTACATTTCAAGTACAGTCACTTTTAAAAGCTTGTACGGTACACACAACCATTGTCAAACTTCACACTAATATAAATGTGCATTGTTTTGTAAAAATATTTTTAACACGTTTAAACAGCTGAACAAACTCCTGCTTCGGCTCTACTTACGATTCATCTTCCTAGCCTTTATTATTCCCAAGATTATTTGGGATCAGCTACCAGTTAAACCGGATTTACCTGAATATCTGTTATTACACAGAGCGACCAGCTCCTAACCTCCGCAAACCTGATGGTAAACTGAATTCGAAGGTTGAACTAGTTGTCAGTATATTTCGCCCTGAGTGTGACCGCGGATGGGCGGGACGGGTTTTCCCCCCCATCCGCTACATAGACCACCCGCGAGGGTGGCGACGTTACGCGTGTGCCGTACATCGGCCCAATTGAGAGTATAATATCAGGAGACGGTGCCCGCTTCAGTGCGGGCAGGCGCTGGGAGGAGTCCGGATGGCGTAAGAAAGCGGTTCCCGGATCCCTCCCGTCTCTGGCGCAGAGTGGCACACCGTGGTGGTTTAGTGGGTAGTCTGGTGAGTCAGTCAGGAGTCCCACACAAAGCGAACCCCCTGTCCCCGCAGGGGGGAGCGAAGTGCATAAAGGCATGCCAACACGTAAAAAAAAGAAAAAGTTGTCAGTATATTTGAGGGCATTGACTTTCCAATAACGATTGTCATACATGGTCATTACAACCCGGACTGACGGCTTAACGTGCTCTCCGAGGCACGGGCGGGGAACACCGCCATGTTGCATACTCCAGGCTGCTATTAAGAATTTCTTTTAAGAAAAACCCAACAGCAATCCGACCCGGGAACCGATATCGGGACCTCTTGAGCTACAGATGCTTACGTAAACCACTAGGCCAAAGAGGCAGTCAAAGTTCTGCTCTACTTACGATTATTTTGGATAAATGTCGCGTTCCCTTGAGCTGAGCAAGCAATCACATCAAACACGAATAACAACGCGGATGGTAATGGTGGTTTGAGCGGTCACCACACCACTTCCTGTTGTACTCAGTGTTGTATTTTGAATCCCCACACAGAACAACACTTAGTGTGATCAAGAAAATTGTTGTTCTGAGTCCAGATCTTCTTTGTGTTTGTTTCATTATATTTATAAAGTCTCCAACGACAAGATATATTCTTACTAGAGTTGTCTTTGAAAATGTGGTTATAGCAGCCCTATAAACATACCAATCATCCCCAAAGATTCGGTTCACCAGCTCCTACGTACGTTGTTTTTTAATTATCCCCACCGAAAATCGTTTTCTCCCCACACATGTACGAAACAGTACAATCGAGTGTTTAAATGGTTGTAATTTATATTCACAGAATACTCTATTGTGTGTATTATAAACTAGCAGTGCACTGCGATGTCACTCATGGTTGTTGGAAACACTGTAACTCTAGTTGAATCGGATATACTCTTTACAAAATTATCTATCTGCCAGTGGAAATCCCGCCAAAGTTGGTACAACCGTTTCATAGATCATTCGGAAGAAACAAAAATAAATAAATCAAACATTTCGGACATCTAACACACAACGCCATCAAGTCCCAAGCTAAGCAGAGCTTGTGTTATGGGTACTAAACTAATTATATAAACACATATATGATTTTTTACTAGGGACTAGATGGCGTTGTGTGATAAATGTTTGAAAATATTTATTTATTTATTTAAGTATGGTTACCATGCTTTGGTTTGAAATCAGATCTCCGTATGTTTAACTTGGACTTTTCAAATTTCCAACACTTCCATTATTTCTTCTGATTAAGTTCGTTGCGGGTTCCAAGACAGTTTAATTTTTCCTGGGACTTCCCGAGTGTCATAACTCGGTGTGTTCGAGGATCACTGCGATTTTAAGTCGCAGGTTACAATAGGTGCCGGTGATCACTTACAATCAGATATTCTGTCAGCGCGTTTACCCAATATTAATAAGTAATATAGTGTTGGTAATATTCTTGTAGCATTGGTAGCGAAGTGGCAGCATTCGCTACTGCTATACTTACTGCAAAAATTTGTATCTTGGTATAGTTCAATAAATATATAAAAAAAATGACCTCGATCCTACCGTTTTGATGGAGCTTGATAAAAATATTTTAGGAGGATTTTATATATCAGAAAATTCATTCATTTACCCCTTTTAAAAATGAATATATGTAATTGTGTCACTTGTCTAGTACTCATAGTATAAGCTCTACTTAGATTGGAACTAGGTGTTAGATGTTTAAAATATTATTTATCAGTATATTCTTTGTTACAGGGAAATTCTGGCGGCTACACCTTCTTTGACTGCACCACACTCCGTAGGAGGCACGCCGACACACCGGAGGGAGTTCAAAAGAGAGTCTCAAAAAGATGATAGGTAAGAAACAGAAACTCTAGAATATTGATACACTTCAGACAGTATTTTCTATCCATATTAAGATTATCAATTCAAAAGTAATTCTATTATGCTTTGACGGTTAAACTTCTGCACAGCTTTCAATCAAATTTAGCATCGAGATACTTTGGTTCTTGGGGAAGGTCTTAGACTACCCTCTGGTGGTGAGACTTAGTCTATTAATAAAAAGCTGCCTTGTTGGTCTAGTGGTTAGAGTATGCGAACAACAATCAAGAGGTCCGAACCCTAGACCTGTCGATTGGCAGTCGCATACGTCAACTGCTAGGCCAATGACACGATGTATAGCAGACATTCAAAATTAATTAATTTCCACCAACAGAGGGTCACTCAAACGAGAGACAAGAAGAGAAAGTGGTAAAAGAATGGACCAAAGTACTACGACCAGTCCCTTAAGGGATAGCTGTAAGAGAGAATCTAGACCCAGCGATTCTACTAAACAAGTGGTAAGTTGAAATATACCTTGAAGTTAAACTGAATACAACATATATGTTAGAAGTGAGTTGATAGTTTGTTTGAAATATTTTAAAACACTATTCAACTAAACCGTTCGTTAAAGAGAAATCCTTAAATAATAAAGTATAGCCTGCAAAGTAACAGACCGGGGCAGTACTATCTCTTACAGAAGACCAACTAAATTTTACAGCATTTGCACTGTTATATTTCGTTGGCGAGTGTGAGACCAGAGTCCCAATGATGCAGAAACATTTAAATATGCCACCATAGAATGAATCACTATGCTGCATTGTTGCATTATCTGCATTCACAAATAATAATAAATCTTTATTGTAACAAAAATGGATTACAAGATACTGTACAGCCCTGACGCCCAAAGTAGCGCTAGCTGAGTGTTGGGAGTCAGTTTCTATTCACAGGCAACACAACTAACCAATAGTTACAATAGCAGGCAGTTACTAGACAGTGGTCAACTAAGTGTAAGTCTGTATATTTAGATAATACGAGTATATGTTTATTGAGTGTGAGTATAAGTGTGTGCGGAAATGAGAATGGTGATCATTATTTTTCTGCTTCTTACTAATGCTTTCCGCCAATTAGCCAATCCAGAAAAAGTTGAGTCACTTTGACAGACTTTCACTTTGAAAGAAAAAGGATTTTTATCAGATTCAAACAAACACCATTCCTTCCACAACTCCATAACTTACCATGGGTTCTTTTTAGTATATAGCTTCATTTGATGAAGAAGGTGAACAGCCACAAGGGTGGAGGCGCGTCGGACCAGAAGGGCTAATCAATTTAGAGAAAGTCTACCGCACACAGGCTGTAATGGACCACATAGCAAGCTTTCACCAGCACCACTATGCATTAGCTAGAATTAACGCGCCAGTGTTTGGAGACTATTTAAGGTGCAGTATTAGATTTAAATCTTCCTTTTAATTAAAAAAATGTTAGCAATATTTCACAGTTCATTGCGGGACATTGGCGTATCTATAGAAAGGGGATTTTCCTATAGATCGCCGGGGAATACTCATAGTTGGTATAATTTTGACAGTACGATAACCACGTGGTGCATAGAGGTGTTCCCTTCTAGAGTACATCTGGTTCACCGGTTTTTAGTATTCGAGACGGCGTGCGGTTTTAGTCGGCTCGAGTCCGACATGCAACTAGATGGTATGCGAGAGAATTTCCGCACATAAGAAAAAAGGGTGATTACGCTCTGTATTTTTAATCAATCATCAAATTGAGATAGAAGTAGAATATATCCTGGAGGAGAATATCTTTCTCTGATTTAGAAAAAAAATATGACCGTATATTTTTATCACTTTATTAAGTTGAATCTTAAAATAACTTTTGAAAAATGCATTAGAAGTATCGTGTTACAATAATATTTTCGAACATGTAACACAGCGTTATAATTTATGTAAAAACTAGATTGCACTCGGAATTCTAAATCACGAATTAATTATCATCAACAACCCATATTGTCCCACTGCTGGGCTCGGGTCTTCTCTCAGGATAGGGTTAAGGCCATGCGTCCCCACGCTATCCAAGTGCGGGTTGGGGACTGGCAAGACTACGTTGTGGCTACGTAATCTTGCTGTTGGATGTTATTAAGCCGCCTAAAGGCCTCCAACTAAGCTTCACGACTGTTATCCTATGATAACAACCGGGACCGACTGCTTAACGTGACCTCCGAATCACGGANGTCACTTTGACAGACTTTCACTTTGAAAGAAATAGGATTTTTATCAGATTCAAACAAACACCATTCCTTCCACAACTCCATAACTTACCATGGGTTCTTTTTAGTATATAGCTTCATTTGATGAAGAAGGTGAACAGCCACAAGGGTGGAGGCGCGTCGGACCAGAAGGGCTAATCAATTTAGAGAAAGTCTACCGCACACAGGCTGTAATGGACCACATAGCAAGCTTTCACCAGCACCACTATGCATTAGCTAGAATTAACGCGCCAGTGTTTGGAGACTATTTAAGGTGCAGTATTAGATTTAAATCTTCCTTTTAATTAAAAAAATGTTAGCAATATTTCACAGTTCATTGCGGGACATTGGCGTATCTATAGAAAGGGGATTTTCCTATAGATCGCCGGGGAATACTCATAGTTGGTATAATTTTGACAGTACGATAACCACGTGGTGCATAGAGGTGTTCCCTTCTAGAGTACATCTGGTTCACCGGTTTTTAGTATTCGAGACGGCGTGCGGTTTTAGTCGGCTCGAGTCCGACATGCAACTAGATGGTATGCGAGAGAATTTCCGCACATAAGAAAAAAGGGTGATTACGCTCTGTATTTTTAATCAATCATCAAATTGAGATAGAAGTAGAATATATCCTGGAGGAGAATATCTTTCTCTGATTTAGAAAAAAAATATGACCGTATATTTTTATCACTTTATTAAGTTGAATCTTAAAATAACTTTTGAAAAATGCATTAGAAGTATCGTGTTACAATAATATTTTCGAACATGTAACACAGCGTTATAATTTATGTAAAAACTAGATTGCACTCGGAATTCTAAATCACGAATTAATTATCATCAACAACCCATATTGTCCCACTGCTGGGCTCGGGTCTTCTCTCAGGATAGGGTTAAGGCCATGCGTCCCCACGCTATCCAAGTGCGGGTTGGGGACTGGCAAGACTACGTTGTGGCTACGTAATCTTGCTGTTGGATGTTATTAAGCCGCCTAAAGGCCTCCAACTAAGCTTCACGACTGTTATCCTATGATAACAACCGGGACCGACTGCTTAACGTGACCTCCGAATCACGGAGACGCTCATGGTAACATGCCACCAGCGGTCACCTATCCAGGTACTGACCAAGCCGTCGTTGCTTACCCTCGGTGATTGTTACTAATCACCGAGTGCAACTGGGTTATGAGCGCCTTTATTTTACACGAATTAATAACTACACATAAATCTCCTTTCTAATTAGAGGCTTATTTAAAAATATGATCTTCCCTGGCAGTCTTGTCTTCTTGTATTGTTCGCAAATTTCAGTGATCTTCTTATGTATCAGAACTTAATTCTCCTTTTTCATCTTAGAACAGCAATGTCTATCTGCGACGAGCCGGTCTTCTCGCAGCCCACGCAGAAATCTAACAGTGAATTCGAGAACGAAGCATTATACGAATTAGAAGGTACAGGATATTGTCCTGTGCAGCCTTTACCTCACGATCACGGAGTCACCATGTTTCCCCTGGCACCACAAAATGGAGAAAGGATGGATAGACATATACTGCAGGTAAATTTTAATATCAATTGCTAGTTCAGAAAAACTTATATCTTACTAATATTATAAACGCGAAAGTTTGTAAGTATGAATGGATATTTGTTACTCTTTCACGTAAAAACTACTGATTGGATTTTAATGAAACTTTACAGTAATAGAGCTTAGGCAACAATTTATAAAGACACAATTCACACAATATCTTTGTACTGCGTGTTACATTGTGGGGCGATTTCGGCCACGGCGGCCAGTCTCAACGGAGACCAGCCAACTACACAGGAGATCTTATAGTGCACAAGTGTGTGCGCAAACACAGGTGTACTCTCTGATCCCTCTCTCTCATAATCCGGTGGGACGGTTAACCGACACGACCGGGGAGAGATCAGGCGCAGGACCGACAGCTTTACGTGCTCTCCGAGGCACGAGGGTTCAGACCCTAATTTCCAAACTCCGATTTGTTATTAAGTATTTCTATAATCAGAAAAACACAAAAGAGGTCAAGAGGTCTCGGGTTCGAATCCCGGGTCGGGCCAAAAGTGTTATTGTGATTTAATAAATAAAGTACACTTAAATAATCATGGCACCTTAGTTTTTTTTATTAACTGTTCAAGACATTATTTACATATATACACATAAACAGATTCTCTCGCTTAACGACGTGGTTCTTAGATTATTCAGTGTAAACAAATTTAAACAATATAGCTAAACAAATTACACCAAACAACCTAGAACAGGTAAGCGCGTATATAATGTCTAATAGACAACACAAGAGCACCCGCTTATGTACTTCTAAGCTATCTAAGGAATTTCTGCATTATTACCCGACTGCGAATGAAGGAGGGTTATGTTTTTCGAGTGTACGTATGTGTGTACATTTCTTTGGAACGCCCTAGAGCTTAAACGGCTTGTCGTATTTTTATGTGAGTGGTGTCAATAGACTCGTCCTAGTCGTGAGAGTGACACGGTATATGAAAATTAAAAAATAAAACAATAAGTGCGTTATCAAAATAAAGAATTTTAAACGATGATTACGAATATATATATAACGTATATGTTATATTTAACAGAACTGAATTCAATAAAGATCACAGATATTGACGCAGTCGGGTTTTTTTAAATAATTTTACTTGTTTTTACATAATTATCATTATAAAAAGAAATAGTTTAAAAAACCAGAACTCGCGTTTATATACATTGATTTAAATTTATGTGTTACATGACATCCGGGCCATTATATCGTATTTTTACCTTATTCATTAAAATACGGAAAATGCATTTTTTTTTTCCTCAAAAATTTCTTTCCATATTGTTTATTGTCTTTTTATTTAGTGATAATTTAAACCTAAAAAATATTAACTAAAAAGTGAAAAGTAAGGGATGTCGTAACGAAATATGACGTCGATAGTCACTTCATTGAAATTATCGGAGTCGAAATTCAAACTGTGTGTAGTGTTTGTCAGAAAAATTACCTAACACCATGATTTTAAAGCAACTAAATCTATAAACAAGTTTATAGTAACTGAAACACTGAATAGTAAACAAACACGAAATGACAATGACGTCATTGCTGTGTCAAAAGCGCGCGCAAAATGGCGGCGTTTGAATAGCTCAAATTTAGTCAGTGTTTTAAATTTCACTTTGAAAATTAGTTTGACTATTTTCAAGTCTATTTATATTTTTTTCTATATTACGAAGACGCAAATGATCAGATCAGGAAATAAAAAAACATGCGTATTTCCTATTGGTTGCTTAGTATAGGCCCTACGGTGGAACATAGTCTTTCAAAAATATTACCTTTCCTTTTGGCTTGAGTAAAAAGAAGAATATTTGTTAAATTAAATGTTAAATTTTAACTAAATAAGTATGTCTTTCGTTCTATTTTTATTTCTTCTATTCAAATAATATTAGAACAATTGCCGACCATCGAAGAGGAAGAATGTGGCAACTTCAAATTAAATTCTTGCGGAGACAATATCCATTAATAAATTAAATTGCCGATTTCTTGCAATTAATTAAATCTGGAGATAATTTAATGCGAGAAAAGGAGAGATCATTAATATAATTGACCCGGTTTTTACTTTTGTCTTAATTCTAATACAATAAGATCTGCTTTTCATCCCCGACACAAAAAGAAAGGTAATATAAGTTTCACGTTGGTGTCTGTGTGCGTTTGTGTGTCTGTCTCTGGCATTATGGCTCTCAAACGGAACGACGGATTTCGATGCCGTTTTCTTCATTTGAAAGCCAGTTTTCTTGCAGTAGTTTTTAGCTATGTTTGGGAAATATGGGTTGAGTAGGGTAAGAGTATCAGGGTTTTGCAAAATGATGTAAGACATTGGCGTGTGGTATAGGTTTTAATTTTGTTATTTTCGCTTGTTGTTTTTTATCTACTTGTCTTGTATTTGTAATAATCAAAGCAGGAATACGAGTAACCGATATCAACTACCCACTACCTACCTACCTATCTACCATAAATATATACTAATGTTATAAAACTAATGACTTTATTTCTTTGGTTGAACGGGGTAAACTGATAAACTGCTAGTTCGATTAGGAATAAATCTTCAAAAGTTTTGTATATCCCATTTAGTAAGGAAGACAGGCTACATTATTTTAAGTTAATTCTACTCGTAAGAAAACCACCCGAATCATGTACGTTGAATACGGAATAAATTTTATTTTATTGATTTTATGTAATACAACGATATCGCTCATAGGAGTTGTAGATTTTTTTTTACAAAAAATGTTTATTGAAATGCAGATGAAATTGTCAACTTTTTGAATATATTATAATAATAAAAATAAAATAATAATTTATATGTCGGACACCTTACACACAATGCCATCTAGTCCCAAACTAAGCAAAGCTTGTGTTAATGGTACTACACAACTTATATAAATACACATATACCTTTTTTTCGTAAATAATTTATACGTAAAAAACACTAAAACTCCGAAACAAACTTTTGCAGATCATACAAACATTTGGTTCGACTCGGGAATCGAACCCGAGACTTCAAGCACAGCAGTCGAATACACTACCACTGCGCCACCGAGGCAGTTTATATTTACGCTATGTTTTGTTAAATTAAGAAAGTGTTTACAATACGAGTATTAAACAATTTCAGTAGCTTATTTCATAATAACATAATAAATAAATATCTATGTTCAATTATTAGTAACCGTGTAGGTTGAGATATTGTAAAGTTAAGCAATGTAAATGTGACCATTCTTAATACAGTGAGGATTCTCCATATCCATATCACATAACCGTTGGTCCTGGTTGTCATGTGATGTTTTTTGCCAATCGTTATGTGGGCCTTGCTTAGTTCGCTCCATTAGGCGCCTCTTACGACACCCACGGGATGGTTTGGGGTAATGACACTGTGGCGACTTCCATATATAACGCAACAACAGAAACACTCTACAGCGCTATCTACCAAAGATACGTTGAACTACCAAGTAACGACGAAAACTAAGAAACTACCAATCCTAAATCGTGCAATAGAAGTTCTTGTGCCGATTAGCATATATACAACATTCCAAGGTCAATCGTTGGGCACTGGCCCGCCAGGCATGTTCCCCTCGCCTGGTCGGAGGATCCTCCCTTTATGTTGCAGGAACATCAATCCCTGTCCTCCACAACACTACGGATTCTTGATCCGTGACCATTCGGAGATTAAGCAACACTTACGCAAAGTAAAAAATGGTATGTTTGTTTCAGATAATGCATCATGGGACAGCTTGTGTTGTCTCTGAACCAGAATGGGGAGGTGCGCTTGCGCAGCTTAGACTAGAACGTGCGTGTGCGTTGTTAGCGTGGTGTCGGACAGCTCATACGCCTCACACACAACATGGTAAGGGTTCAGCCGTTGCTGAAAGTTTTGTTCAGTTTCAGACTCCACTCCGCCTAATGGAAAACATGAGCAGAATCCAAGAGTTCTGCTCTACTTAATTGCTTCTGTATAATTGGGTCTCTGGTCTCACACTCATCAACAGAACACGACAGCATGAAGCTGCTGTTGGTTTAGGATGTTTTCTGTAAGAGAGTAGTTCTAAGGTTATTTAATTAAAATAAATTATCAAACCCTTCCCTCAATTTGTATTTTTGACAATCAAAATACTTGAAAAATATGTGACCCATTACCTAATGTTTTACGAAAAATATCCTATTTGACAGACGTTACGTTGATCCTATTTGAAAGACAGAGGGTACGTTAACAGACACGTTTAAATCCATATTTCAAAAGTTTCAATTAACATCCCCACTCCTTTAATTTTATGATGAATTCGTATAAATATGGGGCGTAGAACATTCATGAATGTCTCGTAGATATTCGTAAGTTACCACGAGCTGCTACACGGTGATGTAGCTTTTTTGAAGCTGGTCTACAGACCAATTTTCAGTGTCTTCTGATTTTCTGGTAAAATGGATAGTAGATCCACGAATACCTCTACATATACGCTACATGGAAATGGTCTACAGACTGGATGCCGTACGTTGTAATTCTTACGTAGACGATACGTAGCTGCTACAGACAGTAAGTGCTACATATTCTACTAATAGACTCGTAGACACAACATGGAAAACAGATTATATAATATAAATAAATATGTCGGACATCTAACACTCTACACCATCTAGTCCTAAACAAAGCAGAGATTGTGTTATGGGTACTAGATGTAAATAAATACTAAATAAAAAAAATGTAACCGTGGAAGAGCCACGTTTCGGCATAAATGGGCTGACTCGACCGGAGTAACACCACGGCCTCACAGAAAACCGGCTTAAAACAGTGACAGCGCATTATTTCACCGATTCAGTGAGGATACCGGAGGCCCATACCCTAACCCCTACCCCTACCCCTCCCCCAAGGGCCAGCAACGCACTAATGACGCCTCCAGTGTTCATGAGCGGCGGTAATCGCTTATCAACAGGTGACACTCTGCTCATTTGTCCCTTATCCCGTATAGTAATGTATAAAAATTACGATCCCACCTAAGTTTTGGATGAACCATTACTTTTTTTTTCTCAGATATTCAGTTTATCCTACGGTTGGATATCGACTATCCATCCATCCACATATCTATTAATATCTATCAATTTCATATTTTAAAAAACATCAATAGGCCTCAACAGGACTATTATTTTCAGGAGAAACCCCATCAGAAAATGTACAGCAACCAGAAGTAAGCCTTTCTTACAACCCCGAAGAAGTTATACCCCTGAAGTACACAGCGAACCTAGCACACGAGAACGAAGCTGGCATCGTTGGAGAAGAAGGGTGAGAACCATGTCAAAGTATTCAGATTAATCCCTTTTTGATCTTGTAAACCCTGGGCTAGTGTCATGTAGAAAGTCCCGGAATCTTGTACAGTATTGGGCAAGAAATAATGCACATCGTCCTCCAGAAAGAGACATTCGGCTAATTTCGGCTTCGTAGAGCATTGTCCCTTTCGCACACTACATATGTTACGTTTTTTCAGTCGCTTGACAAACGCAGTTTTAGTTACAGACTGTTAGTATTTCGTGGGAAAGGAACAGCGCTCTACAAAGCCGAAATTAGTCGAATGTCTCTTTCTAGAAGTCAATGTGCATTATTTCTTGCCCAGTACTGTAATCCATACTCTCGATTGTCGACACTTGATGGAACTTGTTGCAATACTTTCCAAAATCAAAATCACCTGCACTCGTTCTACCATTTATTTAAGTTAACACCTGACCAGTTTTGCCTTACCATTAATTAACCCTTGATGATGCTATAACGCGAAACCGGTCAGGTGTAAACAGAAATAAAATAATGGAATGAGTGCAGGTGATTGCAGGTGATTTGGATTCTTAATCTTGGTTTCTTTTCCAACAACCTAACTGAAAACTATATGCATCTTCATAAATATTTTAATTACATGTGTACATGTTATGTTCATGTTTTGGCTGTGTTGTTAGATTATTTTTTACTCTTTTTAAGTGAGGTTACCAAAGATCTAACTCTCCCTTCACTTAATCCTGAAGAGACATTTTAAAGATTGGCTCAACACTTTTTCGAGTCCCAGATTTCAGCGGATGATGGTATTCACTTAACAGCAAGTGATCCCATTTGCCTATACACATTAAATAATGATTTTTATTTTAACTGCATCGGTTCCTCTATATTCACTGTGATACCCTGTGTGTGCCTACTTGATCATAAATACCATTATCATAATCAATAATATAAACTTGATTCTGAAGAATCACTTGCTTTTTCCAGATTCATTGATCTTCAATGCGTCAAAGACATGCGACTTGGAGGCAAACTCCTCGAGTCACGAGACCTCGCTGAATTAACTGCCAGCGCGAAGAGACACGGTCTTGAGATCTGCTCTCAAGGTCCTCATATCATCTCCCTGGTGTATGGAAGAACTTTGAGTGACAATAGAACTGTTCATTTAGTATTGCCAGCATATTCTTATAGGTGCGTTGTTTTCTTTACTGGCTTATCTTAATCCTTTTTTAATATAGAACTCTCGCATTAGGAAAAGACATTCCTGTGTGGCGGGGACACCGGTTTTCTGTGAGGCCATGGTATCACTCCGGTCGAGCCGGCCCCTCGTGCCGAAGCATGGCTCTCCCACGGTAACGTTGAAGGGGTTTTTGGCAAACCTGTTATAAACTGAATCAGTAAAAGCCAGCCCGACAGGATTAACCGGCTTTGTATAATCTATTGTCACTAATCACTGATTGTACGAGGTTTCCAGAGTCCAAAATTCCTCTCCCTCCAAATTTTTTTGGCCCTGGGCACACCACCTAAATCAGAAAGAGGGTGTTGGTTATTTTTTCCTTTTTTTACAGAGTATGGGCAGTTGGTCTTTATTCCGTCATCAGAGCGCTGATGAGTCAATCTAAGCTTGCGGATAGAAGTTTGGCCTGGCTGAAAAACAAATACACCGCTTTGTACTATGAAGAGGGATGCTGCTGTGAGCCTCTCGTGTCTGATGCTATTCGGGTAAGATTACGCATCGATTAGTCTAGTAGTAAGCGATCATAACTGATTAGTTCGATTCATATCGTATGGTTATTATAATTCATATGTAAAAATGAACTTATTTTCTTCAGGTCTTCGGAGGGCGTGAATCAACCTGTGGCAGTTCATCTCACTCCACTCCAGTAAAAGGCACCTATACGGACTCACACTCTGACTCCCTCAGGATATCTGGAATCAAGTTTAAGGTACAAAAGAATCACTCCAAATTACAATACCACTGCTTGTAGCCCCCTCCCGTGTAGAAACCCAAACGTCCCTATTCTAATCAGAAAAGAGCCGCCACCTCAGTCTACTTCTGCTAGGCTCTCATGCTTGCGTTTCTGGAGGACGGAGATCATTTTGCGCGATTTGTCACCCCTAAAATATGTTTCCGTGATTGAGATAATATATACAAGAAATGCTTGTTTAAAGCTATAGCTTAAAGCCTATTTCTGATTTCAGAAGAACAAGTCAACATCAGAACTGAAGACGAGTTCTCCGAAAAGCATCCAATCCTCGCACACTTCTGGAACCAGGAGTGAAGATGAAGTAATACAGGGATCACCGAGACACAGGTAACAAGAAATAGTTTAAAAAACTGTAACATGACTAATTACGAATCTATCAACAACTCATTCATTAAAATCGGTTCAGTAGTTTAGGCGCTAAAGTGGAATATATGGACTCCTAAATTATTACTCTTCCCTTAGGCTTCGTTGCATTTTTTTAAGTATATAGGGCAAACGAAAAGACTGGTTAACAGATGGAAAGCGACCACCGTCTTTCATTGATCTGCTTAAATAGAATGTCTATGAAACAGAATATTTTTTTATGTCTGAAAGTAATTTTATCTACCTATACTATGCATATATTAGACCACTTCATTGGTGCAATGGTAGCGTATATAACTGTTATGCTTAAGGTCTCGGGTTCCATGCCCGGGGCGGAGCAATAGCTTGTATAATCTGTAAATATTTGTTTCGGAATTTGGATGTTTTTAAATATAATATGTATGTGTCCTCAAAAATAGTATGTATATGTATTTATAGTAGTTGACTAGTACCCATAATACAAGCTCTGCTTAGCTTAACTAGACGGCTTTGTGTGTGAGGTGTCCGAAACTATTAATATTTAGCAATACATGTGCCTGATAAACAGCTTTAAGCTTGACCTACTCTTTCAGGGATTTTTTGTTTACGGTAACTCCCACACTAGGAATGTATATGTATCCTGTGTCACGGGGGACTTTACAAACATACATGAAACAGACACTAAGAACGCCTAGACTCAGAACAGCAATTTGTGGAACGCACAAAGTGTTGAATTGAAACCACAACACTTGGCGCAATAAAAAACGGCGTGGTAACCGCTTAACGACTAGGCGAACCGTGCAGTCAAAGTAATATTATTATTTTCTTACAGTTCCTACACTTCATCTATCAGCCACCCTCACATGTATGGACCCCGCCACAGTAGCCTTACAGCCGCTGCTACCAGCATCATTGCAGGTTCTCCTAACAGAAGTAGGTCAGTATCCATTTCATCATCGTTAAGAATACGGTGTGTAGCCAGTCCTATACTCGTACACCGCGGGTGCAGTAAGAACCGACAAAAACGACGCAGTACAATAGCCACGAGCCATGGAGAATCACGCTTTGGCATGAATGAGCCGGCTCGACCAGAGTGATACCACGGCCACACAGAAAACTAGCTTTACCGAGTGAGTGAGGATAACGGAGTCCCATACCCCAAACTTCCCTCAAACGCACTTGTGATGCCCGTGGTGTTGCGGTTGTCCAAAGGCGGCAATAATCACTTACCATCAGGCGATACGTCTGCTCTTTTGCTCTCTATTCCACAAAAAAACGGCCATTTAAAAACCTTTGCTTAGAGTACCGTTAATTTAATAAAGATACTTCATTAGTTTTTCTCTGATGTCTTTAATGTACAGAGATCGAGAATTTCAATACAATTTCTCTATAGGTATGTATGGATTTACCACACGGTTCTAATTGAAAACAAAAAATATTTTTCCAAAAAATAAATGGCAACGAATTATGTTTTTTTTTAAATCAAAATCATGTCTTAAGTATTTTTTTTTGTAAAATTTTATTTTTTAAATACAATATTACATAAACAAGTAATGAATTATTAAAAGAAAAAAACCCGACTGCGTCAATATCATATATAAAACGCATATATTTGAAATCACCTTTAAAAATGATTTATTTTGATACCTAACACACTCGATGTATTTTGATAACATTTTTTTTGTTTGTTTTCAATTTTGATGTACACTGGGTGAAAAAATACAAAAAAATGTGTTGATGTACCCAATGTCACTCTCATGACTAAGACGAATCTATTGACACCACTCACATAACTTAACGACAAGCCATTTAGGCTCTAGGGCCGTGCCAATAGAAGAAGAAATATGCATACATACATACACTAGAAAAACATAACCCTCCTTCTTTCGCAGTCGAGTCAAAAAGCATATATAAATTATTTGATGACCTTGACTTTTGATGCCATATCAGACAATATTTTAATGCCGCTATATTTTATTGATCATCTAAATTAAACTTTTATTTTTTTTTTGATATTTTTAGACTAAGTTACCCTTGTGTGACCTTGACCTATTTACGGTCAGCCGATAATTAGGGTTTTCACACCCCTGCCCTTTGCAGTACGTGGTGCGTACCCTAGCTTAAAGGACGGTAATTTTAATATTTGGTCATTTTTAAACTTTATATATATGCAACAAAGAGTTCAATTTAGCTTTACCCTTTTTTTCGTGCTGAAATCCCCTCAGATACCACCTCCTGGTGTTATGTCGGACTCGAACCGACTTAAGCCGCACGCCATCGCGGGTACTAGGAGCCGGGGAACCACGTGCACCCTAGGAAGGAAAACCCTGGAACCTCGATGTACCTCGTGCCACCCTCTGTTTGTAGATGGCCCCCTCCCGTGTGGGAACCCTAACGTCCCTATTTTATTCAGAAAAGGACGCGTGCACTTTATAGAGCTCGCGCCACAACCCTGGCCTGCTTCTGCAAAACTTACATCTATGTACTCATTTATTTATAACTAGCTGAGCGTCATTTAAAATATAAAATTCTCACACGTTCGTCACAGTTTTATGTTTATACTCCTCCGAAACGGCTTCACTATTTTGATGAAATTTTATACTTATATTCAGTAGGTATGAGAATAGGTTTATAACAAATTTTTACACCTTTCACTGGTCCATAAGTTCAAAGTCACTCAGCGTGCTATGGAGAGGGCTATGCTCGGCATTTCTCTAAGGGATCGCATCAAAAACGAGGTGATCCGTCAGAGAATCAAGGTCATTGACATAGCCCAAAGGATTAGTAAGCTGAAGTGGCAGTGAGCTGGCCATATTAATCACAGAACTGTTTACCGTTTGGGTAAACGGGTTCTTGAGTGGCGACCGCAAGCGCTGTGAAGGACATCCACAGGCCAGATGGAATGATGATGCCCAAGATGGCTAGTAGGAGATGGATGCGAGAAGCCGAAGATCGAACCAAGTGATGCAAGATTGGAGAGGTCTATGTCCAGCGGTAGACTGCAATAGGCTGATGATAATGAGATACCAACTTATTTAAGCGTTTCTGGATATTCTACCCCTAAAGGAGTGAATTAGGGGTTGAAAGATAGAATTTAGATTAGTCTGGCAGTTAGTCATTTTTTAAATTATTAGCCTGCAAATTTGTCTTCAGGCTGTTGATTACAAATAAATGTATACTTTTATTTGCATTTATGGGCGTTCTACTCCTAAAGTGGTTAAAATAAGGGTCAAAAGTTTGGATTAAAATTCTTAAAAAAAACATGAATAAATTATTCGTACATACATAGTTTTAATTAAATACATATAAAATCAACTTCAACGCGAGCAAAGTCGCGGGCAACAGCTAGTACTTATATAAATCTGTATTAGCTATTGCTCGTGACTCCGCCCCCGTGTACTTCAGTTATCGCTGTAATGAGTGGCCTATGTCTTTCCTCAAGAATCATAGTATTAGGTTTAGTGGTTTAAGCGGTCGCCGCTTTCTACTGCGCTGAGTATTGTGTGTTCAAGCCCCACGTGGGAAAACACTTAGTGTGATCCACAAATTGTTGTTCGAATATATATATATTGATATTTCAAAGTGAGATAGAGAATGAACCTTGATGAATGCATTAACCGTTTCATTAGGCAAAGCCTTGTCCAAAGCCCTTGATTGTTCCGTTCGGGGAATCATTTAGTAAAATCATGATTACACTAGGCTTCTGATTAGCATGATTTAAGAAACTCAAAATTTGACGGTGCCTTTGTGTGGCTCACCGTCAAAACCACTTTTTTTAGAGAAACTACCTAAAAAAATTACTTGAAGGTTTCTACGAATAACGGTGCTATTTCTCCTCTTATGTGCCACTAGCTCTTAAATTCCCCATTTTGTTTCAGCCTCAGGAGATTAGAAACCAGTGAACGTTTTTGGGAGAATTTAAAGCACTTGAGAACGGGCTCCGTGGGGTATGACACACAATTAGACTTCATGGACTTTGTAGCACTGTTTAGGAGTTTCAGGTATGTAGAACTTCTTGCATGATTTTTTAAATCTTCATCTTTTTACCCGACTGCAAAAGAAGGAGGGTTATATTTTTCGAGTGTTTGTATGTGTATATATTTCTTTGGCACGCCCTAGAGCCTAAACGGCTTATTATATTTTTATTGATATATAAGTAAGTGGTCTGAGTACCACAGTATTAAGTCTGCTAAGCTTGGGGTCAGAACGCTTTGTGTATTATGAGCTAAATCAAAAATAGTATTTGTAACGAACTTTTCTTCAGAATATTTACCAAAAATTCTTCTATCTCCAGTCTGGTGATGCGATCAGAACTACGTGATATATTTGAACAGCTGGCAGTACCACGAAACAGGTCACCATTATTGGGAGCCGAGAAAAGCCGAAGTTCACCTGAACTTTTCCGAAGCAGAGGAATTTTTCGAACCGGTAAGTGATGGTACCTTACAGACTGCATGGATACCGTAACAGTTTAGTCGGTTATCTGACCATTTCCAGCTACGCTATGGCAATGGGTTCGATTTCTATATGAGGCAACACTTTGATATTTACAAATTGTTGTTCAGAGCGTGAGTTTTATTATTCTTATTCATTTTAATGATTGTTTGTAGTCCCCACGACACAGGATTTTCTCCTAATGTGGGGATTCTGTATATATTTTTTATATTCATAATAGAAAGTCAGTGTAAAGCATGTCTCACTGGTTCCGTGACACCAACAACCTCCCTCTCCCTCAACTCGGGGAGTTCATAGATAATTACAAAGCTCCTTCTAGTATGTTCGGTTTCGGCGGCGATGAATCGATCTAGTCAGGATTTATTTTTAGAAAATGTATTCAAAAAAATCCCAGTCATCCAAGTGCAAATTAAATATTAAAGTTCCCAATTGAATTCCTATCCAGGTCTTTTAACGAGAAACGGTTCCTTAGACCTGGAGCCACCCAGTGATAAAGTGGGAAGAAAGAAGGCGTTCGACGTACTAGCTACAGCGGCTTTGCCAGGTATTTTCCAACTTTATCTCTTTTTATTATCCTTTTAAAATTAATACTTTTCGTAAAAAATACATATTAAATGCACCTGAGTATATAAGAATGAACTAAGTTATTTTTTCAATACCCAAGCGGATATTGTGACATGACAATCGTGGATATATTGCGTACTTTAATAGTATATTTCACAAATAATGTGGCTTTCTATTGGTGAATTATTTTTTTAAATCGGTTCATTATATCTAGAGTATACCCCCTTCCCCCCTAAGAGGGTATCCCTTACCAGCCTTACAAACTTTACCTCTTTATAATATAAGTATAGATTTATAAAGGAAACTTTAGAGGTGTTTTTGTCGAATTGACTCTTATCGAATTAGAAGTAAACTATACCAAATAAAAGTTAATTTATTTATATTTAAAGAAGTTATAGAATTCTGGGAGAAAATTACAACACAATTTTTAAAAAATATCACAAAATAGTAACAAAAAGACATAACGTTTATGAACAACTGCCTTTTTGTCGCAGCGGTAACGTATGCGATTTCTGTGCATTGAGGTCTCGGGTTCGAATACCGGGTTGGATCAAAAGCTTGTATGATCTGCAAATATTTATGTATTGGTATCAATTGTCTAGTACTCATATTGCAAGCTCTAAAGATGGGTTGGATCAAGATGCCGTTGTGTATTAGATGTCCAAAATATTATTATTAAATAAATATATGTCTATTTTTTTCAAATGTATTAAACTTAAAGGAAATATTTAATTTACTAGGAGCGTGTCCTGACGTGAGTGGTAGAGTCCTTTCGCTTCCGACTTTAGGCAAGTTCTGCGAGACGAGACAATGCGAACCCAGGAGTGAACAACAGTTGAAGGACATCATACAGGTATGAAACTAGAGAACATATAACAATTCGCATGATCCTCCACAACCAACAATCTTCCAACTCCTCCAGTTTTCTTCTGTTCTGATGATGATGACTTCCTACTTCTTTGCAGTTTGAGGGTCTTGCGTAGCTTTCTCCCTTAGTAGATTCCCACAACACCCACCGGATGGACAGGGTTGATAGCACCCCATATTATTAAACTCCATTCTCATTTTCAACTCCATCATCATCGGCCTTAAACCAGTCCCCTGCTACACTTATACAGCTTCTTAGAATGGTGGTTTCCAACCTGAATATTGCTTATTAATACTCACTTTTCTCCTCAGAGACACGAACCAGACCCAACTCTTCGAGCCGAGAACTGTCTCTCTTTCGAAGGTTTCGTCCGGTTCCTCACTGACAAGGATAATTATGCCTTCGTGCCTGAACAAATGAGAGCTGGTTTTACTAGGTAAGAGAAGAAAATAGAAGTTTCTTATGACTTTTCTTTTTTGCATGATCAAAAGCATGATAAGAATCCAAGAGTTGTGGTCATCATCCTCACTGCGAATGCAGATAATGCAATAGTGCAGTATGGTGACCTGCATTATGGCGGTCTATTGATATATATGCTTCTGCATCTCTGCATTTTCTTAATCCTCATAATTGGGGGTCATACAGGCACTCACCCTTGATTCTGATGTGGGGAGAAGGGGATTATTAAAACTCCAAAAGCAATTTGTACCTATTCAGTTGTAAGCTTCCATGAGCGCGGTGGAACAACCTTTTTTTTAATGTAGCAACACTTTTTTTCATTTAATATTATTTTTAGGGTTATTAAAGAGATGTTTTAAATAGACATTTACAAAAAAACTATACAATACATCAGCGATTTAACATTATTTACAATTTCCTTTATTTCAGAAAAGATATAGGTAATATTACCGGTAACAGCTAATTCTTAAAAATACATTTTGAAATCTGTGTAACGTATCTGTCATTACTTTTTAGGATAATTTGGATCAATGGCATCTACTTCGAAGCTAAGCACAGCTTGTACCAAACAATAGATATGTGTAATCAAATCACCTACTTTTTAGGCGAAATAGGCTGGAGCCTAGGACGACGAATTCTAGGGTGCGGAAAATTTTGACCATTTCTTTTATCTTAGAGAAATAAAAAAAAACACAGAGAAAAGTCTCGACAATTTAATAAAAATCCTAAGGTTTAAGACTATTATAAGAAAACGTATTAACTAAACGATTGGTGAAATATATGCATGGGGATATAGATTTTGTCCAATAACAGTTTAATATGAAAACTTAAATTAGTCATCTTGACAAGATTACGATAACGCAGGTGATATTCAATCAAGGGTATTAAAAAATGGCACTGAATTGAAGGGGTTACCAGGGGCGGCAAAAATTTGAAAGCCTGCTGGCGGCAAACAATATTAAAATCCGCCACTGCATGTTATACATAGAAAACACCGAAACAAATATTTACAAATCATTTAAACATTTTTCATGGAACCCAAAACTTCGAGCTCAGCATGCGCTACCACTGCACCACCGAGATAATAATCTTTTGTAGTCTCATAAAAGATAAATAAACAGATAGTATTGTTGTATATAACCGGTTTTCGAGGACTTGAAGGTAAAATACACATCTAAAGCGCTTTTTTTCCTCACAGTAAGCCGAACCCTGACGAAGAGGAGAGTAAACAGTCAACCAATGACATGAACGGTCCCCTCAGCCAGTATTACATTGCTAGCTCCCACAACACGTACCTGACAGGACACCAGCTAAAGGGGGAATCTTCTGTCGAGTTGTATAGTCAAGTAAGTGAACTTTCTTTTAAATTTTAAGCTAATTTTTACCAGCACAGTATTTGACATTAGACACCATGCACCCACCATGTTCCACCTGAGAGATACCCAGCCTCACAGAAAACCGATGTGAAGCTTGCGTTGTGTTTCAACAAGTAAGAGAGAATACTAAGGGCCCATACCCTAACCCCTACCCCCCATCCCCTAAAGGTCGGCAACGCACATGGTGTTACGGGTGTCCACGGGCAGCGGTAATCACTTACCATTAGGTTCCATTAAAAAGCCGTAGTATGAGTAGAATTCAAATTCAAAATCTTTATTGCTAAGTGTACATTTTGAGATTTTTTAATATATAATAGTTGGTCTCAACTTAGCTGTTTGCAGGCAAATTTGAAGAGAAAGTATCAAATAGCCACAAATTGTTACACAATAGGGTATATGCATGTTTATTTTTTTTAAATTTCTAAATTTGATTATTTGCGTCAAAAATATAAATAGGCTTGAAAATAATCAAACTGATCTCAAAGTGAAATTTGAAACACAGACTAAACATAATACTTGTGCGCCTTTTTGACATAGCCAATGACGTCATTGTCATTTCGTGTTTGTTTGCTATTCAGTGTTTCAGACACTTTATACTTATTTAGTTTTAGTCGCTATAAAAAGTCATGGAAGAATATATTCTTTTCTCACAATCACTACGAACACAGTTTGAATTTCGATGAAGTGACTATCCACATCATAGTTCGTTTTGACTAATAGTGACGCGTTTTGTAAGTTTGAATGTATCTTCCTTAACACAAACTTGTGTTGGAGACTGGCAACACTACATTGTGGCTACGTAATCTTGCCTTTGGGTGTTTCTAAGCCGCCCAAAGGTCTCCTACTAAGCCTCACGACTGTTATCGTATGATAACAACCGGGACCGACTGCTTAACGTGACCACCGAATCACGGAGACGCTCATGGTAATATGCCACCAGCGGTCACTCATCCAGGTACTGACCGTGCTGTCGTTGCTTACCCTCGGTGATTGTTTCTAATCACCGACTGCAACTGGGCCATGCTAGCTCGTAGAATGTCAACTTGCTCCATTGGNAATACACATCTAAAACGCTTTTTTTCCTCACAGTAAGCCGAACCCTGACGAAGAGGAGAGTAAACAGCCAACCAATGACATGAACGGTCCCCTCAGCCAGTATTACATTGCTAGCTCCCACAACACGTACCTGACAGGACACCAGCTAAAGGGGGAATCTTCTGTTGAGTTGTATAGTCAAGTAAGTGAACTTTCTTTTAAATCTTAAGCTAATTTTTACCAGCACAGTATTCGACATTAGACACCATGCAAGTCGGCGTGCATGCGCTGTTTCCACTGGAGTGATACCCAGCCTCACAGAAAACCGATGTGAAACAGAGCTTGCGCTGTGTTTCAACAAGTAAAAGAGGATACTAGGGGCCCATACCACAACCCCTACACCCATCCCCCAAAGGTCGGCAACGCACATGGGACGCCTCTGATGTTACGAGTGTCCACGGGCAGCGGTAATCACTTACCATTAGGTTCCATTAAAAAGCCGCAGTATGAGTAGAATTCAAATTCAAAATCTTTATTGCTAAGTGTACATTTTGAGATCTTTTAATATATAATAGTTGGTCTCGACTTAGCTGTTTGCAGGCAAATTTGAAGAGAAAGTATCAAATAGCCACACATTGTTACACAATAGGATATATGCATGTTTATTTTTTTTTAATTTCTAAATTTGATTATTTGCGGCAAAAATATAAATAGGCTTGAAAATAATCAAAATAATTTCAAAGTGAAATTTGAAACGCTGACTAAATATAAGTCTTCTTCTTCTTCTTCTTTTGATGATATGGCAATCAGCCTGATCAGCTATTTCTGCCAATGTCAAGTATTTCAAGTCTTCAATTCCAAGTCTTCGAGTCTTCAAGTCTTCGTCATGATGGAATTAATGATAAAAAGACATAAAAGGTGTGAATGACATGAAATGGGGAGCGTCTTTCGCAAAAACAAAAAACGATCCTAAATATAAGTCAATTTCGGCGGCTTTTTTGACAAAGCCAATGACGTCATTGTCATTTCATGTTTGTTTGCTATTCAGTGTTTCAGTCACTTTATACTTATTTTTTCTTTATTTATCTTCATTGCGTACATATTACAAAATATTAAATGAGTGATAAAAAATTACAGTTTTAGTAGCTATAAAAAGTCATGGAAGAATATATTTTTTTCTCACAAACACTACTTGTAACACAGTTTGAATTTCGACTCTGATAATTTCGATGAATTGACTGTGGATGTCATATTTCGTTTCGATCAAGTGACGCGTTTTGTAAGTTTGTCAAAATCTCCTTTAACTTTGACTTTATTTCTGAGTTTAAATAATCACTGAATAAAAGAAATACATTTTAAGTATATTGTAAAGACAATAAATAATCTAGAACAATATGTTTGAGACAAATAATTTTTTTTATGTATATTCCCTGTTGCTAACGTCTCTTGTCAAATTTGCTATTTTGATTTGACCACGCAAAAGTTAAAAAAAAGACGTTATCTCAACACTAAAGTGTTGAGATAACGTCATTCCCATACACTTGTTAGTTTTCTAATAATGTTTACGCTTTATGAAATCAACAACCCATAATGTCCCACTGCTGGACTCGGGTCTCCTCTCAGGAGAGGCTTAAGGCCATACGTTCCCACGCTGCCCAAGTGCTGGTTGGGGACTGGCAACACTACGTTGTGGCTACGTAATCTTGCCTTTGGGTGTTTCTAAGCCGCCCAAAGGTCTCCTACTAAGCCTCACGACTGTTATCGTATGATAACAACCGGGACCGACTGCTTAACGTGACCTCCGAATCATGGAGACGCTCATGGTCACATGCCACCAGCGGTCACCCACCCAGGTACTGACAGTGCTGTCGTTGCTTACCCTCGGTGATTGTTTCTAATCACTGACTGCAACTGGGCCATGCTAGCTCGTAGAATGTCAACTTGCTCCATTGACCATCGTTTCTGCGAGCAACTGAACACAGCCACTTAGGTTTAAAATTTGCCGGCAATATAGCAATATACATAGGTAAAATTGTATTAAACGGGAAATTAAACTCAGGGTTAGACATGTCGCTTTATATTACCACTGAATCGGACGCACAATGGACTTAATTACAAAATAATAATAAAAAATTCTTATAGATAAGTATTTTAATTATACAAATCGAAATTACAAGACATTACAAATGCATAATTTGCACGATTTTGGCAACACCATAGATCGCCTATCATCTCTATTTAACTTTCTAATCTCTTTCTCCATTCTTTAGCTGTACCAAATTTCATACTCCTCCATTCCCTTTTTTTTTATACACTTGGGGGCAAACGAACAGACGTATCGCCCGATGGTAAACGATTACCACCGCCCATGGACACACCGGCGGCGTTACAATTGAAGATAGGGATGGGGAAGGTTAGAGTATGGGCCTCCGGTACCCTCACTCACTCGGTGAAAAATAGCGCAAGTGCTGTTTCACACCGGTTATCTGTGAGGCCGTGGTATCACTCCGGTTGAGCCGGCCAATTCGTGCCGAAGCGTGTCTGTCACGGTGTAAAAAGGTCGTAAAAGGGGGTACAACGTTTTTATTTCACGATTTCCTATTTAGATAAATTGTGTTACAAAAAGGTGCTCATCTTTGAGGTGACAAGCATTTACGATAACTTCTAGTGTCTTGTCATAAAGATTTCTACAATTTTCCCGATTCTTAATGTGTATTCCGCCGGTACCAGAACCTTGCCCTATAATCATCACTGCAGGTCAAGAAGGCAGGAGCTGTCCCAGAATGAACTATATACCTGGAAATGAAAATAAAAATTATTTTGTAAATTAACTAACATCCTCATACATATCACGGAGGTCCAATGATGCAGAATCATCGCAATAGGCCGCCTTTTTTATTTTATTTATTTATTTATCTTCATTCGCTCATAGCCCAGTCACACTCAGTGATTAGAAACAATCACCGAGGGTAAGCCACGACGGCGCGGTCAGTACCTGGATGGGTGACCGCTGGTGGCATGTTACCATGAGCGTCTCCGTGATTCGGAGGTCACGTTAAGCAGTCGGTCCCGGTTATCATAGGATAACAGTCGTGAAACTTAGTTGGAAGCCTTCGGGCGGCTTAAAAACATCCAACGGCAAGATCTATAGCCACAACGTAGTCTTGCCAGTCCCCAAACCGCACTTGGGCAGCGTGGGGACGTATGGCCTTAACCCTCTCCTGAGAGGAGACCCGAGCCCAGCAGTGGGACATTATGGGTTGTTTGATTAATCTTCATTGCAAATATAATACAAAAAATGCAAGAAAATAAGTTAAAATAATCAGAAATATGTCAATTAGCGGTCTTATCGCTCACGGCGATTTCTTCCAGACAACCAAAAGCCATAGTGTGGGTCACCGTTTTGCATTGTTGGCCGCACAATCAATGAGTATAATGACCACCATTCTTGTATTCTACTTATGTTTTCCATCAGGCGGAATAATAGCGACTTTGGCATGTCCACACACAAAAAAATACATTTATTTCCCCCCTATTTCACTTCCTTAGGGATGAAGTTTTCAGATATCCATTCTTAACGTAGGATAACAACTTAAAAAGCATTAGCTATCTAAATTTCAAGGATTTAACTAAAGCCGTTTGGGGCCTGCCTCGGTGAATCCAGTCAGTCAGGGCAAGAGATTTTGTAGATGGACGACTGACTATAAATATATTTAATATTTAACATTTTTGAACATCTAACACACAACTCCATTTAGTCCCAAGCTAAGCAGAGCTTGTGTAATAGGTACTAGACAACTGATATGAATACATATATTCTTTTTTTTGTACATACATAGAAAACACCCAAACTCCGGAAGAAATAATTGTAGATCATACAACATTTGTTCGGACCCGGGAATAGAACCCGAGACCTCGAGCACAGCCGTCGCATACGATACCACTGCACCACCGAGGCAGTTAAAAAATACAAATATAAGATTGGTCTTATTTAGACATAATGTAGTGGGCTATGAACAACACTGGATATCTTATGGCTAGTTATGGCTAGCTCATCATCAACAACAGGTTTAGTAGTCCAAAGCTGGTAATACAGCCATAGAATGAAAGTTTTGGCATACATTTCTCTCAAGTTTTTTAGTTAGCAAGAGCTACCAAAGCGACTCTTCACTTCCTGATGGAAAGCATAAGCAGAATCTAAGAATGGTGGTCACCAGCCTCAATACGAATGTGGACAGTACAGCATGGTGACCCACAGTATGGAGGCCTAGTGAAATGGTTTTTCACGCCCCGCTTAAAGGACCTGGAATCATAATGGGAAGGAAACAGATATGGTGGTAGTGAGTTCCATGTTTTGATGGCTCAGCACAAGAAGTAAGAACCAAAACGTTGCGTTTGAAAGCGTATATCTACCACTTTAAAAGATTTGGTGCCTTAGTCATCCACAGGATGATGTGATGTGGTGTTGATGGAAAAACTTACCTCACAGCTCCGTTATGTCCTAGTGACATCAACTGACAGCGGCTAGCACTCCTCGAGTGCCAGGTACAGAGAGAGGTGGTAGCTTCATCGGGGAACATCACATAGTCCTCGGTGTGGTTAAAAACAGCTTGGGCGTGGTGTTCTTGTTTACCTTGAAGCGAGAAAAAACAAGAATGATATCAACTGACACATCTCACACACTGACATCTGTTTGGGACTCCAAACTAGACGGAGCCTGTATTATACTTATAAGATTGCTAGTAAACATACATAATATTTCTAAATATGTTCTCCTAGCCGATTACGGTCACGGCGGCCAGTCTCAACGGAGACCAAGTCAACTACGCATGAGATATTATAGTGCACAGTGTATGCGCAAACACAGGTGCACCTCTCTGTGCAATCTGATGGGACGGTTAACCGACACGATCAGGGAGAGATCAGGCGCAGTACAGACAGTTTTACGTTCTCTCCGAGGCACGGGGGTTCAGATCCCAACTTCCAAACTCCGAGCTGTTATTATTAATATTTATATAATCAGGAAAACCCAATAACACTTTGACCCAACTCGGGATTTGAACCCGAGACCTCTTGATTGGCAGTCAACNTTCTTAGAATGGTGGTTTCCAACCTGAATATTGCTTATTAATACTCACTTTTCCCCTCAGAGACACGAACCAGACCCAACTCTTCGAGCCGAGAACTGTCTCTCTTTCGAAGGTTTCGTCCGGTTCCTCACTGACAAGGATAATTATGCCTTCGTGCCTGAACAAATGAGAGCTGGTTTTACTAGGTAAGAGAAGAAAATAGAAGTTTCTTATGACTTTTCTTTTTTGCATGATCAAAAGCATGATAAGAATCCAAGAGTTGTGGTCACCATCCTCACTGCGAATGCAGATAATGCAATAGTGCAGTATGGTGACCTGCATTATGGCGGTCTATTGATATATATGCTTCTGCATCTCTGTATTTTCTTAATCCTCATAATTGGGGGTCATACAGGATGTTGCAAGCGTGGTTGATGAAATTCTAGAGCCCTACTCTCCCTCACCCTTGATTCTGATGTGGGGAGGAGGGGATTATTAAAACTCCAAAAGCAATTTGTACCTCTTCAGTTGTAAGCTTCCAAGAGCGCGGTGGAACAACCTTTTTTTTAAAGTAGCAACACTTTTTTTCATTTAATATTATTTTTAGGGTTATTAAAGAGATGTTTTAAATAGACATTTACAAAAAAACTATACAATACATCAGCGATTTAACATTATTTACAATTTCCTTTATTTCAGAAAAGATATAGGTAATATTACCGGTAACAGCTAATTCTTAAAAATACATTTTGAAATCTGTGTAACGTATCTGTCATTACTTTTTAGGATAATTTGGATCAATGGCATCTACTTCGAAGCTAAGCACAGCTTGTACCAAACAAAAGATATGTGTAATCAAATCACCTACTTTTTAGGCGAAATAGGCTGGAGCCTAGGACGACGAATTCTAGGGTGCGGAAAATTTTGACCATTTCTTTTATCTTAGAGAAATAAAAAAAAACACAGAGAAAAGTCTCGACAATTTAATAAAAATCCTAAGGTTTNATATTTATATAATCAGGAAAACCCAATAACACTTTGACCCAACTCGGGATTTGAACCCGAGACCTCTTGATTGGCAGTCAACTACAAAACTTAGTCAAACCCGCTCTCTGTTCGCTTCAATCTTTTAAAAAAACTTGCCCCTCCTTCTCTTCGATTGGAGGTTGGTTGATCCTTCAATAACTTCAATGACTAGATGAAAAGCAAGTGCTCTCAGTCGAGCCCTGACTCTTCTATGGTGGTATGCCACAGGACTAAGAGCATCTTACCGGTAGTCCCAGCTCCGGTATACTGTATCAGGCACCTGCTACTCGCCAACTCCCACAGCTTGATGGATGAATCCAGGCCAGAGGTCATGAGGTACTGGAATAGAAAGAAATATCTTGTTGTAATAAATTATGATTTATAAATATTGGTTTTGGAGTTTGAGTGAAATCTTTATGCACACACACACACACATGCATTATAACAGATATCTATACACCAATACACTCTCTCACACAAAGCAGCACACAATCCCTCGCTTCAACACAAACACAGACCATTCAAACTATTGGTACTATTTACTATTGGTAGTGTATGGTAGGGTTCGATTCCCCGATCAAATCAACTGTTTCTATCATTTGTACATTTATGTTTCGGAGTTTGGGTGTTTCCTATGTATACTATGTGTGTTAGCAATGTATTTAAGTATGTATTCATATCAGTTGTCTAGTACCCATAACACAAGCTCTGCTTAGCTTGGGACTTGATGGTGTTGTGTTAAATTTCATAGATCAATACATATAAATAAAATGGAAGTGTCTATTTGTAATATAAAAATAACTGCTTTTTACTAAATGCATATGTATGTGTAAGTCCCGCACGTTGGTATTGCGACGGAACCTTGTCACAATAACAGCTGTGTGACGTCATTCAGTAGTATTGATTTGATGATTGTTTTAGATGACATTAACAATAATTATTATTCCGAACATATTCATACATTGCAGGCTAAATATGAAAATCATTCAGTAAAGTTGTGAGACCGTGGTATCATTGTATCGTGGTATTATTATTTATACAGGAACATGTTTAAATCACACGGTTTGTAGACGTCTAGCTGGTGAAATCTATACTGATATTATAAAAAGGAAAGATTTGATTGTTTGTTTGTTTGCATTAAATAGACTCCGAAACTAATGAGCCGATTTGAAAAAAATCACCATTAAAAAGCTAAATCATCCGCGAGTAACATAGGCTATATTACATTTTCAAAATAGTTAGGGATCCGTATGAAAACTCCGAGATTTGGTCAAGTGTTCTAAGCTTGGAAATTTTGCTAACAGTGAGTTAAAATTTATAATATTTAATTTTTTGGGTAAATACCGATGTCTACCCGTGCGAATCCAGAGCAGGCTGCTAGTAGGTGATACAGTGATAAAGTGGTGATAATGATATTACCTTGCTGTTTCTGGTGAATGCTACGGAACAGACTTCTGCCCCATCGTGGGCGTTTATAAAGGTGTTGAAGCAACGGTTGGAGACAGTATCCCACAGTTTCACTGAACCGTCCGCACTGCCACTCGCGAAATATTTCCCATTCGGGGAAAACCTGTAATGCACCAAGGAGTATGTTTAATCAAAATAAACCATCATCATCTTCCTAGCCTTTATTATTCCCAAGATTTGGGGTCGGCTACTAGATCAACCGGTTTTACCTGAATCTGGTATTCTGGTTTTAATGGTTTTACACGAGCGACTGACATCGGACCTCCGCAACCCTGAGGGTGAACGGAATTCGAAGATTGAACTAGTTATCAGCATATTTGAGGGCACTGACTTCTCAATAACGATTGCCTTAGATGCTCATGACAACCGGGACCGACGGCTTAACGTGCTCTCCGAGGCACGGGCGAGAACACCGCCATATTCCAGACTCCGACCCGGGAATAGAACCCGAGACCTCTTGATCTGCAGTCGCATACGCTAACCACTAGACCAACGAGGCAGTCGTTTAGTTAAAATAAATAAGTAGTAAAAAAACTGATAAACAACCTACGTAATTTATTTATTACCTGCTTGAAAAAATATTTTATCATTTGCACTTCTTTACTAAAAATTTGTGGATATTGTGCATTGTTTTTATGTTTTATTTGTTTGCTTTAATGTGTATTAAAATCTCTATATTTTAGTTAAAATGTTTATCGTATTTATTATCGTAGTTATTCATAAATGAAATCTTATAACACTTTTTTAATTTTATTTATTTATCTTTATTTTATACACTTGACAACAAGACAAAAAAAAGAATTACAACATACAAATGTGACAATTGGCGGTCTATATTTTAGTTTATGTAATTTTATCTGAATTGAGTAAATTACTATATTTATTTTGAACACCAATAATACCCATGTTTTTGTGTTTCTACAGTCGATTTGTCCATGCAAAGGTTGCCTGTAAGAGATTGCTTTTTAGCGATAAGGCCGCCATTTGTACATGGTCATTATATTGTTTAACTCAAATATAAGTGTATCAATTGGTGTATAATGAAGTTTATTCTATTCTATTCTATAAACATAAGGCCTATGTGATACGTGATGGATTGACCTTCTGTACAAATGAATAAAATAAAGTGTATGTTAATAATATCTAATCAACAGCTTTTCAGCAACAAAATAATCATCAAAAAAGCAATATTTAATAAAAAAAAACCCTCTGTCTGTTTGTTTCGGCTAAAATGTGGGTTGGACCGATTTCTACAGGACTCTTGCTGACAAATAGCTGATGATATAAGAAGTATCTTAGGCTACTTCTTCAGACTAGCTTAGCCCCGCGGGTTTATTTGCTGCTGTTGTTATGTTATATCTTGTTAAAACACAAACATGTGAATAACGGCCAAGTGCGAGACGGACTCGACCAGGAAGGGTTCCGTGCCATTATCTATCTATAAATTTTATGCGTCTGCCTGTTACCGTTATCAATATCGAGCAAAATCGAGCAAAAAACCACGTTCGTTGTATCTGAGCCCCTTTAAATACTTATTTAATTCTGTTTTTTAGTATTTGTTGTTATAGCGATAACAGAAATATATAATCTACGAAAATTTCAACTGTCTAACTATCACGGTTCATGAGACACAACCTAGCGACAGACGGACACACGCGTACGGACACACACACACACGGACGTACACACAGACGAACAGCGAAGTATTAGTAATAGGGTCGCATTTTACCCTATGGGTATGGAACTCTAAAAACGAAAACATCAAAAGAAAGTTAGTCCAGTATATATACTATTATCAGTCATGGTACAAAAGTCTACGCATACACTGTGTCAAATTGGGCAATAAAATATATCCCCTTCTTTAACCTATCATTTTAGAAGTATTCAAAACGAAAAATTATCATCAATTGATAAATAAAATAAAACTATACCCAAAAAGAAATAAACCAATGTGATCTGACTGCCTCGGTGGCAGTACTTGAGGTCTCGGGTTCGATTCCCTGGTCGGAACAGCATATATTTGTTTCGGAGTTTGGGTGCTTTCTATCTATAATAAGTATGTATTTTTTTTTAAAAGTATAATATGCATTTATATCAGTTGTCTAGAACCCATAACACAAGCTCTGCTTAGTTTAGGACTAGATGGCGTTGTGTGTTAGGTGTCCGAAATATTTATTTCTTTATTATTATTTTATCGCTCTCCTTTACACCTTTACAAAAAGACAGAGATAGCATCACTTACTTGATAGAATTAACTTGTTTCTTATGGTGATGGGATGGTATTGGACATACAAAACATTGGCTGGTGGTGACATCATACAGCCTTATCACCGGATGGGTGGTTGAAGCTATTATATGATCACCAAGTGGATGAAAAGCCACACACAGTACTTGTTCAGCGTCCTGGATTTAAAAACACATCATTAAATATCATCAATGGCCTTTAACAGTCCAGTTAGGCCTAAGCCTGTTTTCTATGAGCCTGGAGCTATGGAAAGCATGACCAGAATCCAAGAGCAATGGTCAACATACTCATTGTTTGTGCAAACAATTCAGCAGGGTCAGCTACCGTGGGAGCCACGCTTAGTTATGAATGCGCCGGATCAACCGGAGTGAGGCCAATGCTTCACAAAAACCGGTTTGATACAGCGCTTGCACAGTGTTACCTGTGTGTCGTTGATACTGGAGGCCCGTAACCAAACCCATATCCCCCAAAGCCCGCCAACACACTTGTGACGCCTCTGGTCTTGCTTGCCATCAGACGATACATCTGCTAGTTTACCCCCTAATCCATAAAAAAAGAAATATGGTCATCATACTCATTGCTCCTGCAGACAACAATACTTTTGCAAACCTGCAAATCCTGCAATCCTGCAAACTACATGGCGGCTTAATGAAATGCTTCTGCATCACTGGGCCTCCGGTCTCCCACTCCAACTAAACACGACAACACACTCTCAGGTTTTCTGTCCGAGGGTACCATCTCCCTCGAGCAAGCGTCGTAATGACCTCACCATGGCTCTACTATCTTGAAAGTTAAGAAACATTTATCAATATATCTTTAAGAATATATAACCCACTGCAATACATACCGTTATACTCTTGTAAGCTTTCTTAGCTGAAGCCTTGGTGATGTCAAATAACTTGATGCAGCAGTCCCGGGAGGCTGACACTAATATCTGTTCCCTTGGATGGAAATCTAAAGCTGTTATCTCATCGGTGTGGTCGTACCTTAAAAATGTTAATAGCTTATTTATTATTAATGAACCACAGACCCATTTTGGCACGAATGAGCATATAGCATAATTTGAAAATTCATTATTTGCTTTTTATCGAGGCACAACCCTTGATTTGATTCTCTCAGAACCCAATCATATTCCTTTTCGGAGAGAGCATGGGACTTGCTTAATGTGAGCTATTTATTATAGAATAGAATATACTACATTGTATACCAAGTACAATAGTATATATGTGTGGGCTTATTGCTAAAAGCAATTACAGAAAATGTGAACAGCGCATGCACTATGTTTCACTGAGTGACTGAGGATACCCGAGGCCCATACACAACTCCTTCCTACCATCTCCCTCCCCATCGATGAGGCCTCTGGTGTTGCAGATATACATGTGCCCATTTTTTATTAAAAAAAATCTCTTCCAGGCGCCTTCGGATGTACAACTGTACAACAGCACGGGTGATAAGAATGAATAAAATTGATTTAAAAATTAAAATTAATTTGGTATTAAAAAAAATACATTTTACGTAATTTAAATCCCATACGTAAATCTGAATCTGAAATAATTATAGTCTAAAAAACATTAAATCGATAAATTGTTTCACAACTTACAAAGTCCTAATAACAGGGTGTCCTTGCTGCTCTCTCCCTGGATCCACTTCCTCAGGGGCCGACTTAGCCAACATACGTTCTACATCCAGTATCTGGAATAATTAAAAAAATAATTTTGTGAGTTTGTAACATCACTCCTCTGGATCTGCTAAACTGAATTTGAAAATTCCTTTACTTATAGAAAGTCATATTATTTGACGCAGGCAAAAGCTAGTTTGGGATGAAACATACTTGTAGATGTGTGTGAGATGAGATGATTAAATTTACCTTAATACTAGCATCAACAGAGCCAGTAGCAACAAGTTGTCCGCAAGAACTGAAGGCTCCTGCCCGACACGCCATCTTATGGGATGTTACATATGCTGTCTCGTAGGTGGCCGGCTCTGGGGCCAGTGACGATGCGTCCATCTCGTATTCCAAGTCTAGAGAAGAAAATATAGACTTATTTTATATTTATACAACTAAGTTCGAGGTTACCGGCACAATTCTATGATCACCTCCATGAGGGTAACAAATAACTGCACTACTTATCGATAGAAATAAATATAATTGAAGAGTCCATTTGTGATTTCATATTTTCACTAAATGTATATTAAAGTGTACAAAGTACTTGTATAAAAAAACAATTATTAAAAAGTCTCTCTGCTTGTTCAATTAATCACTGGAATGACTGGACCGATTCTGAGGGGACTTTCACTGGCAGATAGCTGATGATAAAAGGAGTAACTTGGCAGCGTTACCTGAGGTGACAGTTGTAAATGGACAACAACAGGATAACATTGCAGGGCTCACTGTTTTAAAAATGTTTTATATTTGTAAACAAAATCAATTATCACTAATTTTATGGTCAATTTATTGACTGACTAGTTTGACAAGCATTCTTATCAATTATAACTAATAGACTAAAATAATTCAATTTATTGCTGAAGGTTGACAAAATTTGCATTGTTAGCGAAAAAAAAACAAGGTATATATGAAATCCTCCGACAGTAGTCCATAGTTTAATATATATATATACTAACTTACCAAAACCGGTAGTTCCAAGCAGATGCTCAGCACCGCTGGAGGCAGCTAACCGGTCTTTACGGTCAGGCTCATGTTGCAATCCTACCACCATCAGGTTTAAGAGCCTGTTGGGATAATTAGTGTACAATAATAATACATACTACGACGGCGCTCATAGCCCAGTTGCACAGGGTAAGCAAGGACGGCGCGGTCAGTACCTGGATGGGTGACTGCTGGTGGTATGTTACCATTAGCGTCTCTGTGGTTCGGAGGTCACTTTAAGCAGTCGGTCCCGGTTTTTATCATAGGATAACAGTCGTGAAGCTTAGTTAGAAGCCTTTGGGCGACTTAAAAACATCCAACTCCAAGATTACGTAGCCACAACTTAATTTAAAATATACTTGAAATTAAAATATAGAATGACATATGTAATTACCTGTCGCTTGGTGGACATGGCGGATCAGCATGAACGGCTGTAGCTAACGTTGCTGCTATGGGTTGAAAACCGTCATAGTACAGCTGACTATAAAATGAAATATTTTCGTCAAAAAAATCACAATGTAACCTCAAAAAGTGTTGAATTTATAAATATTTAAGACACGTAGCAAGCTTTTGTGTTATTAAAATTTCAGTTTTTCCCACTGCACAAGATTTTTTTTTTAATTATAAAATAGTTACGAACATAGTAAAAACACTGACTAAAAGTTAAAGTTCTTACCTTATGATGAGGCGGTAAAGTAACTCGCGGTTCTTCACAACATTTCTACTATCGATATCTGTTGAGGCTTCTTTCATTTTAAACGATTACAATTGAATATGTTAGTAAATTTTACTAAATACCGAACGACCCACGCATAAAGGTTATGTTTGACAACAAAAAAATTGACAGTTGGTATTCTATACTCTATGATTAAAGTGTGCGAATTTGCTGCGTGAATAGAAACCGAGTTTTTGCAATCGACTAAGTATGGTAAACTCTTTTGGCGTATAATGAAGGCGTCGTTAGGGTGTGGTACAGTTTCTGTCGGAAATATTAGTCAATAATTTTGCACATGCGCAAAACACGATCATGATCAGTAAGAACGCTCAAGGACTTGATAATTTTTTACCTGAGTATTGAGGTAGTACTTTTTAAAAACTATGGTGCTGTACAGTAATTTTTATTTATATTTACATGAAATGATGAAACAATTACATTCTTTATTATGTTTCTTATTAAGATAAAAAATAATTTTCATCTTAAAAGCGATTGAGTAGTTTAGTTTTAGTCAATATCTTAGAAATATTTTAAAACACGCTAGTTTAAAAAATGGTACTAAATACCTTCAAAGATACACGACCTATTATCAGTTTAAATATTAGTTATATCAATCTTATACCGTATACGAATCAAATGAAAACTTTGAAAGTGGTGTTATTCAGTTTAATTTTGGATCCACCTGCCTCGTTCTTCTTTCTTCTCTTCTTCGTTCTTGTGGTTGGCGTAAGTGACTCGTCACGTCACGAGGTCTCGGGTTCCATTTCCGGGACAGACTGCTGTTGGGTTTGGCTGTGTGGAAGATGGCGGTGTTTCCCACCCTTGCCTCGGAGAGAACGTTAAGCCGTCGGTCCCAGTTGTCATAAATAACTATGACAATCGTTATTGGACATTCAGTGCCCTCAAATCAAAATCTGACAACTTTTTTTTACGTGTACTCGGGCTTTCACCCCACCGTGGTTTGCGGCTGGGCAGTTGGTGTGTCGGAATCGAACCGACTAAAACCACACGGTGTGCCACTCTGCGCCTGAGACGGGAGAGATCCGGGGACCGCTTTCTTTTGCCATCCGGACCCCTCCCAGCGCTTGCCCGCACTGAAGCCGGCACCCTCTCTAGATGTTAAATCTTCTCAATTCAGGCGACGTACGGCACACGCGTAACGTTGTTCCCTCGCGGCTGGCCTGTGAAGCGGATGGGGGAGAAAACCCGTCCCGGCAACCGGCCATACTCAAGGCGGCACGAGGCGCTGGTAGGTGCGCCTCCGCCGCCCGGTTCGCCGGCGGCGGATCGGGTCCGAGTGGAGATCGTCCTCCCGGGCCTTCTCCGCCGCCTCCTTCTGCGAGATGACTTCCTCGCAGAAGGTCGCGACCGCGGTAAAACTGCTCTCGCCGCCGGCCATGGAGCGTACGACGGCCGGCAGCGAGAGATCTCCTCCGATGACTGCAGTGAGGGCCCGACGCTGCGGCGCCCAAGCGGGGCACGCCGCCAGCGTGTGCTGGGCCGAGTCCTCACTGCAGTCGCAGTGGTGGCAGGCGGGACTCAATTCCCTCCGCGCGACCGAGTGCAGGTACTTCCCGAAGCAACCGTGCCCGGAAAGCTGCGTCAGTCGGAAGGAAATGATCCCGTGCTCTCTGGCTGCCCTGCCCACTCGAGGATGACCGGCTGGAGGGCCTCCATGGTGGCGAAGCCAGCACGTGGAGTCTCCAGCCGCGAAGACCAACGAGCCATCGTGGCTCGACAGGCGGCATCACGCCACTCGCGTACCTCTTCGGGTGGAGGGCGAACGCCACTCTCCGCCCGGAATTCAGCCACCCGTCGATAAACTTCGTCGAGCACTTCCGCCTCCAAATCCCACGGGGGTGTACCGGCCAAGGCGCACGCCGCCTCGGTCGACACCGTGCGGTATCCGCGTATGGCTCTGACCGCCAATACCCTCTGAGGGCACCAGAGGCGCGCCTTATTCTGGGCGGTCAGAGCCGAAAATACACTGACAACTAGTTTAACCTTCGATCTCAGTTTAACCTTGGGGTTTTGGAGGTCCGATGTTAGTTGCTCTGTATAAAAACCGATATTCAGGTAACACCAGTTGAACTAGTAGCCGACCCCAAATAATCTTCTGAATAACAAAGGCTAGGAAGATGATGATGTTGATTATTATTTCTACAATAATTTCATTAATGCCAGACATAAACATTCATGGTTTTTTCCCCCAAGCGGTAGACTAAGACAATATTAAAGCATCTACGTAATTTCGACTAGGATTTCTTAGTTTCATTTAGATATATAATAAATAACAATCCTGTTCCATAGACAAGTATAACGGTTGCACGTCGATTTTTTTATTCTTTCTTTAATCGCCCACGCCTCTATTCTTTTGTATTAATAGCTAATACTTTGTTTTGACCACGGGACTTAACGTTGAGATGACGGCATTCCCATGTACCTATTTGTTAGAATTTCAATTTGTCTAAAGAGGTTATTTGTTTTAATCTTTTAATTCCTAAATACATTTAATTAGATAAATTATACCTTGAGACAATTGTAACAATGATAAGACTCAGAACATAGTTTAAATTATATGAATGCACAGTTGCCCCAGTGGTTCAAGCGGTCATCACTGGTGGGTTTTCTGTGTCTCTGATTCAAGTGTGTTTGTAAAGTCCCCTGCGATACAGGATATATATTCCTAGTACGGATGTTGTATTTATAGAAAAAAAAATGTCCTGTGGAAATGAAACCCCGGATATATCTAGATAGAGCTTTACAGTAAGAATCGTTAAGCCTCTAGAGAAATCATTAGAACCGTCAATGTTTCAAGTTAACAAAGTAGCAAGCAAAGCGGCGGTAGCGTATGCAACTGCTGTTCTTGAGGTCTTGGGTTCGATTCCTGGGTCGGATCAAATGTTTGTATGATCTGCAACTATTTGTTTCGGAGTTTGGCTGTTTTCTATGTATGATATGTATGTATTTACAAAAAAGTATATATGTATTTATATCAGTTGTCTTGTACCCATAATACAAGCTACGCTTAGTTTGGGACTAGATGGCGTTGTGTGTTAGATGTCCGTAAAAGATGTCCGGAATATTCCACTGCTGATTATAGACCTCTCTTTTTTAGTCAGTTTTAGCGTACTAATGTCACGATACCAGATGAGTAACTATAGCGTTTGTTTGGGGTTTTATTTTCTTTAAATATTTAATTATTGTATCAAGGTCATCGATGTAGCCCACAGGATTAGCAAGCTGGCCATATTAGCCGCAGAACTGATATTCGTTGGGGTAAACGGGTTCTTGAGTGGAGACTGTGCCTTGACAAACATAGTGTAGGACATCCACGGGTGGAGTGATGATCTGCGCAAGACGGCTGGCAGGAGCTAGATGCGAGAAGTCGAGGATCGAAGCAAGTGGCGTGAAATTGGAGAGGCCTATGTCCAGCAGTGAACTGCGATAGCCTGATGATGATAATGAAATATTTAATTATGCTGTGAACTAATCGACGTCCACTGCTGAACGAAGGTCAGCTCCAAGGAGCGCCGACTATCACGGCCTTGGGTAGTCCGCATTAGCTGTCAGCCTCTTCAAATCGTCTGTCCTTCGTACCGCAGGGTGCTTACGTTTGCCTTTTCGCGGTTTCCACTCAGCAAATTTCTTCCAGTGATCTAACACGTTGAACAATATTTTTATATCTATTCAAGAAGAAATATAATGACGCTCAATTGCTTAACTGTGTTTATAAACTATGCTACTAATAAATGAAAATCTTATTCGTTTTTTATTTCATATCGTTTCATTTTATTGGAGTTGCAAAATGAGAATGTAAAATCAAGCTTTAACGAAAAGTGTGGCGTAACATTACTTTGCACAGCGTACTTTACGAACCTTTCTTGTCAAGATTATGTACTTAGGTATGTGTGTTTAAACAAAGTATACTCAATATAAATGAAAAACTTTCATTTATATTGAGTATTTATATAGACTTACAATAATACTACGAATATACACACACACACATATATACACACACACATAAACAAACACCCATAATTCCATGAGAAAAGAAAAATAAATCTTTTATTACGTTTTTAATTTGGTATGTTGTCTCTTTTGTTCCTTGTTTTATTCATAGCGTTTGATTTGTAGTATCTGGTTCGGAGCGAGGACCCTGATGACCTATAACACAGGCAATTTTATGCCTACCACGGGCACCAGCGATCCTTAGCCAAAGTACTATTTTGTAGGTCAATTCGTAAACTATGTATTTTAGTTTTGGTGAGACATAAACGTTTTTATTATTATTATATAATTATATATTTAGGGTCTGTTTAGCCCGACTTCGAAAGAAGTATTTTTTTGAGTATGTATATTTCTTTATCATGGCCTAGACCCTAAAAGGCTTGTCGTATTTTTATGTGAGTGGTGTCAATAGATTTGTCTTAGTCGTGAGAGTGACACTGGGTACTTCAAAATAAAAAAAAAATCATTCTATCTGTTCTATCTTTTCAGTTCTTCAATGAATTTAATAAAGATGGCATATATTCACGCAGTGGGATTTTTTAATTATAAATTATTCGTTACTTGCTACCTGACCTTAATAATAGGTAATAGTTCTTAGGAGCAAAATTCAGTCGTGCATAGTAAATATAGATTGCAACACACACAGATTTTTTTGTTTTATTTAAAAATACTATGTTGTTATTTCAAACCGTTAAAAGTCCTAACAAAAGTATTGTTTACCATCTCACTCATTTTCCCACCACCCAACAGTAGACTTGTATTGTACATTTTGTGCATAAAGTTAAATTAATTACAAATAAACACTATTGAAATAATTATTATAAATAATTAATATATATTTCGGACATCTAACACTCAAGGTCACACACACACAAATATACACATATTACACATAGAAAACACGCAAACTCAGAAACAATTATTTGCAGATCATACAAACATTTGATCCGACCCGAGAATCGAACCCGAGACCTCAAGCACAGCATTCACTACCACAATGCTATCGTGGCAGTTAAAATATTACTCAATGTATACTGAAATCAAAGCATAAATTAAAAATCCTTTTTTCTTTCGGTTTTACAGGTTCTCCTGACCGGCTGCCGCTGTGTGGAGCTAGACTGCTGGGATGGTGATGATGGGAGTCCTGTCATATACCATGGTCATACGTTCACCACCAAAATACCTTTTCGAAGAGTCGTTGAAACAATTGCAAGGTTTGCATTTCTTTATATTATTATCATATTGAAAATTCATGGGTGGAATCAGCAACTGAAAATCATGGTATTTTACTAGCGGTCTTCGTTTCAATGAGATTAGCCCTGCAAGGGTTTCTTTTATGGAATAGGAGGTAAACGAGCAGGCGTATGAAAACAACAATTATTATTTCATTTAATCCTTACCCTCCCAGGATCGAACTAAGTGGCGTGCAATTGGTGAGGTCTATGTCCAGCAGTGGGCTGCGACAGGCTGATTATGATGAAGTAGATTATGCGCTACGATTTTTTATATCATCAACAACCTATAATATTCCACTGCTGGACTCGGGTCTCCTCTTAGGAGAGGGTGCCCACGCTTAGTGTGGGTTGGGGACTGGCAAGACAACGTTGTAACTACATCATTTTGCCGTTAGATGTTTCTAAGCTGCCCAAAGGCCTCCAACTAAGTTTCACTGTTATCCTATGATAACAACCGGGACCGCGTCTTAATGTGATCACGGAGACGCTAATGGTATCATGCCACCAGCGGTCACACATCCAGGTACTGACCGCACCATCGTATCTTACCCTCGTTGATTGTTCCTAATCATCGAGAGCAACTGGGCTGTGAGCGCCGCTTTTTTATATATATGGAGTATATTGACCAGACAAAATTACTCTACTGTGCCTGATGGGAAGCATAAGCAGAAGCCAAGAGTGGTGTCACCATACTCATTGTGAATGCAGATAATGCAACAATGCAACATGGTGTCCACACTATGGCGGCCTAGTGGTAGTATATCGACGCCTGTATGCGTTTTTTTTTTCATCTGAAAGCCAGTTTACTTGCGGTTGTTCTTAGCTATATTTGATTAATATCGGTTGAGCAGTGTTAGAGTATCAGCTCTATTCCAGAATTAGTACGTCATATTTGGCGTATGGTTACTCGATTAAGTGCTTGGGTAGGAGATTTTAAAAAAAAATGTCATGCTAACAGGAGTGCTTTCGTCGCGTCTCCTTACCCTCTCATCCTGAGCATCGAGAACCACTGCAGCCTACCCCAGCAGCTGGTCATGGCCAGCACGTTTGAGGTCAGTTATATTTGCATTCTCTACTATTACAGAAAAAATATAACTTTAACTTGGATAAACCTTAAACTTTTTGCTCTAGGTAGAAACTATAATTCTTCCAGTCTTAATCCTGGAGTTCTTTCTTTTTACTATTACAACAACAACAAAAACATTTCCAGATTAGGAATATAAATTCTGTGTCGCATTATCTTGTTCAAAAAAGAAAATACATATTTGATTTTACTGTTAGTTTCAAATATGGTTTGGATATTTAACTTCGCCGATTCTACAATAATGTGACCATTTTGTAAGTCATTTAGAGACATGTATAATAGATTATAGTGTGTGTGAAATCCTTTAAAACGTAATTTATTCAACGAATGAACTAACAAGGAATTCATTCGAAATTTGTTAATTCTTGCCTGTGACTCCGTCCACGTATATCGGTTTTCGCGGTGATTCTTTGATTTTTCTTTCTTATTGTTCTTTCTTCTTGTTAACCAAGTGTATAAAAGCAAATATTAATAATTAAGTGAAATACTTCAACATCTTTAATGTACAGATCAATCAATCAATCAATATGGGTTGTTGCCTATAATGTCCCACTGCTGGGCTCGGGTCTCCTCTTAGGAGAGGGTTAAGGCCATATATCCCCACGCTGGCCAAAGGTGGGTTGGGGACTGGCAAGAATACGTTGTGGCTACGTAAATCTTGCCATTGGATGTTTTTAAGCCGCCCGAAGGCCTCCAACTAAGCTTCACGACTGTTATCGTATGATAACAACCGGGACCGACTGCTTAACGTGACCTCCGAATCACGGAGACGCTCATGGTAACATGTCACTAGCGGTCACCCATCCAGGTACTGACCGCGCCATCGTTGCTTACTCTCCGTTATTGTTTCTAATCACCGAGTGCAACTGGGCTATGAGCACCTAATGTACAGATACTGACCCCTTATTATTTCATTATATATGTATAGATTTTAGTGTAAGTAACTCCGCACTATGCTGCTTATGACTTAGCATATGCTAAGCTATGGCCTTCTATACACCATGCCGGCGGCCTTCCCATCGAAACAAGCCGCCGGCATGGCCACCAGATTATTTACAATTTATAACTGGCATATCCGCTCGGCCTAACAATGCCGGCGGCATCATGTGTAGGAGCGTTAAGGTGACCGGAATCTTTCCACATAATCGCCTGGTCTCTCAAAGTAGCTGGTCCTCTATTGATGTTGTCTTCATCCAGGCAGTGTTTGGAGACAAGTTGGTGACATCGTTCCTGTTCGAAATCGACTATACTGACGAACCGAGGCTGCCCAGCCCCGAACAGCTCAAGTATAAGGTAATTTATTTATTTTTGGTTCATAAAAGGTAATGTGAAATTAATCTAACTCACTTTGGCAGACTTAGTGATTTAATAGTTAGTGCCCTTGATTACTAAGCTGAAGAATAGCTTCTTAAGCTTAGTAATCAAGGGCATATGATATATGGCAAATATATATGATACAGAAAATGTTAGCACATTTTCTGTATCATATATATTTGGAAATATATACGTTATCAACAATCTGTACAGTCTGTGCCTAGTTTGGGTCAGATAGCCGTAAATGCCATGTTTGATGTCATTATTATTCTCTTTACTACTTTTATAAAACATAATTTATACATAATAATTAAATTAAATAAAAAAGGGAAAAATAATATTTCAAAACAATAGACCTACTACCTCCGACATCTCCGGACAAACTACGCCAGACTAGGACGGGGACTAAAAGAACATTATTATTAAAGATCCTGGAGTGGAAGTATGAGGGTATGAAAGCAAAGTGCAGCACACAAAAACGCAAATCTAATTCATCTCACCAGAAGCAGAATCTTCACTTAACACGAGGCACATGTCCGTGATAATCTTTTTTTAAAAAGATACGATACCCTATTTACGTGTAAACTTTTGTATTTCCAGGTGCTAATCAAGAATAAGAAACTTCTGCCAATAGAATCAAGTCCTACCATTGGCTTGACGGGAGCCAGTTCTGCGCAAGGGTATGGTGGAGTTTTGTCTACTGCATTCAGGTAGATATACAAAAGAACAGTCTTTGTAAGTGTTAGAAGCTTGAGCTCTTTAAGATTTGGATAACACTCATGTGACATTTCTTCTGAAACGCCTACAAATAGGGAGTTCCAAGGCAAGTAAGAGAATGAGTAGCAAAGCCATGACCTACATAATTAGAGTCGCAATCTCATAGCAAACAAAGATTAAGCTATTCGTTCGTCGCTTTCCTTCGGCGGATTAGGATAACCAGAGTCCCAAACACTCTTCATCTCTCTCTGATTCTCGGTAAAGGTGTCTTAGGTACAGGGTAACCATGACCGTCGACAGACACTGTCATAGTAACCATGAGATAACCTGTTTGCCTTTTTTTGCCATAAAATAATATGTACGGGATCTTGGGTATTCTCAGAATGAGCAAATCGGCACTCGTTTTTATAGGAAATTTAGGGAAATCTCAATTCAATATCATCCACGAAATTAGACCTGCCTGGTATCCTGCCTGGTATATTGAACAACCAGGCCAAACCACATAAATGCCGGGGCTAATATGTTATACAGATGTTTTTGCTCCAGGTCCAATGGAAACCGCCACACCAGTACATCATTACCAGAACAGAGCAACCGAACTAGTTCGATCATGTCCAACCAGTCAGCAGGCAGTTCTCTGACGGAGTACTTCAGCGATGAAGATTATGATGAGGATGATGAAGAAATTGATGGTGAGAACAACAGATTATGAATTCTGTAAAGAGGGCAATTTTGATGCTGTACTGTACTGTATTCACACATTTGATATCCTGGTGATATTCGAAAATCATGTACTAAAACCAGTTGCTCCCCTATATTTCCTATCCTCTTTACCGGAATTACTGTCTGGAATAATTTGTTTAATCGAAACTTGGGCTTAGTTTACTTATAATCTTCTTTCTCGTTATCTCGTTAATTCCATTCCAATCCTCCCATCCACACCTATATCCCAGCCTCCTAACATTGCCATTTATTGAAATGATTTGCTAAGATTCTAGTTTTTCTTCGTAAACAAATATATTTTCTAGTTTATAATTCATTATTTTCCAGAAAAAGAACTTCACAAGCTCATTAATTCAATGGAAGACAAATGTGGTCGGGCCTCTCTGTCACTCTATCAGAGCTTCATAAGGAGTGAGGGAGACACAGAGACTACTTCTGGCAGTGTCAAGCAAGCGACTACGAGGAAGAGAAGTAATCAGATCGCCAGAGAACTGAGTGATATGGTCACTTATGTGCAGGTATGACTCTTACATCTCTTATTGACGTAGTCTTTTCTTATCCTGTTTTTAAAGACCACACCCATTCAAGTCTAAAAGTAGTAATTTATGTAAGGATCTCCTATTTAACACCTTAACTATTTCAAATGGCCAAACCAATTTTGATAGTTGTTCAATGTGATCTGCTGGTTTCGATTGATCCTCTTATGAGAAAGATATCAAAGTCTGTGCAGGAACTAGTGTTATGTCTCTCCAACATATAGGTAGAATCAGATGAGGTTATCATAACCTACTTTGCGCATGACCTTGGCGCAAAAGTTGATGTTGAGAAGTTGTATATATGTAATTATACTTGCAAAATTTTTACTTCACCTAAAAGGTTTATTGCTTATTCTTGAGTCTATCTTCGTTACATAACAAATGTTTTAATCTGGCAAAATTTGCAAAAGCACAATTGCGATCATGTACTGAAAGGTGTAACATAGGTAGTTCCCCTATAAGGCGGTCCTACGACCTGGTGAAGGTCGCGGGTAGAGTTACATGCGGGCAGCACATGTCCAATTTTTGTTGCCAACTTATTGGAGGCCTATATTCAGCAGTAGAAGTATTTCGGATGGTGGTGTTGATGAAAAACAAAGAATCGTTATTTTCCTGTTAGTAAACCTATTCTGAAACAAACTATTTCTATTTCAGGCGATCAAGTTCCGTGGGCTAAGCCCATTATCACCACGTAGTTCAATGAAACAGCCCAGCAGTGTAGCCAAGGAGAGTGCACCTTGTAGCAGCTTCGAATCTTCTGAAAGTAGTGACAGTACTGGCACAGTAAGTATACTTATCAAAATCAGTCCAGAAGACTAAAAAATGGATGGATGGATGACTGCCTCGGTAAGGTGAGGTTGAGGTCTCGGGTTCAATTCGCAGGTGGGACAAAATGTTTGTTTGACCTGCAAATATTTGTTTCGGAGTTTGGGTGTTTTCTATGTATAATATGTAAGTATTTTCAAAAAAGTATACATGTATTCATATCAGTTGTCTAGTACCCATAATACAAGTTCTACTTAGTTTGGGACAAGATGGCGTTGTGTGATAAATGTCCGAAAAAAATAGGTATTTTATTCTATTCCATTCATATATTATATTATTATCATAATTTCTAAACATATCCACTAATTAGAGAGTATTACGTAAAAACTTTCAGGTTCTGAACTGAACCAAACTCCCCTCTAATGTGGTCCTCCAAGCCCTTCACTAAAGATTTCTTTTGCAGCAAATAGCTCAACAGCCTCGCCCTCGTTGCTTAAACGCTCCAGCTGTCCACCACCCTTGCTACCGGTGTTCATCAGTCAACGAAGCCATAGGGAAGAAGATCTGCAGGAAGCATCCCATGGCATTAATAGCCCATACCGAGACACAGTTGGTCAGAACCTATCCTGCAGGGTAAGTGTAATGAATATTTTGAACGGAAAGTTTAAAATAATAATTTTCGAGAGTTGTTGTCAATAGCAGTTATGTTACAAATCAATGTTTCTCTAAGGGGACCAAACGAGCAGACAGAATATCTAATGGTAAGCGACTATCGTCGACCATGACGACTATTTTACTTCCTTAAAAAGCACCTCTCTTTGAAATCAAGAGGAGAGCAGGTTTGGGTTCCTGTAATCCCATTTACTCGGTGAAAAGAGACGGAGATGGGGTCGTGCTGAACTCCAGTCGAGCTAAGCTGATGCCGATATGGTTAGGCTCGACCGGAGTTCAGCAAGTATAGATCTCCCAAGTGTAAAGCGATCGGGGCCAAAGAAGTGTGTCTATCAAAGGAGTTTATAACATTCTTCATCGAAACGCAAAATGTAATTATTTCAAAAGTGTCGATCACTAAATGCTGTCAAAGTGTATTTATAAGCTCAATGTAAAAGTAAGTCATGAAAAAACTTCAGTTGCCCGATTGTCAGAGAATTATCAGAATAAATCACTACGGTAAAGGCATGTCTCCTGCGCCTAATATGTTAGCAAAACATTGCAGTCTCCTGCGACTTTTAAATACGAACGTCAAACACAAACATTTGACACGAACATATATAATGAAATTGCTACCCCCCTCCTCCAACCCCCCACCCCCTCAGGCGAACGGGGTCATTTTTTCCATCTGCTTTGGATAACATGTTTGCTTGTTTGAGCTAACAAAACAGTTAGGCCACGCCCATATTTTGTTCGATATTTGATGTTTGGTGTTAGAAAACACAAAAAAGTGTCTCAGGAGACCCGGCTTAAAGATTTTGAAATGCAAGTCATACCAAGTTTATTTCCTTCGTCACGTCACTGATGGTAAAATGATAAAGTGTCCTTGCTGGTTAATTGCTGGCGATGATCGTCAAATTATCGTCGTTTACTACTGACGAATGATCTCCAACTATCTCGTTGTTATTTAGCTAATATTAATAATCATAGAAAGTTAATAATATTTCGCAATGGAAAAAAATACCCAACAAAAACTAAAATGAAATTAAATTTATTTGCATAGAACATAGGTTAGTACAGATGTAACATCTTCTGACCTTCTGCGAGGAAGTCATCTCTCAGAAGGAGGCGGCGGAGAAGGCCCGGGAGGACGATCTCCACTCGGATACGATCCGCCACCGGCGAACCGGGCGGCGGAGGTGCGCCTATCAGCGCCTCATGCCGCCCTGAGTGTGGCCGCGGATGGCCGGGAAGGGTTTTCCCCTCCATCCGCTTCACAGGCCAGCCGCGTGGGGGCGACGTTACGCGTGTGCCGTACGTTGCCTAATTTGAGAGTTTAACATCAGAAGACGGTGCCCGCTTCAATGCGGGCAGGCGCTGGGAGGGGTCCGGATGGCTTAAGAAAGCGGTTCCCTGATTCCTCCCGTCTCAGGCGCAGAGTGGCACACCATATGGTTTTAGTCGGTTCGATTCCGACACACCACCCCGCCGCAAACCCCGGTGGGGTGAAGGCACGAGGGGGCTTCCACACGTAAAAAAAAAGTGTAACATTGTTGGTTTTCGATCATGCCAAATTCTGCCTTGTTTTGGCATGCAAATATTTATAAAATAACATTATGATTCAAAATGATTACATTAAATAAAACTAAAAACATCTAATGCTTTGTTTTAGCATCATATGAAATTGTAAGAATTGGTATTGTATTTATTAACAATTATCGATTACGTAACTATTATTTATAAGAAGTATTATACTACATTACATTGCGTACATTCCGTTAATGTATGGAAACAATTTAAAAGAACACATGGCAAAGATGTTTAACAAAGATTCGTTTTAAAACTATATAGTAATTCTTCTCTATTTTCCAGGCTAAGAATAGACTCATCAAATTTCGATCCAGTGACCTTCTGGGCTTGTGGGGTACAGCTAGTGGCACTGAATTATCAGACTGAGGATGCGGCGATGGCGGTAAATGCTGCTATGTTTGAGAGCAACGGGTCCGCTGGGTACGTCAGGAAGCCACCTGTCATGTGGGATCCTGGTCATATCGCCTATAGAAGGTAAGAATCTACTGAAAACATTGAACTGAACATTCTATAATGAAAGGCACAGATTGATAATGTATTATTAGCTCTGCTGATATATTGTTTCACCCATAATTATGAAAAATCGCGGGCAAACGATCAGACCTATAACATGATGGTAAGTGATTACCGCCACCCAAGGACATCTGCAACACCAGAGGCGTCATAAGTGCGTTGCCGGCGTCTAGGGGCTGGAGAGGAGGATGGGGATGGGGGAGGAGTTGGGGTATGGGCCTTCGCTATCTTCACTCACCCGGTATAACACAGCGCAAGCGCTGTTTCACATCGGTTTTCTGTGAGGGCGTAGTATCACTCCGGTCGAGCTGGCCCATTCATGCCGAAGTGTGACTCTCTGATGTAGGTAATGTGTGGTTATGTACCTGTGCCTTTGATTATTGTACCAAAACTCATTGTCAAAGATTCTATATATTTAAAAGTTATTAATACCAAACTATATATTCCCTTAATTCACTTCTTTTGACAGTAAGCATAATCTTTAAGGTCTGCTCTTTACAGGAATCAAGCGCTAAATGCTACAGGATTTACGAGGATACTCTTAGCCTAGTAAATATGCAAATGTCCTGTGCTTTAATTTGAATTAACATTTCCCTCTGATCGTTATTCTCGGCACTGGTCTGGCACAACAAAACTGGGGAAGGAACTGCCGCCAGCGGTATTTCCGGACCAACACGAGGTTCAAGAATCGAGCGTACTCCTTCATAAAAGGCCGGCAACGCACTTGTGATACTCCTGGTGTTGCTGTTAATCGCTTTCCATCAGGCGATGTGTCTGATCGTTTGCCCCTTATGCAATAAAAAACACTAAAAATATCTTCAAATAACTAAAATTTCGCCTTTTAATCACTCTCTATGTCTATGTGTATGTATGTGGTCTATTATATTTCATCAGCCTCATTCAAAAATCGGTTAATAGTTCTAAGAAAATCTACAATAAATAATGACAATAAATATTTCGGATATCTAACACGCAACGCCATCTAGTCCCAAACTAAGCAGAACGTGTGTTATGGGTACCAGACAACTGATATAAATACATAAATACTTTTTTTTGTAAAAACATACATATTATACATAGAAAACACCCAACCTTTGAAACAAATATTTGCAGACCATACAAACATTCGGTCCTACCAGGGAATCGAACCTGAAACAAAATCTTTAGAGCCAATCTTTGCTTTTTCAGATTTAACCCCATGGATAAAGAATTCGATGGTATCCACGCGGCTCATCTGACTCTGGCCGTCATATCTGGGCAATATGTGGCAGAAAATGTATACTCCTTCTACAATGCCTTCGTGGAAGTCGAGATCCTTGGTGTACCAGCTGACTGCAAGAAGATAAGGACAAAGGTGGCAAGGAAGAATGCTTTGAATCCGATTTGGAATGAAACCTTTACATTTCGCGTGAGTTTTTGAAGGATTATTATCACAAACCGTTACACTTGTGTTTATTGATTATAACACTTGCACCAGGTCTTTGGTTTCGTTCTCATCCAAAATAAACAGCTGTGTTAAAAACACGATTATTCACTTTTAAATCTGAATGTGTATTGTATGTAATGTGGATAATAATTAGTGGTTTTGAAGTTATACTTCTTTTTGCGCGCTAGGGAAAAATAAAAATTTAAATAAATAAAAAATAAATTTGTATGACGCGCACACCGTCACGAAAACCAACACCCTGAAGTTAGCTATAGCCAACATTTTAGATTTACGATTTGCGCGCACACCGTCACGAAGAACCGACACACTGAAGTTAGCTATAGTCAAAATTTTAGTTTTTTATCTTGTTACGCCAAAGAAGTTTAACTTCTAACCCGTGTACATAAATAAGTACATACACATTTTTTTAAAATAAATATATTTAGTGTTTGTTACTAGCTTACGATTAGATATTTGCGTATCAAGTTGTTAGTTACTAGCTTCTGCCTGCGTGTATATCGGATAATACGGTAAAGCCTAGTATATTTGCTTCCTCTGGAATCTCCATATTAAAATCGGTGCAGCGGTTTAACCATGAAAAAGTAACAGACAGAGTTACTTTCCAATTTATAATATTAGTATGTATTAATATCGTTCTTGTAGTGACGGAGCAGAAATGCCTCTGTAGCGCAGTGGTAGCGTATGCAACTGCTGTACTTGAGGTCTCGGGTTCGACTCCCGGGTCGGACCAAATATTTATATGATCTGCAAATATTTGTTGCGGGGTGTGAGTGTTTTCTATGTATAATATGTATCTATTTCTAATAAACGTTCGGCTTAGCTTGGGACTAGATGGCGTTGTGTGTAAGATGTTCGAAATATTTATATTTATTTATGTACTCTATAGTTGTCGTAACAGCTAACTAATAAAAAAACCTAAGACAGAGCAATGCACTAAGGAGGAAAGCTTGTTATTAATAGTTTGAGGCCAAAACTTCCTTTCTAAGAATATATCTAGGCCCAGCAATGGAGTATTTAGGACTCTGGGCGTTCACGATAAATATTTATTTATTTAATTATTTGAACTTAATGCACACCTTGTAAACAGGCGCACTTAATGCCATGGGGCAGTCAATCTTTGCGAGATATAAAAAAATGAGGCGTTAGATGCAAAATCGTGTATAAGTAGAATTTAGCTAAGTACATACCAAAAAACACAGAGGTGTGTTACAAAGATAAAGGAATAAGTTACATAAATAATATATAAACATACAAATAATTAGATTCAATACCGTAATATTATATAATAATTCTTTATTGTTACAAAATAGGGTTACAAAACTGTATATCCTTGACTCCCAAAATACTGTTAGCTGGGTTTGGGAGTCAGTTACTTTCAAAAACAAGAACAACAGTTGTTACATACAATATTTTTTTTTTGGACATTTTAACTCACAACACCACCTATTCCCAAGCTAAGCAGAGCTTGTACTATGGGTGCTAGACAACTGACATTAATACTTAGGTTTTTTGTAAATACATAAATATTATACATAGAAAACACCCAAACTCCGAAACAAATATTTGCAGATTACACAAAAATTTGGTCCGACTCAGGAATCGAACCCGAGACCTCTAGCACAGTAGTCGCATCACTAGCGACATTTTAACTCGAATTTCTCAAGACTGGGAGTAATACCAGTAATAATAGTTCAGTCGGATAGTGTCGTTAAAAATGTCATTGTTACTAACCCCTAAGAATGTCTATCTTATGCTCTAAGTCCCATACACCATCTTGAATTACTATTAGTAGCATATATTAATTCTTCACCTTCATTTTTCAGATTAATTTTCCTGAATTAGCCTTCATCCGTTTCGATATCTACGATGCCGATACAAATTATATGTTGTCCCAAAGAGTTATCCCGCTGCACTGCTTGAGACCTGGATACAGGCATGTGAGATTACGGTAAGCTAAACTAGCTCTATACAACTTTTTGACCAACTTAAAAACTATAACACTAGGACTTCGGTGACACATATTGTGCATCGGACTTAGCACTGACTTCAAACCAACTTTAAGGCATCTTTTGCAAAATTGACGTTGCCTGTCTTTTTTTAATGTTTAGAATTATTTTGTTAATTGTTTTTACCCGGCTGCGAAAGAAGCAGGGCTGTGTTTTTCGATTGTGTGCATGTAATCGTAATAACATATATAAAACATATAAGTTCTTTATTTATTTGATGATTAAAACATCTATATTTTGATACCACTCTTGATGTTTTGAAAACATAATATATTTTGATATGCCTTTTGGCACCCGAAATCCTTATTTTTTTTTTTATTTTGATGTACCCAATGTCACTCTCTCGACTAAGACGAATCTATTGACACCACACAAATAAAAATACGACATGTCGTTTGGACTCTTGGGTGTGCCTAAGAAATATTTATGAGATATATCTTATATATATATTATTTAGAAGTCTTTATTGAGGTTATCTCTCAGTATTACTTTTTGTACACTGGACATAAAATAGAATGGAATGGCATCCATTGAATCATCATCAATACAGTACAGTACAGGACAGAACACTACAGTACAGTATAAATACAATACAATATAATATAATACAATACAGTGCACGAGGAATAGGAATAGGAATAAGAACAGAAATAGTAATAGGGATAGAATAGAATTTCTATTCTAGATATAGAATATACAATACAATATAGTATAGTACTGTACAGTACAGTACAGGACCAGACAGGACAGGAGTATATTCTAGGAATAGAATAGAAATTCTATTCTATCCTATTCTATGTTCTATTTCTATTACTATCCCTATTCCTATACCTATTCCTATTACTATTCCTATTTCCATCATTATTCTTATTCCTATTCCTATCCCTGTTCCTCTTCCTATTACTATTTCTATCACTATTCCTATTCTTATTCCTATTCCTATCCCTATTCCTCTTCCTATTCCTATTCCTCTTGTACTGTTCTGTACTGTATCGTGTTGTATTAAATTGATGATGATTCCATACCATTCCATTCTATTTTATGTCCAGTGTACAAAAAGAAATACTGAGAGGTAACCTCAATAAAGACTTAATAAACACTCAACGCGGTAAGAAACTCTTTCCACTTAAACCAATAATAATAATTGTATGTTAATTCCTACAGCTCCCCAACAAACCAATCTCTCAACATGGCATCTTTACTCATCTTCTCCCGGTGTAACGAAGAGCAAGCTGGCGAGAGCTGCAGAGGAGACCTGGAGCCTACTTCTCCGCATGAACGAAGGAAGATTCATTTTTTGGTGGTATATGCTGTAGCAAGACATGAAGCGTATTCCATTCTCAAGGTCACTCAAGACACAACTGCTACTGAGGTGTGTGTTACTGCAGAATAATTAGGGTTGTCTCTACTTCAATTCATCATGTGGTAGAGACGACCTAAAAGCAATCTACGCCAAACAACACCACCGCAAGGAGAACAAAACCTTGTCACAAACCCTACACCTGCCTGCACAAACCTGATTTCTAAGAAACCTATTTGCAGTATGATCTAGTAATGGCCGTTGATAATGATATTTACTTTATAAGAAACGTACAAAAACTTATAAATTGAATTTTATACTCAAATGAGTAATAAAATAATCTAACTACCCACTTTGTGGCTTCATCGTCCGATAATTGTTTCTCAAAACAAAGTCCAGGCACGAGATTTACAATTAGCCACTTTAAAGTGAAGAAACCAAAAGAGAGCTCATTTCAGTACTAGAACTGAAACTGATTTGAAGATCAAATGGCGTCTAAATCGTCATCGTGTTTGCCAAAATCTGTTGCTGTAAATAGGCCTTTCTAAAAGTTCTGTACAACAAACAGTCTTATGCTGCCCGCATCAAACCGCTTCCCATGATTTTTTTATTTTTCATTATAAATAAACATCAGGACCCTAGCCCTCTTAAAATCATTATCATCAAAACCGCTGTGGCAACAGTAGTTTTACGCAAAACCGTAATATCTCTAGTCGAGCATTATTGCTGAAGTATGATTCTTCCAAAGCCGTTTACACACTATCTTCAAAAACTCATCGACCCATGATGTAGGCCTACATTCTACCCACAATTTATCCTGCGTTTTATCGGCGAGTAGTGTGTTCCGGCTATGCCACTTAAGTTTGACAATTCTCCGGGAAATATCGGTGACATTGCAAAAATTATTAAGGAGATCCTTGGACGAAACCTATGTCCAGCAGTGGACGCCTTTTGGTAGAAATGATAAATGCGGTTCTCCTCCGGCACTGTTTCCACCATTTCCTGAAATAATTTATAAATCCAAATACAATGAAATGTTTTAGGCAATAGCTCAATGTCTCACCAAAGCTGGAGTCTGTAGATCAGCTCGAGGTAGTTACGTCCTAGTAGAAGAAGTACCGTCCAGGACTCCAACGCAACGAGTGCTGGCACCCCGTGAGAGGGTCTTGAGAACTGCTTCTGCAAGACCTGGTGCTAGGCTACTACTGAAAAGGGTGGGAGATGATCCTAGCAGCCGGGCTTGGTTGACTAGTATCAGGTAAGAATCTATAATACTAGCTTCTATCCTCATCTCTAAAGAAAAATTGTTTATTGCAAGTTTGTTAACCAGCGGTCTGCCATCTGGTTACCATTGTACAGGCTCTGACTAGTTTGGGACCCGACAGTTTTGCGTGAAAGTGTCTAGCTATAATAATTCATACCAAAGCTATCTAAAGTGAATCGTTAATCATAATAAGAATTGAATTTACTTAAGTTTCTTACCAAAAAGTATGAAAACTAAATCAAGTAAAAATTCTACAAAAAGTAAGAAGTATTTTTCTCAATCACCTCATCTTCTCATTACAGGTCNTATATAAATATACAAATAATTAGAATCAATACCGTAATATTATATAATAATTCTTTAATGTTACAAAATAGGGTTACTAAACTGTATATCCTTGAGTCCCAAAATACTGTTAGCTGGGTTTGGGAGTCAGTTACTTTCAAAAACAAGAACAACAGTTGTTACATACAATATTTTTTTTTTGGACATTTTAACACACAACACCTTCTATTCCCAAGCTAAGCAGAGCTTGTACTATGGGTGCTAGACAACTGACATTAATACTTATATACTTTTTTTGTAAATACATAAATATTATACATAGAAAACACCCAAACTCCGAAACAAATATTAGCAGATCATACAAAAATTTGGTCCGACTCAGGAATCGAACCCGAGACCTCTAGCACAGTAGTCGCATCACTAGCGACATTTTAACTGGAATTTCTCAAGACTGGGAGTAATACCAGTAATAATAGTTCAGTCGGATAATGTCGTTAAAAATGTCATTGTTACTAACCCCTAAGAATGTCTATCTTATGCTCTAAGTCCCATACACCATCTTGAATTACTATTAGTAGCATATATTAATTCTTCACCTTCATTTTTCAGATTAATTTTCCTGAATTAGCCTTCATCCGTTTCGATATCTACGATGCCGATACAAATTATATGTTGTCCCAAAGAGTTATCCCGCTGCACTGCTTGAGACCTGGATACAGGCATGTGAGATTACGGTAAGCTAAACTAGCTCTATACAACTTTTTGACCAACTTAAAAACTATAACACTAGGACTTCGGTGACACATATTGTGCATCGGACTTAGCACTGAGTTCAAACCAACTTTAAGGTATCTTTTGCAAAATTGACGTTACCTGTCTTTTTTTAATATTTAAAATTATATATTTAAATGTTTTCACCCGGCTGCGAAAGAAGGTGGGCTATGTTTTTCGAGTGTGCATATATATTCGTATTTACCGTAAAAACTTCGTTATTTTGATACTACTCTTGATATGTTTTGAAAACATAATATATTTTGATATTACTTTTGGCGCCCGAAATCCTTGTTTTGTTTTTTTTTAATTTTGATGTACCCAGTGTCAGGACTAAGACGAATCTATTGACACCACTCAAATAAAAATACGATAAGCCGTTTGGACTCTAGGGTGTGCCATAAATATACTCGTCTCTCATAAATATACATATATGTATGTATATTTATGAGAGACATATCTTTTATATATATATTATTTACAAGTCTTTATTGAGGTTATCTCTCAGTATTACTTTTTGTACACTGGACATAAAATAGAATGGAATGGCATCCATTGAATCATCATCAATACAGTAACGTACAGTACAGTACAGGACAGAACACTACAGTACAGTATAAGTACAGTACAATATAATATAATACAATACAGTGCACGAGGAATAAGAATGGGAATAGGAACAGAAATAGTAATAGGAATAGGGATAGAATAGAATTTATATTCTATTCCTAGAATATACAATACAATACAGTACAGTACAGTACAGGACAGGACAGAATAGTGCAGAACCATACAGAACATTGCAAAACAGTACAACACAGTACATTACAGAACAGTACAGGACAGTATAGTGAAGTACAGTATAGTACAGCAAAGAACAGTGCAGAACAGTACAGGACAGGGCATAACAGAACAGTACAGGACAGTACTGTGCGGTACAGTATAGTACAGTACAGAATAGTACAGAACAGAACAGCACAGAACAGTACAGTAACAGTATTCTTAGAATGGAATAAGGTAGACTAGACAGGACAGGACAGGACGGTAGAGGACATAGAATAGACTATCTGAATAGAGTATATTCTAAGGATAGAATAGAATTTCTATTATTTATTTATTTTTTATTCTATTCTATGTTCTATTTCTATTACTATCCCTATTCCTATTACTATTTCTATTTCTATTCCTACTGTTCTTTACTGTTCTGTACTGCACTATACTCTTCTGTACTGTTCTGTATTGTACTGTACTGTTCTGTGCTGATCTTACCTGTTCTGTACTGTTCTATTCTGATCTGTCCTGTTCTGTCCTGTACTGTTCTGGTCTGTACTATTCTGTACTGTTCTGTACTGTTCTGTACTGGTCTGTCCTGGTCTGTACCTAGACTGTACTGTATTGTACTGTACTGTACTGTATTGTATTGTATTGTATTGTATTGTATTGAATTGATGATGGTTCTATTCCATTCCATTCTATTTTATGTCCAGTGTACAAAAAGAAATACTGAGAGGTAACCTCATTAAAGACTTAATAAACACTCAACGCGGTAAGAAACTCTTTCCACTTAAACCAATAATAATAATTGTATGTTAATTCCTACAGCTCCCCAACAAACCAATCTCTCAACATGGCATCTTTACTCATCTTCTCCCGGTGTAACGAAGAGCAAGCTGGCGAGAGCTGCAGAGGAGACCTGGAGCCTACTTCTCCGCATGAACGAAGGAAGATTCATTTTTTGGTGGTATATGCTGTAGCAAGACACGAAGCGTATTCCATTCTCAAGGTCACTCAAGACACAACTGCTACTGAGGTGCGTGTTACTGCAGAATAATTAGAGTTGTCACTACCTCAATTCATCATGTGGTAGAGACGGCCTAGAAGCAATTTACGCCAAACAACACCACCGCAAGAAGAACAAAACCTTGTCACAAACCCTACACCTGCCTGCACAAACCTGATTTCTAAGAAACCTATTTGCAGTATGATGTAGTAATGGCCGTTGATAATGATATTTACTTTATAAGAAAGTACAAAAACTTGTAAATTGAATTTTATACTCAAATAAGTAATAAAATAGTCTAACTACCCACTTTGCGGCTTCATCATCCGATAATCGTTTCTCAAAACAAAGTCCAGACACGAGATTTACAATTAGCCACTTTGAAGTGAAGAAACCATAAGAGAGCTCTATTTGAGTACTAGAAGCTGATTTGAAGATCAAATGGCGGCTATATCGTCATCGTGTTAGCCAAAATCTGTTGCTGGAAATAGGCCTTCCTAAAAGTTCTTTACAACAAACAGTCTCGCATCCATCCGCTTCCCACGATTTTTTTATTTTTCATTATAAATAAACATCAGGACCCTAGCCCTTTTAAAATCATTATCATCAAAACCGTTGTGGCAACAGTAGTTTTACGTAAAACCGTTATATCTCTAGTCGAGCATTATTGCTGAAGTATGATTCTGCCAAAGTTTACACACGATCTTCAAAAACTCATCGACCTATGATGTAGGCCTACATCCTACCCACAATTCATCCTGCGTTTTATCGGCGAGTAGTGTGTTCCGGCCATGCCACTTAAGTTTGACAGTTCTCCGGGAAATATCGGTGACATTGGAAAAATTATTATGGAGATCCTTGGACGAAACCTATGTCCAGCAATGGACGCCTTTTGGTAGAAATGATAAATGCGGTTCTCCTCCGGCACTGTTCCTACCATTTGCTGAAATAATTTATAAATCCAAATACTATGAAATGTTTTAGGCAATAGCTCAATGTCTCACCAAAGCTGGAGTCTGCAGATCAGCTCGAGGTAGTTACGTCCTAGTAGAAGAAGTACCGTCCAGGACACCAACGCAACGAGTGCTGGCACCCCGTGAGAGGGTATTGAGAACTGCTTCTGCAAGACCTGGTGCTAGGCTACTACTGAAAAGGGTTGGAGATGATCCTAGCAGCCGGGCTTGGTTGACTAGTATCAGGTAATATTCTATAATACCAGCTTCTATCTCTATCTATCTATAGGAAAAATTGTTCATCGCATTTTTGCTGTTTGTGAGTGTATTTGAATCTAATATGTACTCGTAAATATTATTATTACATAAGTTTGGTAACCAGCGGTCTGCCATCTGGTTACCATTGTACAGGCTCTGACTAGTTTGGGACCCGACAGTTTTGCGTGAAATTGTCTAGCTATAATAATTCATACCAAAGCTATCTAAAGTGACTCGTTGATGATGATAAGAATTAAATTTACTTAAGTTTCTTACCAAAAGTGTGAAAACTAAATCAAGCAAAAATTCTACAAAAGTAAGAAGTATTTTCCTCAATCACCTCATCTTCTCATTACAGGTCAACAGACCGCAACCGCGATCGCTCCGTTCCTTCAGATGAAGACTCTAGCACGCAAGACGAGGAGCCAAGAAGACCAGATAGCTTCCTCGTCTGTGTACATAACGTCTCCCATGAAATACCTTATGCTATACTCAAGGTAAAGAAACCACAACCTATTTTTGTACAGCGACAAAAAAAAAGATTTTCAATGCTTCTTTTTTTCATGACATTGTAAGTGAATATTAATGAAAACAATCTTAATTCACTGTGTGAAGTAAATTCATCTAAAGTTATTGATCCCTCGACCTTCTATAGGTGCGAAGAGATGTATCACCACGGCATCCCCTCTCGTCTTTACAAGCTCGAGTTCTTCCAACTGGTCCCATCCTTTCCTTTCCTTTACAACGACAACTCTATTCACGTGCTGGCCTTGGAAGTCACCGCTTTAGAGTAACTGACATACACTCTCGAACTAAAAAATTTGACTCTACCTTCGTATGCCGAGCTATCAAAACCTGGAACTCACTTCTAGCACACGTGTTTCCTTCCCTCTATGATCCCAGTTTCTTTAAAAATGGCGCGGAAAAGTATCTAACTAGGGTGCCATAGTTGAGGTCATGATGCTGCATTGTCTAAATTTGAAAGTAGTATGGTAACCTTCCATCAGACTTAGTAGAATCTGCTTACTTTATTGATAAAAATATTTATTTACAGGTGCCTTTGAATGCCACAGCGTCATACGTGGTCTACCAAGCCTTGACAAAAGCCAGATGCCATGATGATCCGAAAAGGTGAGACAAATAAATAATTATTCTTCTTTCTCCGGGTCTTTTTCTCAGACGAACTTAGGTTAGACTATATATACTGAAGATCAATTTATTACGTAAAACGGCTGCCCACAAATATTCACAACCAAAGTACTATGTGGCTTCGCTGTTCTAAAGAAATTATTTACTTTCAGGTTTGTCTTGGTAGAAGAGTTAGAATGGGGTGGCAGAGCTGGTACAGGTCCTCAGCAAAGAGCATTGTCTGACGATGAAGTGGTGTATTCAGCTCAGGTATATTAGGTTTTAAATAAAAAATCTTTATTTCGCAACTATTAGAGATTTTTTCTTAAGCTCATTTTCGGGCCTGTTGATTGATTGATTAGTGTTGATTCAGTGATATTGACTACTAAGCCGTAGGTCTATTGATTTAGAAATACTGACTACTAAGCCGTAAGTCTATTGATTTATTGATACTGACTATCAGTCGTACATTGATAATGACTATATAAGTCGGAATCGTCCTGGGTTCGATACCCACCGTGAACAAAAAATTATTCAGGCATGATCCTTTGTTCTGGGTCTGAGTATTTTTTATCAATAATATGAACGGATTTAGAAACATATAAGGATGTTTATCAGCAATCTGGTTACTATAGCACAGATTCTGCCTAGTTTGAGATCGGACTGCCGTAGGAGCAATGTGTAATGTTCTTATTGTTGTTCATGCTACAGGCTGGTTGGAAGACCTTAGGACGATTTGTCTTGCAAGAAAAAGGAAGTACCGCCCCGGTGCCTCGTCATAAGGCAGCTTTTGCCAGGATCCAACGGGGTTTAAGCATGACGAGAGGTGCTATTACGGGTATGTTTTAGTGTGTAGTTACTGCGTAAAGTTCTTAAGCATTCCCTGTAGGGAATACAGGGAATGCCTGAGAACGTTCTACAGGGAATACCTCAGAACTTACTAGGAGTAAGCCGTATAGATTAGGAGGGTACTCGCTAGAAACCCGCTCCGCCCACCATCTGCTCTAACCTCTAGACTTATTTGCAAAGCTAAACAATCCTTTTTTGTTGTGTTGGGGCCAATGAATAGACGGCTCACTTGATGATGAGTGACCACCAACACCATCATCCATAGCCTTTACTAGCCCACTGCTGGAATCTCCTTAGAAAATAGGTTTTATCTACTAAATCATGTTGGCCAGGCGGGTTGGTATTGACATTGTTTCATGTTTACTTCTCTTTGTAGTTAAGTTGTCCTATCTACTTTGTTCCTAAGTCACTTCTTACTACAGCCATAGGAAGAATGGAGGTGGTAGCACTCTGAATTCTTAATCCGTCACCACATGGACAATCTATCGCAGGCAATATATTACTAATTACATGTTCTTCCGGGGTAGGTTTGTTCTTCTAGTCAAGTTGACATCCTACTAGCGTAAAGACAGAAATGACGTCAACGAGAGAGTCTATTGTAGTTTCAATGATGAAACACTCGCATCTTGGCTAAGGGATTGGCCTATGTATGCTGAAACATGACCTTTCTGCGGTTAAACACTTGTCTTTTTTTCAGGAAATACAGGCTTTCCACTGGGTGGATTTAGCACACCAGAAACTATAGCTGAAGCAAGGGCTCCGGTGCAGCCACCTTACGCTGATGCTTCCAGTTGCAGGTAATCTAACCCACACTATATTAAGAGCCTACTAAAATAACTTCGCCCTCACGGGTAGAAAGTGGGAGGAAATGGTAAAATCCACAACGTCACCATATTCATTTCAAATACGTTCAATGCAGCATGGTGACCTACTCTAATGTTTAGAAGATCAAATTATTTAATAAAAAAGATTTAGATGAATTCGGTAGGGCTGGAAATTTTTCGGAATGAATGAAATAGAAGACTTAGACAGTTGTGTTCCAACTGGTGAAGGGCTTAAAATACAGAATGTTACCAAAGTTGTTTTTAAGGGAAGAAACTATATAGAACAACGACACTGCAAAGAGATGGAAAACTAAATCCTTTCGAAGGAGTGGCTCATGTCCTGCGATATGCTATTGCTAAAACTGATGATGACGATGAACAATGCATCCGGGTCATATCAATAAATTCGCAATGAGTATCGTGACATCCACTCTCGAATTCTGCTCAGGCTTTCCATTAGGCACTGTGGGGGAGTCACGCTTCAGCATGAACGGGCCGGCTTCACCGGCGTGTAACCACGGCCTCTCAAAAAATTGATGTAACAGCATCTGCGCTGTGTTTCACCGAGTGAGTGAGGATATCGAAAGCCCACCCAATAATACCCCCATCACTCAAAGGCCGGCAACGGACTTGTGACGCCTCTGGTGTTGGGATGTCCATGGGCGGCAGTAATCGCTTATCATTAAGCGAAACGTCTGCTCGTTAGATCACGATTCCATAAAAAAATGTTAAATCATAGTTATGTTGAGGGAGAAGTAATAAGGAGTATTATTTGTCTGTCATCATCCTTATTCATCATTCCATCATTAGATATCGTAAGGGGTGACTAAGAAAGCATACTATAATATACACAGAACAACAACATTCCAAAGAGTAGGAAAATTTGAAAAAAACTCTTTTGACCAAAGTATAGTGGCTAAAACCTTTCATACCTTTCTAAGGAGAGGTCTGTCTATCAATGGTCTAGTATAGGCAGTTTATGATGGTGCCGATGAGAGAAAGAACCTTAATGAAGAGTTTTTTTTTGTTTTATTTCGATCAGTTCTGATTATTTTATGCTCTCATTTCTACCATGTTTACTTCTAGAAGAGCATCATCAGCGCCCCTTGGCAAAGGAATTGGACGAGCTAAAGGACATTCTGACAAAGATATGAGGAGTTACATGCAAAAACGAACAAACACTCGTGAGGTAAACTTGGCTCCAACTTAAAATGTTTATTTTTAAACTTTCTTATGAGTGGTATCAGTAGATTTGTCTAAGTTGTGAGAGACAACGAGTACATCAAAATAAAAAAATATTTAAAAAAACTGAATTTAAAAAAGATGTCAGATAGTGACGCGTTTTTCTTAAATTGTTCTTTTTTTTAATTTCTTGTGTATTGTATTTACAATTATATGTGTTTTTATATATACATATACATGTATTGTATATATGTATATGAATATTTATAGAGTATGTGTAATGTGAAAGTGAGTGCACCCACTCACTTTCACATTACACATTATTTCAGTGCATGATTGTTGATATTTTTAACCATTCATATAGAGGATTAGGTGTGTTTGACTTCGGGCAGCTCACATACTACTTGTATGTGAGCTGCCCACGATGTTTTTGGATACAGGGAATCCGTGTTGTGGTAGTCTGGAAGAGATCGCCGTGAGCGATAAGCCCGCGTATTGTATCACTTGCATATTTGTGACTCATCTTCTGTTTAAACTTTGTAATTTTGCATGTATACAATAAAGATATATAAATAAATAAATAAATTTCTTTTTACACAGCGAATAAGGAGTCCAAGCCCATTTGTTGGCAACTGTTATGACTTTCTAACTATCCTGCTTATATAGTGCCTTGATAACATTAATAACTTGCCATCAGATGATAATAGAAATAGAAGCACCGACTACTTTGTTTCAATTTTCTTTTATAAAGCTTATATCCTTTCATTTTTTGTGATCTAATTTTAAAATATCAGTCCTATGGAAAAAGCGCAGGATTGACAAATAGGGCTAACGAGGCCTCAATGACACTAACATCGTATCTTTGTGTGTTTTTTAAAACAATCTTAACTGGCATTGTGCAGGTACATTCTGAAGGTGAAACCAACTCTCCGGGGATGTCAACTGGAGCGGAAGCGTTAGCAGCACAAGTAGCGAGATTCAAGAGACTATCGTTACGGAAACTGAGGGCTTGGCGTTCCTGAGTGTTACAGGTGATGATTGATGAGTCTTGAGAATGGTTGATAGTCTTAGTTAGTGTTAGTGACTCGCGGGTTCGATCCTGATCCAGAACTAATACGGATTGAACATGATCTTAGTTTTAAGTAATTAGATATGGGTGTAATTTATCCTAGATAAATTAGCATATGCTATCAATCATTCCATAAATATGTTAATCTGTAGTCCGGTTACCGGTAATGCGTGATATGTAAAGTTAGTATTATTAATATTTCGTTTCATATTGTTTCTTAGGCTCTACGGGAATCTATAATTATTTCTTTCGCATAATTTATTTGATATACAGGACATACAAATAAAGTAATACTTACTTATTTTAACAAATCAATTTATTACCATCCACAGGTATTCCGTCGGCTAGGCAACAGCTTGGCCAACCACAGGGCGTCACTATCCTCAGATCTGGGCTCCTTGTGGGATTTCATCAGGATAGATAGAGACCGCAGGCGTTCAGCTCCTGCTGGCTCAACTGGTTATGAACCTATCCACCCAGAGTCCAGGTCACCAGTAAGGCTAGCCAGAGATTTATTACAAGTTGTTCATGAAACTGTATTTTCAAAGAAATTCGAAGAAACCCCAAAACGATGCCCGCTAGTTAAGGAAGAATCTGATTTAAGTTCAGACCCGGAAGAAGGGACCGAAAGGAGAATAGCTAATTTGATAGATTTTTTCTTTACAATAGTGAAAAGCCAGAGAGGTGAGAGAAAAGGCAGTAGTGGCAGTTGTTTTAAAAGTGAGGTCACTCCTGAAGAAGCAAAACCATTTATTACTAGTAAAGCTAACACAGAATTGGAGGCAAAAATGGAAACTCTTATGGAATTTTTGGCCTCTAGTGGATGTATGGAAAAAGAAAATGATAAAGGTGACAATAAAATTACTTTGATGGAGTTTTTATTTGGTCCTGATGATATTCGTCCTAGTATTGAAGTGGTTGCTGCTGATACTGGTCTGACGGAATCAAATATAAATGTAAAGGACCTATCTTATATCGATGATACACCGGAAGAAGAAGCTGAGACTTTAGTCGAAATGCTAATGAAATATATGGAAAACTATTCCACACGAGATAAATTCCATTCTAAATCTTTGACTCCTTCACTGTCTGAGAAATCTAAGTCAGACATCACCATTAGTAAGTTAGAAACATTTAGTGATATTAGTAAAACTAAATCAGATTCTACATTAACACATACTCAAGATACTGTTATAGAGAGATGTGACGATTTAATAACAGAGAGACGTATTTCAGAAACTGTTGTTGATTTGAGTAATGTAAAGAATGATTTAGAAAGCATATTTGAAGAAGCAATTGAAAAAATATGTGAATTGAAAAAATCGGAAGAAGATACAATGTCGGAACAAGAGGATATGCATAACTTTGAATCATATACAAAACCACCTTTATTTTCTTACTGTATGCCTTATAGTGTTGAATTATCGGATATTATAGAAGAAGACGAACCTTCTTCTAGAGATATAGAAAGAAATCATTCAAACGATCGTATCTCGCATATAAGGCAAACTGCAGAAGATTTAGTAAACTATATAGAAGACAGGGTATCAAAACATTTTGACGACGACTCGGATGATGAATTCGATATAAGTTCAGGTCTTAAACGTTCTTCAATAAGTTTAATTGATTTAAGAAATATTCCTGATTTACCTTCTAGTATGATAATCAAACCAAGAGTCGTCAGAGTTGACAAATCAACATCTACAACAGAAATTTCTGATTCCCTATCAGATTTGTCAAAAAGAATAGACTCTGCTTGCATGACAGATGATACAACCCTAACAAGCAGTTCGGATAGAAGTGAAAGAGTTTTAGAAAAGTTGGAGTCCATACAAAAATTCTTTTCAAGATCCAGATTGGAAATTATTGATGAAAGCGAGGAGCATATTGACAAAATTAAAAGCCCTAAGCAAGATTTATTCAGTTCGAATTCTCATAGTAATGGGGCTGATTACAAAGCTGGACAAGCTAGTTTAGATGATGTTGAAGATTTACAAGATGACGATAAAATAGGAGTTGATAAAGGGTGCGGTAGTGAAGATTTTAGAAAATATAGGAGCCAAGAAAGCGTTGAAGATTCTAAAAAGTTGAAATTAATTAGCGAACAACCTAAATCTTTTGATAATAATTCCAGTAAAGATGAAATTGAAGAAGATCTGAGCACCGATATTGAAATGATACGTGAAGATTTTGATAGTGAAAGTGAAATGAAACCATTCAGTAACTTTAAAAATTTACAAGTAGAAAATAATAGAGATCATTTGAAAGTAACTTTAAGTCCCGAAACTAGCAAAAATGTAACAGAATCAGAAGAAATGGATACAGAAATTGACATATGTGACAAGAAAAAGGAGGAAAAAATACTGGACTCAGCTAATATACGCAAAATGACCAAAAGTAGTACAACTTCAGATATTAAGAGAGAAATCCTTAAGGACACTTACATATAGGTGTCGTATCAGTTATAAGTGTATACTTGAAAAAAACTAAATATTGACTTGAAAATTGATTGAGAAATTGATGAATATAGAGCTTACAGCACTATTTATTCGTTCGAGAAGATTAAGAAGGAGTTCTTAAGTGTCTACTTAAATGAGGGGTTGCAGTTAGGAAACGCGAAACTAACCACGTTCTTTTGAATCTTTTCGAGAGATTTCTACAAGAACATTTATCAACTTGATAACAATCACTTTTGAGTGATACGCAACAAAATAGTGAGATTTTATAAAAGTAAATAAATTCTATTAAGAAAATAATTATTAATAAGTTTTAGTAGACGTAATTATAATGTTCATACATTTATAATTTAAATAGTAATCGCAATTATATCCAGCACCTTTATATATTTACATAAAATGTATAATTTCTCTAAAAACTAACCCATTTCTTTTCATGTGCCTTGACTATTTATATAGCAAAATAAAACTTCAACTATTTAAAACATAAATGAATGGGGCAAATGCCAGTGATTGACCATTGGAATCAATTATAGAAATAAAGTTACTGGTATTTTTAACTTTATTAATATACTTCATACTTTAATTTTTATCTTAAGACAGATTTTAAATCTCACTAAGTTCACATATTAAATTTCCTTAAAAACATTTCTTCAAATAGGAAATATTTACAAGGATGTATTTTTTTTTTTTTATATTTAAGCTGCCAAAATGACTCTGCCCTGCCTGATGGAAAGCATGAGCAGAATCCAAAAGTGGTGGTCACCATCCTCAATGCGAAAAAGAACAATGCAGCATGGTGACCCACACTATGGCGGCCTGGGGGGAAGAGGGATGGTGAGGGGGATAGGGGGCGTTGGATTGGGGTATGGGCCTCCGGTATCCTCACTCACTCGATGAAACACAGCGTAAGCGCTGTTTCACACCGATTTTCTGTGAGGCCGTGGTATCACTCCGGTCTACCCGGCCCATTCATGCCGAAGCGTGGCTCTCCCACGGTAAGTAAGTAAGTAATGATGTTGTAACAGCCTCACATGATTTTCGAAAGTGTTTCTTCTGTAATGGATTCCGATGGGTACTGCTCTAATATTATATATAAACTTAAGCTATGTATATCAGACATTGAATTTATATTGCAAGCTAATAAATATAGCCTTTTATACTTACTGTGTTTTCTCGTTTCATAATATAGATTGTGCCGTCATATTAATTTCTCTTTTCGCTTTTCACGAATTTAAAATATTATAAGCAATTTTAATTTCAGACCTTATTATCTCCTCAAACATATCTCAATGTCTCGCTTATGAAAATGAGAACAAGTTAAATTCTTACGCGTAAGTAAATGTTTTCGACTTATTTTTAAAACACAATTATGATATACAAATAATTTTACAAAAGTTTGGTGACCCTTGCAAATTAGCGTCTTACTATGTAAGTGGTATTGAATAATCAATAGGTTTAAAATAGTTAATAAAGAGAAACTTATGAAAACATTTCTAAATAATTATTATCGTTATTTTAATATAAAAGAATTATATGTATACTGTATCTAACGATAGACCAAAATAATAAAATTTTATCTAGTACAATTTTGGATAAAATGTTGTATATAGTTGTTTCTTGGTTTTTTCATCCATTAATGAACAAAATACTATAAAATATATCAATGACGGATCAAATTTAATTTATTATTAATGTAACTTCAATGGAATATAATTATCCAAACTTGTCTCCTTGTTTTTAAAACATTGGAACATTTTGATGAGTTTCATATTTCATCTCGCTTTCTTGCAATACAGATTGAATATTTATATAAAAGCTTGTAATATGCCGGAGACGCGTGTGCTCTTAGGTTCTAGTATGAGTTTATTTTACAATGACTCCATCATCACTGTGATTTTTTTGGCAATTTTTCGATTAGTAAAGAGTTCCGTTCAAACCTACCTCTCTCTCAAGTTGCCCACATTCACACTAGACTTTCGAATCAGGATAGTTCTTAATTGACCAAGTCAAACGTTACGAAGAACATACTAATAATGTGTCTTGCGCGTGTTATTGTTATACAAGAATTTTAATATAATAAAAATTATGATTGGCTTATTCCATCGTTAGTTAATGCTTATATTTTGTCTGTGTAATCAACAATTTAGTAATTTTATTGTTGCAGTTTATTTACATGGATGATGTATTTGTTAAATCCGAGCATTCTGTTAAACATCTTTGATGATTATATTTTATTAAAACAAAATACAGTTATATTTTATTGCATTGGTTGTTTTATTTAGAGTTCATCATCGTCAGCGTACTAACTTTTATAGAGTTTAAAATTTGCCATGGGACTCTTAACATTTTAAAAAACGAAAAGCAAAATGTATGTATGTGTAATTAGTGCTTTATTAGCCAGTGATAATTTGATCCCAGTGGATTATCCATTTTAATTAGACGTAAAAAAAAATAAAATGATTTGTTCTCGAAGATTAGGCATCCATTCTGATATTATAAATTCTAAAGAAACTCTGTCTGTTATTAAATATCCAACAGTTATGTCGTGAAACCGCTGCACCTATTTCAATGAAATTTGCGATGTAGATACTTGATTTTTTAAGGCATTATATGGGCTACTCTTTACCGCCATACTCAAAACCGATCCACATAGGCGGAGACACGGGCATAAGCAAACTTAATTATTTTATAATTACCAAACCGTATAAAATTTGCGCACTTGGGCAGGCATTACATTTTCACTTAAAGAAAATCACTGACAATGTTTATAGTTGCTGGTCCTTCATCGACTTATTCATCGTGAATCGATAGACTTTTATCATCTATAAAAATTAGTACAGTGGAAATTGAAAATGATTAGGAATTTCTAATTTTCAATACTTTTTTTATATTTCATCTTTGGTGCCTGGTTAAAGGGTCTCATAAAGTGACTACTCATCTTGATGAAAAACATGAGCAGAATCCACGAGTGGTGGTCCCCACACTCATTGCGAATGTATGACCGAAACTATGGCGACCTAGTAAGATTGCTTAAACTGCCCCATATAAAGGACCATGGAAAATAGTAGGAGGAATAGGCATTTCGATGTATAAAATTATATTTTTCATTGATATAGCCAGCGCAGCTAAATTGAACGTATAACAGAAAGCTTTTGGTGTGCTTAAAGTAGGTGTGCATTCACTAAGGATTATCGACTAAGAAAAATTCTTAAAATTGCGGTTTGAAGCCGGATCGAGTCTGATACCAAACAGGGAGTGCTTGAAGGTATTTTTGTGAAGAAATATAGTTTACGAATAAGACAATGAATATATCTAACATCTTTTATTACGACAAATAACTTATAAAGTGTATAGACAATATATGTTTATATTTAATAAAAAGCGCATGCGACGCCCTTTAGCGTTCCATTAAGCAACACATGGTAATAGGTACAATATACTTAAGTCTACGAAAAATCTACCAAGAAATTATAACACCGTTTATAAAAAAATCTACCAAATGATTTGCAGAAATGGTAGAAAATGTATACACGTACAAAATTTCTTGGTAGTAATTATCTGTCCTAACATTATTTTGTAATTGTAATACTGATGATAATAATTAGGTCGTAAATGCGTTGATAAGTATTACCATTTAATAAATCCTACCATTGGGGTAGGAAATAAATAGGGAATGCTTTAAATTACATTTTATTACATAATATTGTATAATATACAGTGTGCTATAAACAATATTGTTGTTTTTTTTTTGGAAATTATAAAAACATGTTTGAACTATTTTTTGACCCGCAGTAGTTTTATTGTACATCACACTGTATAATATCAAAAATCTTAAATATTAACTTTACAAGCTGACTTAGCAACAAAATTCATAAATATTACTTAATATACTTTACAAGATAATCATAAAACTAAAAAAAGATAAGACTTTAGCCTAAAGGCAGAGGGACAGCATTTTTGATATTAATAGTCACGATAAAAAGGTCAATAATTATTGTCTAAGTATTTATATTTTCTGCACATCCTTCTACACTTGTAGCCTGTGGGCTGTATATACTCAGAAATCCTACACTGCCCTCCGAATCCAATATGATAATGCATTTAGAGTGTTGATGGATGTGTGTGTGTTAGAGTGTTGATGGAGTGTTGATAGAGGGCTGACGCGATTCTGTAGTGCGTCAGGTATGTTCGCACAGTACCGTGTAGATTGTTATTACTCTATAACGCGTAAAAGGTGTGGCTCCTTGGTGCGTAGGGTTCGTGGTAGCGCAAACAACATTCTAAAGATGGTGGCGGATTGTCTGGACTGTTTATATGTCAATCACTGCTCCGCAGTTGCACATAGGATTGCGTGAGGCTGATTGATAATATTTTATTAATTATTAGTCTGATTAATTTCAATTTAATTTTATCTGAATTTAACTGTAAAATTATTTCGATTAAATTCAATGATTATTCTTTCTCTTATTTTAATTGTATTATTTGATTTTAATATTTAATTTATTTTATTGCTATGGTTATGTATAATCTTGATATTAATAGTCAATGGTTTGACAATAGCAAAAAAAGACAATAGTTTAACAATAGCGAAAACAGTCAAAGTTATTTCAACATGATTATTTTGCTTTAAAGTTGTTTGTTAACCCTTTGTCCCTACTCCCTTAGCTTTTATTATAAACCTACATTTAGTAGGTTTTGACATTTATTTAAATGGCAAGACTGAATTAATAAAGTGGATACCGAATTCCATGGAGTAGATTTATTTAAAACAAATATATTGCATGAAAAAAAGATAATAGTTAGAAATAAGTTTTAACAAACAGATATGAAAAGTTAATTCATTGATATGTTATTTAATATGTGCTTAGATCAAAATGAATCAAACAATAAATTCAGCTTAATTTGTGGTGTTAAATTAATTGAAAATCAAAGCATTTTACAGAACTTAAGACAATACTGTGAAGTTACATCATTTAACTTTCAGTATTACTTATACCAAAATATAATAATGATATTTATATTTAATAATTAAATTAAAATATGGCATAATTACAACGTTATAATTAATTTAAAAATAATTTATTATTATAATTTCTGCTAATCGATAATTTATTAAAATTATTTTTTATAAACGGGAATACTAATAATTTAATACACAATACCTAATAACTAACTAAAATAATAATAAGAAATAAACAACATACAAAATAATATCAATAAATACTTTAATTACATTGAAAATGAACACATTGTAGTTTTTTTTTTAATATTTTGTTGGAAATTGAAAAAGTCGAGTTTTTACTTAAAATAGCCATAAATATGAATATACCACACTAGTGCCAATTAAATTAGTTCTCATTATAGATGGTAAGTAACACGTGGTATATTCAAAATATATCAAGCATTTGCAAAAGATGGTATAAATTCATAAGTATTTTAAACTCAACGTTATGCATTTAGTCTGCATGGCACAATTTTTTTTATTTTTAGTAACCTATTTTAGGTTACTACTCATTAGCAAATGAAAAATAAATTATTGACAGCTTTTTTGAAGTTTTTTTTTTAAATTGCCTCTGATGGCTCTTGTTTTTGTGATCTGGCCTTTTTAGTTCCATTATAGGTACCTAATGCTCTTTGAATAATATTAAATTGATAATATTACACTTAAATAAATGTATAAAATTAATGTAAGTAGGTACTTATTTATAAGTTTTAAATTAAATTGAATGATGATTTTTATGAATTGATGATTAGATCTACTTGAGAGCTCTATTTTATTTATAATTATTATAATAATTACTAATTATAATTTAAATATGTGGGTATAAGCCTATAGGTACTAAAATGTAAAAATGTATATTTTTATATGTAATATAATATTATAATATAATCATTTGTGTATTTGTATGGGTATGAGGTTATTTATTGAGCGATAAACTGTCAATATTTGGAATGAAAAATACGATTAATTTTAAGATAAAGAAAGTTTAACTTGACAATTAAATAAAATTGACATTTTTAAAAATGGCCGTATTTTTTTAACAAAAATATAACAAATTAATTTTATATTAATATAATATGTAAACAAATCTTTTTAATTTATGACTGTCAAATTGACAGTTTATGGCGCTCTTTTTTATTGTTATAGATTATAAAAGCCTAACGCTACGTACTTAGGCCGTATCTACATTTAACGAGGTCACTGATTATACATGCTTTAGCTTATAACCTACAAAATCAGCCTACAAGAGTGTAGTTATTATCATTTTAAGTTAATTTGCTTCATTATGAACAATCGGTTCATTATGCGAATAAGTAGACTAGATTTAACTTTAGTACAGCCAGACAATATATTGTTTTAGGGAAAATATATCAATTCACCCATGTAGGCCAAAAATGTTGGTATTAGCTACTGTAATGGCTTACTTAAAAAAGGGGAGGATAAATTCGTTTTGTTTTTAATTGTATATTATTAAAATGCTTTAGTTATTGTCTATTTCTGGGTCATAGCTCGATATTCGTTTATGATAACTATACTAAAAAAAAATTTGACATTGAACCTTTCTTTGTAAAGTTTCATTGTAGGTTGTAATGGTAATGATTATATTTATTTCCGTAAAGAATATAACATAGCAAGGAGATAAGCTGAATAGAACCTAATTTGATAAACATTTAGGGTAAAGTTTTTCATGATAGTTGGTTCAATCATGATATTTTGTAAGTGTTATGATATTTGGGATTTGAATGATAGTTGAGGCATTATGGGGTTGAGTCAGTCTTGGTTCAATGGAACGGGGAGTTGCGTGTACATTTCTTTCCGCAAGCACATTTCCTGACTATCTCGATATCTTTGGTGTATCTTGTGCCGTCGGTGCATACCAATCTTATCTGGAAATAAAATATAGAAAGATTACAAGAAATGTTATAAATACGGAAGCTTTAACTCTCTATTCCTTCACTTTTACAGTCCAATGGCAAGGATATCCGACACTATCGGGGGGAGATCAGGCGCTGAACTGACGGCTTCTCATGCTCTCCATACCCTGAGGTGCTTTAAGTATTTCTATTAGAAAAACTCAATAACGCTGATAGATTCTTTGACTCTCTAAGAGATTTAATAGATTTGGTAGAACTTTACTCAGCCTGATAGAAAACATGAACACAATCCAAAAGAGGTGGCCACCATACTCATTGCGAAAGCAGACAATATATCAACGCAGCATGGTGAGCCACACTATTGTGACTTATTGAGGTGCTTCTGCGTCATTAGGTCTCCGGACACTCGTGGCCATAATATTCTGCACATTCTATTTAATTAAATTTAAGATTCAGCTAGCCTACGCTCTCCGTTTTGGAGATCGGTTCGAGTCAGGGATCAGGTCTGTGAAGTGTCATTTAAAACGAATTTTAGACAGTTGTCAACTTATTTACGAGGAATTTACAACTTGACACATTATTGCGCAGTCACCCGCGAAACTCGGCAGCACGAATGCTGTACTTTAGGATCTTCAAAGCATCAAGTTTCTTTATAATATTTGACTGATTAAGCTTGTGGAGGAATGGGCCACATGTCTCTCCAACACAAAGGGAGGATCCTCCGACCAGGCGAGGTAATCATGCCTGGCGGGCCATTCCAACGGTTGATGTTGGGCAGTTGTATGTATGTTAATCGGCGCAAGCACTTCTAATGCGCGATATAGGATAGGTAGCTTCTTCGTACACTACGTTACTTCGTAGTTCAGTGTATCTTCGGTAGATGGCATTGTCATATGTTTATATTGCCACTGTATGTGGAAGTCGCCACAAGCTTATATTTCGCAGTATCTGGATGATCGAGCTTAGCTTTTTTTATAATTAAGATATTCTTTTTGTGTGGGAGATATGGATTCACAAATCCCCCTGCAAACTGAATTTCATGAAAACCGTTGGCGCTATTTGCGAAGGTGTTATATTACAGAAAGCTGATAAAAACCAAACTGAAAGCTTTCAGTATCAACGTTTTATTAGCTCTTGCAGGATAACCCCTAGTTATAAGGAAACTTACTTTCCAATTCGGATAATTTTCCATACTTTCACCTACCTTTCTTTTTTTAGTCTTCCTAGGTGCACAGCAATGTCCATTAGGGCAAGATGGGCGGGGTCCTCGCCATACGCAGCGCGCTCCTCGCACCGCCCTGCGGCTGCGACAAGAGCCTTCTGTGATCACTTCTCGGGTTGCTTCCTACACGTTAAAGAATTATAAATAAATAAGTGTTGTGGACTTCTAAAACACAAAGCCAGCCATACGTAGGAGAGCCACGCTTCGGTATGAAAGGGCCGGCTTGACCGGAGTGATACCACGGCCTCACAGAAAACCAATGTGAAACAGCACTTGCGCTGTATTTCATCGAGTGAGTGAGGATACCAGGGGCACATACCCCAACCCCTACCCCTATCCCCCTCCCCATCCCCCAAAGGCCGGCAACGCACTTATGACACCTCTGGCGTTACGGGTGTCCATGAACGGCGGTAATCGTTTACCATCAGACGATACATTGACTCGCTGGCCCCTTATACTATAAAAAAAAGCAGCAGAGCTCGTATTGTAATAGCCAGTTTGACTGATAGAATACCTATTATCTACTCTGTTTTTGTAAATACGTACAATTTAAAGATGGGAAATACACAAACTCCGAAACAAATATTTGCAGATCATACACACATTTGGTCTGAACCTTGAATAGAAATAGAGACTTCAAGCACTACAGTCGCATACGCCAGCGAGGAGACCATATTGATGAGGTACACCCAAAATAATATTTTAATTAATAAGTAATAAATTTCAAATTACTTATCAAGACTTCTAATGAGTATCTTCAAATATATAATCTCAAAATATTGAACACTGTTATCATAACATCCGTGCTAAATGGTTATTACAACAATAAAAAAAAACAATCATCGTTACATCATTTTTAAGCTTCTTTTGAAAATTTTTACTACATTGATACCATTTACAATTCGCTTGTAAAAACCCACCTTGAGTATCTCATTGAAATGTGGGGATCTTCAACTAAAACGAACCTCGATTAACTACAAATTGCCCATTTAAAATTGTAAAAGTTCTTTTCTATTTTAATTATTTATCGCCGACACAAAAAATATACCAGGATACAAAATTATTTAACATTACACAAATTTACCGATTTAAGATGTGTGTTTTAATTCGTTTAATTCTGTCTGGTGACGTACACACACAGTTATCATTCACAACAAAATCGGAAACAAATAATCGTACTACAAGAAGAGCCAATCACCTTGTTTTGCCAAAGCCCAGAACAAATTACGGAAAAAAAGAAAAAAAGTGCGTGCGTGCAAAGTACACATGTCAGAAGTGAAACTTCTTAGCTCTCTCCCACCTCTCGCTCCATGGCACTGTGCGTGATACGACAATCGCTCTATCTCACTTTTTCTCTCGATCTCTCTCACTTGCTTGCTCCCTACTCTCACTCCATCGCTAGTTGCTTCATGCTACGTTCGCCCTGTCTTACTCTCTCTCAATCGGTCTCGATCGCTCTCTCTCTCTTTTTCGACACTTCCGTTGCATACTTGCGTGACGTTACATTTGTAAAAAATTTACCCTCATGCGCCTTAAGAAGTTTCTCTTCAATAATAAATACGAAGGAGCACAAACTTATAATTCATTACCTAAGAAAATTAAGGACTCAGAATTTTTAAGTTTCTTTAAAAAATATTTAAAATATCACATCTTGAAAGACATTAAAAAGTAAAAATGTTCTACTAAATAAATTAATGAAATCTAATTCGTGTGAATAGTTCCTAAGTGTGTCATTTTTGTCGCCTACCTACAATATTTTATATAGTTGTAAACGAGCTCTGAACTGTATACCTACTTTTTATAAGCATGTTTGTTTCTTATGTGAAGTGATTTGTAATCTTTGAGAAATAAATAATTCTAACCTTAAATCTTAAGTTACAAATAAATTACAGTTACAAAAATAAACCATGAATTTAATTCATATATTTAGAGATCTAAAGAAAGAGGGTTATGTTTTTCGAGTATCGGTTCCTTTTATCGCAGTCGAGTAAAAAGAATTTTTATATCTGGGCCTATCAAAGTGAATTTAGCCTATAGATTGTATATATATAAAGTACCCAGTGTCACTCTCACAACTAAGGCGAATCCATTTAATTCTTTGTGAAGACTTTGCGAAGTCCTATGTCCATACCTACTCTATAAAAAATTGATACGTACCTTTCTACAAGCGCCAGTAGCCGATGTAGGTTGCGACGGTGTATGTTCTGATAGCATTTGTTGTTTGTGGGAGGGTGCAGCTGAAAAATAATTAAAATATCATTAGCTACTAGTAGTTTATTCTTAAAAAAAAATCATTACCTGTTAATCAACTGCCATTTTCTTTTAGAGAAAATTATTTAGTAGTAATAATAATAATTTAAAAAAACTATAAGACGATTACGTAAAAACTACGGGACTTTATTATGAATCTCTTAACATCTCATTTTCAAAATCGGTTCAGTAGTTTACTCGCTACGGTCGAACATATAAATATAGGGGGCCCAGTGGATGGAGAAACGTCTCAGCAGGCCATCATACTGTAGATCATGGTGAGCATTGTTGGACTCAATCGTAATAGGTATGGTGACCCTTAATCTTGTATTCTGTTCATACTTTCCATAAGGCAGAGAAATATCACTTTGTTACACTCATGTATATAAAAAAATACATACACAGCCTTCGCCGTATAGGACTGGCTTCAAAGCGCCTTTTTTTTGGTGTAGAAACCCCCTCGAGCCGTCACCCCACCGGGGTTTGTGGCGGGGCGGTGTGTCGGAATCGAACCGACTAAAACCACACGGTGTGCCACCCTGCGCCTGAGATGGGAGGGATCCGGGAACCGCTTTATTACGACATCCAAGACTTCAAAGTGCCTTCATCAAACTAAATCATTAAGGTGTTAAACTTCTGGATTTTATTTGGTTTATTATTCATACCTGGAGAAGCCTGCACATTGCTGATGGCCTGCTTCCGTGAAGGTGACTTATTGCCTTGGGTGATCACCGGCGCTCCTCCTATCACCAAAGGGAGTTCAAGATTTATACATGGTACTTTCATTTACAGGTATTATATGATCTTTAATATTAAGTATATCATCGAAACTGGTCGTATGGCTAGTTTCAAAGTTCTTTTTAAATTATTTTGAACTTATCTATAAGAAAACAGCATAATTTAATATGTCTAGTCTCTGATATAAAGAAATAAATATTTTCGGACATTTTATCACACAACGCCATCTAGCCCCAAACTAGGCGAAGCTTAGGTACTAGACAACTGACATAAAAACATATATACTTTTTTTTTATAAACACACACATATATACTTAGAACTCCGCAACAAATATTTGCAGATAATACAAACGTTTGGTCCGGCTAAGCATCGAACCTGAGACCTCTAACACAGCAGTCGCATACGTTACCACTGCGTCACCGAGGCAATCAAATATTTCAGACAACCACGTAATTTATAATAATAAAGAGCTTGTTTTCTAAATACGATATTTACGGTATTACAAATATTAAGCCTACTAAATAATGCTATCTCTCAAAACAATATTGTGAGGACTAGTTCCTAAGCTAAGTATAAACCTGTGTCGCCAGGTCTCCGCTTCGTATTACAGTAATTGGTTGATAGTTGCGCACTAAAGCATTGATTAGAATATTCTTTAATAAATTTTGTGGCTATTAAACTCGTGTGAGAATATATCTATCGATTAAAGTATAAAATATGAGTATATATCGTACTGCCTCTTTGGTGCAGTGGTAGCGTATGCGACTTCTGACCTTTAAGCCTCGGGTTCGATTCCCAGGTCGGACCAAATGTTATCTGCAGATATTTGTTTCAGAGTTTGGGTGTTGTATGGATAATATGTTGTATTTACAAAAAAAGTATATATGTATTTATATCAGTTGACAAGTACCCATAACACAAACTCTGCTTAGCTTGGGACACTAGATGATTCGAAATCCTATCATCATCATCATCAGCCTATCGCAGTCCACGGCTGGACATAGGCCTCTCCAATTTCACGCCAGTTAGTTCGATCTATGGCTTCTTGCATCCAGCTCCTGCCAGCCGTCCCGCGCAAATCATCGCTCCACCTGGCCTGTGGACGTCCTACACTACGTTTGCCGAGACGCGGTCTCCACTCAAGAACTCGTTTACCCCAACTGTTATCGGTTCTTCGGCAAATGTGACCAGCCCACTGCCACTTCAGCTTGCTTATCCTATTCGAAATCCTACTGATGTTATAAATGCGAAAGCTTATGTTCTTTCAATGTATAGATGTTTGTTACTTTTCAACAAATATTCATACTTTCACACAATTTTTTAATAACTGAACGAATTTATATGAAATTTTGCGAGTCAGATGTCCGAAATATCTATATAACTATCAGAAACCACACCAGAAACTGGAATAACCGATCGTGGATGGATATTTTCAGTTTTCCTCTGAGTTTTTTTGGAATATAATTCTTCAATTAGCAAAGAGAGCATCTCCAAAAACCGGCCCGTGTTGGATATAGGTTTCTCAAAGAATATTTTGGCCACCTTAGCTAAAATTCAATACGTTATAATTTGCCTGCGTTGTTTTGCTGCTTATCAGTTCTTACGACCCTCACGGGACAAATGGAAGTGGTGATACTTCGGATACTCAAACCATTACTCCACGAACAGACAAGAAAAGAAAAATTTACTAAGCTTGTTACTGCATTTTAATTTCCCAGCTGTTCAGGTTAACTTTTAAGATTTTAAATCTCAAAGTAGGTACATTACCCCACTTACCTATAGAAGCACGAAGCTCACACTGAGGACCAGCTGTACCAGCGCGACATCTGCAGGTATAGTCCGAAGGTGAACCCTCTTCCCTCACACACCGACCTCCCCGTGCGCATGGATTTGGTACACAGGGATCCTAGGGTATAAAGAATTACGAGTTACTTAAGGAATCCAGATTTATTAGTAAGTAGATGAGCCCCGCGGTGTTACCCACGATATAACAACAACTGCGGTTAACTTCTGAGGCTCAACGAAAAAAAACGTAAAAAGTTTCCTGGGTCTGAGCTATATTCCCACCAATTTTCAGCCAAATCAGTTTAGCCGCTCTTGAGTTTTGGCGATCACTTCACCGCTTTTTGAGCTGACTGTACGATCCCAACACGGAACAACTCATTCTGAGTCTGGGTGGTCTTTGTATCTATTGCATTTGTGTTTGTAAATTTTCCTATAGCACAGGATATGTTGCTGGCCCAGGAGTTGCCTTCAAAAAAGCTTATGCAAAAAAGACATACCGTCAATACTGTTATCTACCGACAAAAATATTTATTAAGTTAATTGCAATTCTTTTAATACTATTCTTAGGATATATTTTACAGCTCAGAAGATAAGAACCTCCTTACCAGAAGGTGCTTCAAAAATTTTTAATCCAGGAGTAACTGTTTTTTTTATAAAAATGTTACAAAGTTACAAACCTGATTATGTCTTCCAGCGTCTTTTTGGATGAAGACTGTAGCTACTGAGGATGTAGTAGGTTCATCTTCTCCACAGCCAGCTGAAGTTCTTTGTACTCTTACTGCATTCACGTAATCCACTCTCTTGTGATTTATCCAAGCTTCTTTCAGACACCCTGTAGAAGAACTAGAATTTTAGTAATTTTCTGACAGATTTATTACTTAAAGGCTACATGACAATGTTCTCCTAGCCGATTTTAGCCACCGCAGTTAGTCTCCTCGTAGGCCAGCCAACAACAGAGTAGATATCATAGTGCACAAGTATGTGCACAAATACAGGTGCACCATCTGTTTCCTTACTCTCACAATCCAAGGCGACGGCTATCTGACACGAACGGGGAGAAATACGGAGCAGGACCGACAGCTTTACACGTTAAGACCCCAACTTCCACGACATATGGTCCGACTCGGAAATCGAACCCAAGACCTATTGATCGGCAGTCACATACGTTAGACTAACGAGATAGTTAAATAAAAGTTACGTTGATTGGAATATCTAGAATACGGATGTCGTAGGAATGTATGGTGGCAATCATACCTTTGAAACTGGTTATATTCCGTAGATGCCATTTGCTGAATGCTTCCTTGGCGATATCTTCAGGTACCCCGCCAAGGTACATTGGTCTTTCGAGCCGAAGATATTCTGTAGTACCTAGAATAATGTTAAAAAAAGATTTTACAAAAGGTATGCAACAAATTTAAAACGTAGCTGCTTTAACGCAATTGAGATTAATTTGAAATTATCTTCTGCCAATATTTAAATATAAAACGCGAATACTGAAAGCTAGTGAGTATATTGAAATACAAAAAGTGTGTGTTTATTTTTCAGAATCCTCCGTATACCACCTCTTGGTGACGTGTCAGACTCGAACCAACTAAAACCACACGCCATCTCGCGTACTAGAAGCCGGGAAACCAGGTGTAACCGAGGAAGGAAAACCCTGGAGGAACCCCGACGTACCTTGGGCCACCTACGGTTTGTAGATGGAAGCCCCTGTGTGGAAGCCCCGATGTTTCAGTTGCTGCCCACAAATAGTGTAGCGCGAGCACTGCGTAGTTTTCATTCTTTCATTCATTAATCAATAGCTATAACAGACCACTAATGGACATAGGCGTCTTCTCATACAGGAGGCTTCAAGTAGTAGTATACGATTCAAAATATTTTAAAACCTGTTTATTTTTCTTTGTCGTTTACCTTCGTTGATGATAGACCTGGCTGGTCCATCGTCCACTTTCAGGGTGAAGTTCTTTTTGATGGCAATCAGCTCCGCCTTGTGGTAGTTACCATCGGAGACCATCTCAAAACTGAGGATAATAAAGTAATAAAAAAATGAATTTTCGGAAATCTAACGTAGAACACCGTCTAGTCGGAAATTAAGCAGGCCTTGTATTATTACTAGACAACTGATATGAATGTATATACTTTTTTTTGTAAATAGATACCTAACTAATATATAAGCATACATCTAATATATAAATTTCTCGTGTCGCGGTTTTTGTTACCAAACTCCTCCGAAACGACTAGACCGATTTATATGTAATTTTGTGTGCATATCGTGTAGGTCTGAGAATCGGCCAACATCTATTTTTCATACCCTAAATGATGGTACCTACATCAAAATACATTTATAAGTTTTAGTTTTTTTTTATGTGTGGCAAAAAAAAGTTTGCCGGATCGGATTATTTGCAGAACAAACAAACATTTTGTTCGAACCCGAGACCTGAAAGCACAGCAGTCGCATACGCTACCACTGCACCTCAGAGGCCGTTAAGATTGATATTTGAATGGGTTAAAAGCATAATATTATTTTCATTTATATGTTTTCTACAGTAGTTTTTTTTTTATAAGACAACTCCCGCATTATGAAAAAATCTGTGTCGCAGGGCTTTGAAAAACTTATATTGAACGGACACTAAGAACACTCAAACTCAGCCAGGCATGATCACCTTGCCTGGTCGGAGGTCGGACATGCCACCCGTCCCTCCTCAGTTATAAAGTATCTATCATAGGCCTTAGTCTAAAAAAGCCACAATTTTACACTTACCTGTACATTGTAGACGTTGGATGGTTGCCAATATCGTAACTAATGCGGATTCTGCCATTGAATAACTCAACTGCAAGGTGCTCATTTTCACCGAAATACATAAGAACTCCATGTAGTTGTGTCGTACTGAAAACTGGTAAGAGAATAAAATATTCATTTATGAAACCTTAAAAAAACAAGAATATAAAATTCGAATTCAAAACATTTGTTGTGAATATAGTTTTAAATAGATTTCATCAAAAGTATTTAGCAACCCACCCCTGAACATAGGCTTCTTATTCGACAAGAGGTTTAAACCTTTTTCACGCTGGTCAAACAGACGGGTTCTATTTAGTTTCTTTGACTTTGCTGTGCCGTTGCTGTGCTATATTAGTCGGCTCTTACACTCCGTATTCTAAATCAAATATTTTGTACGCCTATATATGTACATACCTAAGAGGGTACTAGCTAGGTACTAGGTGGAAAAAGTATAGAAGGCCTAGGAGAAAATGCTTGGAGGATGATGAAGAAATTGGTGAAGGCCTATGACCACCAACAAACTATAATCTAGTCGTATGATTGTTACAGAAACGGCTTTTGTCCTTTCGAAGGGTCAGAGGCGCTAACTTATACTAAAATTGCCCGACCATATAACTTCGAAGATGATAGTAAATATAATAGGCGATTTGAATCTGATGCTGTCAGCATCATCGACATTAACTTTAGTTAGTCCATTGCTGGATTCAGACCTCTCTTTTGAACGGGAAAAGGTTTAGGTTTGGCCCGGAAACGGGCCAGGTATCGCAGATGACTCGGGCGGTAGGGGATCGTTATCTGATCTCCGTCTTCCACAACCGCAAGCCTGGGGGCGACAGATGAAGCCATCGTTCGCCCTAGCAGAAGCAGCTTCGTTCCGCAACGCTCGCGCCTCACCTTTTGGGAGTGGTAACGGAAACATCTGGGTTTCCATGCAGGCGGGAACTCCTGGACTTGTATGTTCTTAATTACTGTTAAGGTTGTTACAAATATGGTCAAGTTTCTCACCTAGAGTGACATTGGCTTGTGGAGCAGTCCTCAGAGGTTCCAGTTCAACTAAGGAGTCGTTATGACTAAACGTCAGCGAAGTCAAATACTCACAAAGACGACCTGGGAATGAAGGTTTAATGATAATTATTGACCTACTAATGATTGTTTAATAACTTACAATATGCATTAGTTAAATGGTTGGTTTGAATTCAAATTCTACAATGACATTCGTTCGTATAAACTAACTAGCTATCTGAAACATAAAATTCTCGTGTCTCGTGTGTGAGCTTAAGCTCCGCCGAAACTGCTGAACCATTTTTTATGAAATTTTGTGTGCATATTGGAGAGGTCTGAGAATCGGCTAGCGTCCAATATTCATATCCTTAAATTATAAGTGTGACCCAAACTTAAATATTTTTTTTTTACAATAAAAACAACAACGATTGCCGGGTCACCTAGTTATCGTATAAATACGAATATTTGACTAATCTCTTTTCATGTTTTTCGTTTTTATTTAAATATGAAAAGGTGAAATAAATTTAGGCACGCCTATAAAACTCAAAAAGCTCATTGTTGTCCTTGATCTCTTATTAAAACAGCCACAATGTGGCAAGGTACAAATATGATAAGCTTTCCTAAGCTTATATTTGTAGATGTATTTATCGGTTCTTGAAAAGATTCTTTTTTTAAGGGGGCAAACGAGCATACGTGTCGCCTGAAGGTTAGCGATTACCGCCGCCCATGGACACCCGTAACACCAGAAGCGTCACAAGTGCGTTGCCGGCTTTGGGGGAATGGGGAGGGGGATGAGGGGGAAGGGTTGGATTATGGGCCTCCGGTATCTGAAATATAGTGCAGGCGCTGTTTCACACCGGTTTTCTGTGAGGCCATGGTATAATTCCGGTCGAGCCGGCCCATGCATGCCAAAGCGTGGCTCTCCTGGATTCTTTAGTACTTTCTGAAATTTTGGTTAAATTAATAGTTTTGTATGTACCTGAATATCCCGGCGCACATTTGCAAAGATAGTCATTAGCAGTGCTGAGGAGAGGTCGCTCCATTATTATGTCATCCTGAAAAGATAAAATGAAATAAGTTCTAAGAACAGTTTTTAATTCTACGCTACATATTCTTTCGGATTCTACACTTTTGTCAGTAACGAAACTGGCAAAAGTGTAGAACGCGAAAGGTATTAAGCGATGAGAAAGTTGTGGAATATACATTTAATATTCATGGGCCTGTTTTTTAGTGTTGATCTGGTTGCTTTGCTAAAGGACGTTGAGTGGACTTCCATCCAGGTTAAATAATTTTATGATATCCGTGTCTGGGTGCAATTTATTTTTCTATAAAATATATCAGTTTGTTTATCAAATGTCCGGTAACTACAGTATAGACTACGATTAATTTTCGGGAGTTATGTGTGCAGTGAGAGACGGATCAGCGTCCCACTCTGGAGGTGATTGTGATCTCGGAACATCTCGGAATATATACATATGGGTACAGCATGGAGTATTCCTGAGGTGTTTCTTGAGTTCCTCCAGATTTTCGTTCCGGGGCTTCGTGAATGAATTGGTTCTCCGAGCGTCGCACACAAGCCTTCTTTAAGCCAGCGGAGGGATGGCACGACGTTTTCTTTATTTTACCTTACCTGCTTTATCAGACTGCCGTGTGTGATACAAAATGGGGAAAGAAGGTGCAATGTTATTTATAATATTAGTATTACTTATTGTATATTTATATATATTTCCTTTTTAAATTACAGTTACTTCTGTGCATCTACCATGGCTAACTCTGCATCGCCCTAAGGTCGACTGGCAGGAAATGCCTACGGCATTAAGTCCGCCTTTGCCAATTTTGTGCATAAAGATTTAAATAAATAAATAAATAAATGTTGAAAACCTGTAGTGCCCGTCGAGCCTGTGGCAGGTAGCAGACGCCGTGCATGCAGTCGTGGTGCGCGCAGGGGGAAGTCCCGAGCGCGGCGTGTGGCGCCGCCTCGCAGTAGCGCCCCGCGTACCCACCTGCGCACGCGCACCTGTACTCGTCCAAGCCATCCACGCACGTCGCACCGTTCTGAAACACAAATAAATAATTATTATTTTAGTAAATATTAACAGAAACTCTATATGACAATACTTCAAAAAAAAAAAAAACAAAAACAACAACCCATAATGTCCCACTGCTGGGCTCGGGTCTCCTCGCAGGAGAGGGTTAAGGCCATACGTCCCCACGCTGGCCGAGTGCGGGTTGGGGACTGGCAAGAATACGTTGTGGCTACGTAAATCTTGCCGTTGGATGTTTTTAAGCCGCCCGAAGGCCTCCAACTAAGCTTCACGACTGTTATCGTATGATAACAACCGGGACCGACTGCTTAACGTGACCTCCGAATCACGACGACAATACTTCATGCTTCGGAAAGTAACGACCTGGGTCTCACAGCACTTTTTACGGTAATAGCAGACCAAGTTAATTTATTTTAATTATTTAAACTTGGTTTCTGTACTCTGGAACTGAACAGTTGTAATTGGCGCAAATTAGGTTATTAGAATAGGCATGATGACAGTAACCAAGAACCACTAAAATTATGTATTTATCTGACGAAATGGGGTGCATAGAGCATAAAAATCGTATGTATTTTCATATTTGGAAAATAAAACTATAAATACAGCAATCCGCCAAGTTGAACACTAATCGGATTGAGTTACATCACTTATGTATAAAGCTCACTTTGTCCGGATATAATCGACTATTACTTTATTGTTTATGAGAGCTATAATTGACACTGGTTGACAAATAGTGACGTCAGGTATTACAAGAACAGACGCCATGACACTTGAGAGCGTTTATTTTCTTCGAGAATTTTAACTTAAAATTTAAATCAAAAGTTTTTGGCAATACGAGACACTTTCGAAGTTTATAAAACAGTTTTTTTTAAATCTATTATTATACCTATTATGTGTATAACAATTTTTTATGTTATTTTTTAATGAGTGAGTAAGGTTGATGATCAGCCTTTCTTTTTTGTCTGATACAACCCTTCACAATCTCCTCCATTCCAGTTCTCTAGGGTAGGTAAATAGATGAAAAATTTTTTGAAGTACAGTATTTTTCAAGTAATATGTTTAAAAACGTATTACTTGTAAAAGATACATCAAGATTAATTCATTAATTAAGACTTTCTATTCATCATTATCATCATCAGACCGCTGTAGTCCACTGCTGGTCTACTGCTATTCTCTTAAAAAATTATATTTTTCGTTTAATGCTTTCTCATTAATCAGTAGATTATATTATAAAAAATAATAATACTTAAAGTTTTGACTTACCTGACACATGTGATTGATGCAGTCATCAGCATTAATGGTGCAATTCTGTCCGGAGTAGCCCTTGGGACAAGCACAGGTGTAATGGCTGTGATGATCTGTGCAGACTGCCCCGTTCTCACAAGGGTTGAACTCCTTCGTACAGAAAGGTATTTTCTTCTCACAATATTCTCCTGGAAGAGACAAAACAATAGAAAAATATATATTTGCTCATATTTTATAACTGTACCCAACAAATGTCGTTCAGGACCTTGATTATAGCATCACCTATCTTGAGAAGCGAAAAATCAAGCATAGAAATCTGTAAATTTATGTACTTGAAAAAACCAGACACATGTCTTATAGAAAAATGATGTTTAAACATATTTTATTTTTGAAATAAAGCATTGGCAGAAACCTGAGAAAGGCATCACATTTTAGTTTTTTAGAAATAAAACTCCTGTACTAGTAATTAATCTCGTGTCTAACGGACATAACCAGACCAAGAAAAACAATTTCCTATCATATATTCCTACACTAGTGAAGGTTGTTACAAAAACTTCAAAATAAATTCCCTTGGATCCCATAAGAGATGAAAAAATAAGTCCAAGAAGATCCCCTGGGAAATCAATATTGGCGAGACGATCTTCTTGTATTTTTTTTGTTTTGTGGTGATCCCAAGTGAACAATTTCCAAATAAATTCCCGGGGGATCTAAGATGAGGATCATAGTGGACAGAGCCAAAGCTTTATACCATGTTAGAGATCGAACCAACAACATAAAGTGCAGTAGCAAGTAAATACCGACCATACAGTAGTAATCAGAAAGTCCTTTTGCATATATTAGTCCCGTCGTAGTATTAGTTCCCAGTAGTTTCCAACCCGCACTTGGCCAGTATGGGGACGTATGACCTCGCTTGAGAAAAGAACTGAGCCCAGTAGTGGGACATTATGGGCTGTTGATGATTGATGACTATTTTAATAGTAAGCAACTACCAACACTTACCCATAAATCCAGGAGCACATTTGCAGGAGTAACCCTCAAGGTGATCAACGCAGGTCGCATTATTCTGGCACTTGTTGGCAACACAATCATCTATGTTCACTTCACAGCGAGCTCCGGTGTACCCCGCTTGGCATGAACAACTGTAATGTTAATAAATGTAAAAAATAACTTAAATATAGACCATTCGTATTAGAAAATAGTGACGCATCGACCACACCCCGCCCTTTGACCAATGAGATTCAAAGATACTATCTTTTATTATGAGTTTGGGATGTCATCGATCGTTATGTGAGGCGTGCTTTGTCTTTCTTCCTCACTCCCAGTATTTTGGACAGGACGTGGAGGGTGGAGGGGTTTTCGTTAATCGCTCTCCCTCACTCGGTAAGGCAGTGATATTAGGCTGTCGTGTCATGTGTTGCCATGAAATAATACTTACCGAAAACGTCCTTCTTCAAGGACATGACAAATGCCATAAGCACAAGGGGACCCATAGCAAGCGTCTATCTGATATTGGCAAGAGTCGCCATGGTATCCCCTGGCACAGAGGCACTCGTGACCACCCGCTCCCCTGGCTCGACACGATCCCCCGTTGCGGCAAGGGTTGCTATAGCAGCTGTCGCATTTGGATATTACTTCTGCTGGAGGTTTGCCTGAAATATTGAAAAAAAAAACTGTTTAAATTTATACTAAGACTAAAGAAGAACTAAGAAATAAGTTATTTCTAAAATGGAGGTTGGTTATAGTTATTTTATTTATTATTAGCCAATTGTAAAAATTTTGAGTTTAAAAATAAAATTGACCTTAGTGGGACTCATTCTTAGAATCCGTAGGGTAACTTGCCTAAGACTTATCCTCCGATATACCGAATTCAATCAACAACCCATAATGTCCCACTGCTGGGCTCGGGTCTCCTCTCAGGAGACGGTTAAGGCCATACGTCCCCACGCTGGCCAAGTGCGGGTTGGGGACTATACCGAATTACATGCACAAAAAAAATACAAAAGCATTTGGTCATGTTATGGGGACTAAACGACGACAATGGCTACAGATTTAGGTTGATTTAATACAAAATATAGTATAAAACAGTAAACCAGGTAAAACTTTTTTTTTCACACAACGCCATCTAGTCCCAAACTAAGCGGAGCTTGTATTATGGGTACTAGACAACTGATATGAATACATAATTACTTTTTTTTGTAAATACATACATATTATACATAGAAAACATCCAAACTCCGAAACAAATATTTGTAGATCATACAAACATTTGGTCCGACCCAGGATTCGAACCCGAGACCTCATGAACAGCAGTCGCGTAAGCTACCACTGCGCCACCGAGGCAGTTAAAAAAAAACTGTACAAAACATCAACATTAAATAGTGCGTCGTTTTGGCATAACTTTAAAAGTAAAATTAAATTACACCCTTTGTTGTGAGACTATTATACATCCCATCATTTTTTAGTTATTATATTAAACAAAGTTTACTGGCTATACATACCTTTACATATAAAAGAGCTTGACTGAGTGCTTAGAATCAGCTTGTCCCTCATGGCCATAGGCTCTGAACATCGGGCTATACCAGGCTCCACGTACTCTCCAGCACTCTTTACCCATTCTGATAGCCAGCGGGCGTTGCAGTCGCAGTAGAGTGGGTTTGATCCTAGGGCACTGGGAGAAGAAAGATATTTTTAGGCACCCTCCTCAGAAGTGATCGAGCTCTTAGGATGGATATAACTAGCTATTCTGCCACCCACAACCACGTCATCCCATAAGTTAATAAAGATCAATTCCTAGATATGTCAGGCTAGTAACTGACCAAGTGTTTTACCAGATTTCAGGTTAAACAGATACAATAACTAAAGTTATTCGTGTGGTGACGGATTAACAATATAGAGTTACCCCCTTTATTATTTTATAAGGGGTGGTAGGAGATGCTTGAGGGAGCATGACAACAACAATGCTAAGAGAAAGAAAACTAGAAACAAAGGCTACACCAACCGGTATAATCAGGGTGGTGAAGTATCGTACTCCGAATTCTTCTTTCTAACTAAGGCCTAATGTCCACCAATGTACATTTAAAACTAAAGACTATTGAGTTATATGATAATGAAGTAGTAATGACATATTTCATTAGATAAAAATGACTTACACATGAGAAATGGATTCCAAATCTCTGAAGACTCCATCGGCCAGCATGGATATGTTATTACCGTGAAGAGACAAAACCCTCAGTTGAGTTAAACCTTTGAGAGCATCTCTCTGGAAAAAGGAAATCCCGAAATTAAGAACCACATAACATTTGATCAAATTTATACAAAATTTGGTAAGATTCTCCGGTTTGTTAGTGTTTAAAAATATGATAATCATTGGTTCACACTAAATATCTCCCCAAGGGATCACTTATTCCTATGACGATTTTTTAAATTTTATTCAAGTATAACTTCGTTTGTTAGGTTTTACATCTTGAGAATGTGGGAGCCAAAAGTATATAATGTTGGCATATCAGGCATCTTTTCCTTTCATTTGGACCATGCGGTTCCAGCCCCTGGATTCACGTCACACTTAACAAGACCTAATTTGTTGGAAGTCAGAAGTTCCCCTCTCATTGTTTGACACTTTGTTTTCATCTTGAATCAACATCATGAAATTTTGTACATAAGTAGTTAACGACGCAAAAAAGACTTTATATTACTTAGGAATAACTTTCATTTTTGATAATCTCACCTGTACACATCTAAGTTGGTTGTAGCTCACAATCAGCGTGGATAACTTTGTGAGGCCTTCAAAGGTATTATTGGTGATAACACTAATGGCGTTATTCGATAGATCCAGTCTCGTGAGCTGTGTTAAATGGCGGATCTGGTCCGGTAGAATAGTCGTGATCTCGTTGGATTCTAAGTACCTGAAAATAAAGTAGAGATTAAGGCAAACTGTTTGTGGTAAATCGTATGTTAAGCCGAAATTTTGCTGAAGTTTGCTGTTGGATTATAATTAAATACATTATAGAGTATGTAAATAACTATAAAAGTCATATGAAAAATACTTATATTAAATATAAATTAAAAAATATAAATTAAACGGATCTAACTTAAATGTTACAATACATTTACAGGGACTTTTTCCATCAATTTCTTACTCGGAACAATCTACTATTAACTAATTAACAATCAGTTCCTGTCAAAAATGTCGTATCAAAGTTTCAACATTGACCTAACTATTTGTAATAAATCATACGTCGAGCAAACAGTTTGTGGCTAACTCTTTGCACTTAGTACTTACAATTCTGTAGTCTGTTTTGGAATATTCTGTGGGACAGTCTTCAGCTGTGCTCGTGAACATCTCACCACAGTTCCTGTGCATGTACACTGCGAGGGACAGTAATCTGATGATAAACAGCCTCTATCTTCCGCTAAAAAGAAAGATTTTATTTCAATATCTTAGAATATAGTATCAACGATATTTGATCTTAAAGTTATGAAATTTTACAGCGATTTTATAGTCAAGCGTCACTTTAGCCAAAGTGCTAGTGTTGCGCGTTGAATCTTGTTCTACTAATGTTTATGTTTTGTTTTAACCACGTTTTATTTTGATTGAATATTAAGATGACGGCATTTAAATACATTTGTTAGTTTTCTATGAGAATATAGCATAACGTGAATGTCAACTTGACTAGAGGACAGCTCTGGTAAATTGGTTTCTTAAGATTAACTAATGAGGCTGTGGAAGAACTCGTTTCATGTCCCTCAAACACATAGGCGACCAGGCGAGGTGATCATGCCTGGCGGGCCGCGGCCCAATGGCCGATATTAGAAGGTTGTATTTATGATAATCGGCGCGAAAACTTCTATATCGTGATTCAGGATTGCTAGTTGCTCTGTAGTTCATTAGTCCTTAGTTCGGTGTATCTTCGGTAGATCGCGCTGTAGTATTTTTTCGTTGCCGCCGTATGTGGAAGTTAACACAAGGCACTCCGGAACCGGAAATTTTAATAATACAAAGAACAGACAATGAGAAATCATCGTAAAAGAATTGATGGGTTTTAAATGTACTGAATTATCCAATGTATATTTTCCGTAAACTTGAAGAGAAGCTCGAGTTCCTAAGCGCTGGTAGTCACTGTCCTATAGATGTCGCATCATTCAGTAGTTCAGCAATACAGCAATTCAATGTAAGGTTTCTTACCAGTGCATTTGAAGTCCGAAACCTCCAAGTGTTGAAGGTTGGCATCCCTGAGAGCAGCTGGAGTTCTGCAGGTAGCTGACGGTGAGAGTCTTCTGGTGCGAAGCCAGTTGGGGAGCCAGGATATATGGCATGTGCAATCGAGAGGATTGGATTCCAAGTTCCTGGAAAAGTATTATTTATAAAAGAAGGAAGATTTGAGCTTTTAAATATCCAGAGTCCTTACTTTCTTATTAAAGACATCTATGTAAAAACCTTTAACATTTCTGTATTAAATATATATTATTAAAAATGAATTACCAACATGTATGTACGCGAATAACTTCTGATCGGCTGCACTAAGTCGGATAAATCTTTTTTCTATATGTTCGTTATAGTTAGGACAAGGTTTGTATTTTTAAATTAAAAAGTAGTTTTTTTCACTACATATACAAAACTGAAGCGGGTATAATTACTAATATAAGTTATTCAGAAATTTAGTAGTAGAAAGCTTGTTAAAATTATTATTGAAATAATCGTTTTGACATATACACTCTTAAATTTTTATTATGTTGAATCAGAAGTTGTGGTAATCGCTGACCATCAGGTCACCTGTGACCTGTCTACTCGTTTGATCTATACACCATATAAAAAAAAAACACTCTGTCACATTTCAACTTTAATCGTAGGGAAACCTCCTCTGATTTTGGGGGAAAAAAATCGAGGAATGGCAACACTTGTGACTATCGCATGGTAGATGTGGGATACCCATGAGTGGCATTAGTCAGAGACTATTCTAAGCCGTTTAAAGAAGATCTTTCAAATATTCAATTCCTTTCGTCAAAAAAACCACTAAATCTGCATTATTATTATTACTTACAGTGTCGATAACATGGTTAAGTGATCGAAAGCGCCAGGAGTGATGCATTTGATCTTATTGTCGGTTAAGGATCTGAAATATAAAAAGCAATTATTTATTAAACTAATTTAAAATCGGTGAAGGCTTAGGTGTTTTATACAAAGAATGTGTTTCGATATCTTGTAAAACGTAATGTAACACTATCTTGGAATAAATACATGATCTATGAAGTGAGAATTGATTCTGCATCGCGCAATGAAGTTTTAATTTTGATGAGTTTCACAGTTTTAATCTAATGTTTTGTTATAAAATCTGGCTGAAGGATCTTTGCGTTCACCGAGGGTTATTTTAATCTTTGTTTAAAAACATGTATTACAAATAGTTAATTACAATTTATAAAACAACCGATAATATCTCAATACTGGGCTCAGGTCTCCTCTCAGGAGCCCTCTAGTGAGCCGGGGCGGTACGGTACGACAGTATTCGTGGTGTCGTGTTTCTTGGGTGAGAGAGAGACCGGAGGCCTAATGATGCAGAAGCATTACTAGGTCGCCTTGTTGTGGATCATCAATCATCATCATCAACAACCCATAATGTCCCACTACTGGGCTCAGGTCTCCTCTCAGGAGAGGGTTAAGACCGTATGTTCCGACACTGGCCGAGTGCGGGTTGGAGACTGGTAATACAAGGCTGTGGCTACGTTACCGTTGGATATTTTAAAGCCGCCCAAAGGTCACCAAATAAGCTTCACGATTTTCCTATGAAAACAACCGGGACTGACTGCTTAACATGACCTTTGAATGAAGACGGTCATGGCATCATGCGAGCAGCGGTCTGTACTGACTGGTACTGACTGACGAGTACTTACAAAATGCTCAAACTATGAAGTCCAAAAAACATCTTATCTGTGACGCTCTGTATCAAGTTTCCGTCTAACAATAACTCTTGGATATTTGCTGCTCCATCGAAGGCGTTGTTTTCAATTATCGTTATGCCTGAAAACAAAAATGGACCTATATTGTACACAATTAAGGACAATTATTACTTAGAGCTACGTAGATCTAACATATTATTTAAAGGTACCTAAATTTAAGTTCGGCCAAAAAGGATACATATATTGTTCAATTGACTGCCTCTGTGGCGCAGTGGTAGCGAATGCGACTGCTGTGCAAGAGGTCTCGGGTTCGAATCCTGAGTCGGGCCAAATATTTGTATGATCTGCAATTATTTGTTTCGGAGTTTGGGTGTTTTCTATGTATAATATGTATGTATTTACAAAAAAAATGTATATAAGTATTAATATCAGTTATGGGTACTAGACTACTTTGGGACTAGATGGCGTTGTGTGTTAAAATTATTATTATTATTTATTAATTACGCGTGGGTATATAAAAGACTAATTTAAAAGTCATACTAATATTAAAAATTCGAAAGTACCTCTTTTAGTATGGGTGTCTGTAACGCTTTCATGGCTAAACTAATTTGAATTTCTGCATGAAGATAAATTGGACCTTGAAGACGTAAGACATAGGCTACTTTTGAGTCAGACATCTGACACAAAACACCCTCTTGTTTAAAATGAAGCAGAGCTACTAAACAATGTACGAACGAAACAGATTTTTGTAGATTATACACACATTGGTCTGACTCGGTAATCGAACTCGAGAACTCAACACAGGTGTCGCATATGCTACTACTTTGAGGCAGTTAGTTATAAAAGCAGAAGATTGATTTCATTGCACAGAGCGAAGATCACTTATGAGTTCGCAAGAATTTTAATGAGATTTTTTTTATACTTTACGCAACTATTAAGTTCATAAATAAAAGGCGCTCATAGCCTAGTTGCACTCTGTGATTAGAAACAATCATCGAGGGTAAGCAATGATGGCGCGGTCAGTACCTAGATGGGTGACCGCTGGTGGCATGTTACCATGAGCGTCTCCGTGATTCGGAGGTCAAACGTGACCTCGCTCGGTCGGTCCCGGTTGTTATCATAGGATAACAGTCGTGATGCTTAGTTGGAGGCCTTTGGGCGGCTTAAAAACATCCAACGGCAAGATTACGTAGCCACAACGTAGTCTTGCCGGTCCCCAACCCGCACTTGGCCAGCGTGGGGACGTATGGCCTTAACCCTCTCCTGAGAGGAGACCCGTTCCCAGCAGTGGGACATTATGGGTTGTTGATGAAGTTGCGTAAAATATAAAAAAATCTCATTACTTAGATTAAGAAAGATAATTTTGACTGCTTACCATTATTTCTGAGGTCCAACTTGGTGAGGTCTGGCAGTCGTCCAAATAGACCATCAGATTTGATTTGACCCAGGCTGTTGTCCGACATCAATCTGAAATAAGAGTATTATATTTGACAGATTTGTTTCATCATCTTAATATATTAAATTATTGGAATCCACAAGGCAAAACAAAACCCGCAAGTAACATCGCGTGGTGCAGCTAATTAACTGTTTTTGATATGGAATAGGGTGCAAATGAGTAGACAGACGTATTGCCCTGTGGTAACCGATTACCACGGCGCACGGATACCCACATTAACCAAATGCGTCACAAGTGCGATACGGGTCTTTGGGGGATGGGAAGGGTTCTCACCGGTCTTCTGTGAGGCTAGAAAAATAACGATACGTTTCTCGTGGTTAACCCTTCTAGAAGTTTCTCAAGGGTAATCACGAGGACAAACTTGCATAATATTCAATTTGTTTAAATAGTCTTATTCGTGATCTGCATCTTTTGTAAATGTAAAACTATAAATGGGTGAACCACTAGGAACGCATGAAATACCAAAACTTACAGAGCATCAGTATTGACAGGTAGATCTCGAGGTACTTCAGTCAGAGCTGCGCGGGCGCATGCAACACTGACAGCTCTAGCGCCGTATTCGCATGCACAAGCGGCCGGACACGCTGCTGAGGCACCACACGCGTTCGCAGACTCTTCTCCCGCTGAAAATAAAGTTTATATTATATTTTATATTAATAAATATTTCGAACATATAACATACAACGCTATCTAGTATCGAACTAAGCAGAGCTTGTAATAAGGGTACGAGACCACTGAATTAAATACATACACACTTTTTTTTTGTAAATATATACATAAACGAATATTCAAAACACCTCCAAAACATATGTGTACGGATCATACAAAAAAAATTCGTTCCGACCTGGGCATCGAATCCGAAACCTCAAGCACGCGAACACTAATTACAGCATTAGCATGTCTACAACCAAAAGGGTTGGAGGATTCTCCCTTTGTGTTGGAGGGACATGCCTTCTTATTCCCCTATATGTGATGTTGATGAACAATTAATTTAGCTGTTGAGTCAAATTAACCGTTAAAACAAAAAAAATATAACTGTTCCTAAACCATTATTATGATTACACGACAAAATAGTAACAGAATACACACAGAAATAGTCGTAAAGTACTCACGTTTGCATTTAAAGTTTTCTTCTCTCAATGCATCTATTCTCTTGCGACTCATGCGTTTGGGAGAGTCGCATTTTGCACCAGAAGTCTCAATAGGGTTCTTTCTCAAGTACGCTGCAAGCCATCGCAGTGAACAATCACAAGCAAAAGGATTCCTTCCTAAATGTCTAGAAAAAAAAACAATTAATGAATGTTAAACCGGTTGAGACAATAGCCTACTCCGAACATTCATAACAAAAGCTAACACTATCACAGTGAGTATTTAAATAGCTACTTACAAAGTCTGGATTCCCGTTAAAGCATCAAAAGTACCATTTGGTAGAGATCTGATGTTGTTGTCGTATAGAGACCTGAAAAAGGGTAGAGTAAAATTTGAGTAAGAAAAAATATCCAAGGGTAAATATCTTTTGGGGTACTTAATTCAAAATTATTTTATTCATACATTTTCGTAAATATCACATGTTAATTTATATAAAGAAAATAAATCTAAGTATCACGTACGTAAGTACGTACTTCACACATGGCAGGTAACCTAATACTCATTATAGAAGTGTGCGTAAGCTCCGACGCACACCTGGAGTGTACGTCAAGTACATTTGTGTGGCACCACAAGCTTCTTCGCTTTTGTACATTGCGTGCATATACTACGTTGCAATAAATGCGTGAATGCCATGAAATTCTCAGCGCTTACAACATTTTAGTTGCGAGAAATCTATCCCTATCTATCCTTCGCTCATACTTAATAAAAAGTATCCTATGTTACTCCTAATACCTCCAAAAATATGTGTATTTAGTTTCATGAGGATCGGTTAAGTAGTTTTTGAGTATGATATTAAAAAATGTTAAGTAGGATAATAAACGTTGTAGTACTATATATTTTATATTTAATTACACTATATAATCAATAACAAAGCACAGAATCGTAAAGCCCCACTTGAGCTAACGCTCGATTTTACTGTTCATAATTTTTTTATACCGCGGGCTAAATATGTAAATCAGAACATTTCACACATCTATCTCTTTAAACATTATTATAGGATTATATTTGGGTTACCATTTTAATATTGTTAAAATGTTTTACGATATCCTATTTTAATTACTAATCAGAAGATGGTAATAGCTCTAAGGACAGGCGTTTCACATATTCACATTTAGTCTAATACATTATCTAGCATGAATTTCAAAATTGTTACTAAGAAACCCGTTAGATAACATACGAACTTATTTAAAGAAAGGTTAACTTTATTATCCACCTATGATTGACTTGATTTCTATTCCCCAATATTTCCATATCGTTATAAGCCTATTTAGACGACATACTAAGATGATACAGCTCAATTGAAAAGCACTGAATATTATATATTATATACTTACAATAGCTTCAAATTCTGAAGATCTCGAAAGGTGTCTTTCCGTACACAAGTAATTTCATTAGAGTTAAGAAGTCTGTAATCAGGAAAAACACTTTCATAAGATTATATAGCAAAAAGCTAAATTAAAAATAAAATGAACCCCTATACAATCACTTAACCGAATAATCATATGCCAAAAATGCCTCACATTATTTTGTAAAAAAAGGTAATCTCTTGCAAGGCTGGAATAATATTTACCAAACATAGCTAATAACAAACTAGCTTTCAAATGAAACTGCATCGAAATCGGTCCATTCCTTTGAGAGTTACAATACCACAGACAGATACACACACAAACATCGACGTCAAACTTATAACATCCCTCTTTTGCATCGGAGGTTAGAAAAGATAAAAATAAAATGATAAAGAAATAACTAAGATTATAGTTTTAGATTTTATGAGATTAAATGTTAACCAAAGATCAGTTTGTTGACAGATATTCAACAAACTGATCTTTGGTTAACATTTAATCAATAAAGATTCAAGCAAACTATAAGTTAACATGAATAATAAAACAAGCTATTGAATTGAGCAAAGATTAGTCTGTGACTAAAAAAAATGTTATAAATACACCTACGAATGCTAACCAAAGATCAGTTTCTTGAATAGTTGTTCAATAAAGGTTCAAATACACTATACGTAATCTGAATGAAGTAAGGTATTAAAGGATTAATGAGTTTTTTCTATTTCCAAAGAATTTGTTATGAATACACCTTTGACTGTTTATAGAAAACAAGGTCTGTCTGTCTGGACATTATAATAACATTTACCCGAGTTATATGGATTCCTAAGACAATGGTATGATTGCTTTTTTATGTCTAGACTTAGGTGTTTTTAAAACAAAAGATTCGACATAAATAATTGCCAGTTCAGTATTGCTAGGTTTTAAAATTTAAATGAGACAATTGTTAATAAATATCAATTTGGATCTTTCTATTAATAAAAAAATTACACTAAGATCTTTTGGAACGGAGCAGTATCCTTAAAAGAGCTTTATATTATAATACCAATGAAGGCTTTTATAAAAGACTAGCTGAGCCCCGCGGTGTTACCCGTGTTACAACATCAACCGCGGCTAACTCGCGGCGCAAAGTAAAAAAATCCTATGTAAAAGTATGTCTGTCTTCTGGTTCTAAGCTACTTCTTCACCAATTTTCAAACAAATCGATTCAGCTGTTCTTGAGCTTTCTTTTAACACGACTTTCTTTTATATATATATAGTCTAGGTTTTTCCTGCGGCTCCATTCACGAGAATCGCAACCCTATGTCCTTCCTCAAGAAACAAATGCTGTACATGTATTTTATAATGTTATTGAAATCGGTGTTTTAGCTGTGTCATACTACACACAGACAGACTACAGGCAGAGTGATATAGATAATATGAACACAATACTTACAATAACTGTAGTGAAGACAGTCCATGGAAGATTCCTGATGGCAAATCTTTGATTTTGTTTCCGTAAAGCACTCTGTAATATACAATAAGTACTTAAAATAACAAATATGAATACTCATCTGACCTAGGTCTAATGGATAATGACACCGATAGCTAAGATGGAGGCCAAGAGTTTGATACCCATGCAGAACAAAAAATTGTGCGTGATATGTTGAAAAAGAAAGTATTTAGGTATTCTATCTGTCAAACTAGCTATCATAGTACAAACTCTGCTTGGTTTAAACATGGCATCTGTGTTAGTTGTCTGAAATATTTGTATGGGTTCGGGCCTCCAATATCCTCACTCACTCGTGAAACACAGCGGAGTGCTGTTTCACACCGGTTTTCTGTGAAATGTTATCACTTCGTTCGAGGCGAAGCATGGCTCTCGCGTGGCAAAATGTAATATGATGATAAACGTACATAAATACGTCTAAATATTTGCGTATTATAGATATATTACGCCCAGGCAAAGATCGAATGATTGAGTTCACACAATTATTTGTTATGAAATCAGTTACTACATACAATCGGCCGAGTATTTAGTTTACCATGTGTATGTATATATGCAAATCAAATCCATAGCTTTACTTCTTTGAATCCATCGCTGTTGGTTTAAAACATAAAATTTATTGTATTATTTATACTACTCTCGCACTAGGAACCAATCCTGTGTTGCCACCAAAGTTTACCACTTTACAAACATACATAAAATGAACACAAAGAATACTCGAGCTCTGAACAACAATTTGTGGATCACACAAGGCTTATCCATGTAGGATTTAAGCCCATAACACCTGGCGAAGTAGCAAGGGGCGTGGCGACCGCTTAAAACACTAGGCCATACGTGAAGCCTATTTAAGCCTAGGCAATTAGAAAAAGGATTTAAAAAAATCACTTACAATGAAGTTAAATGCACTAAACCACTGAAGGAGTCGGCTGCAAGTTTTGTTATTTTATTGTTCGACAGATCTATCCTGGCGACGCGTTTGACTGATGAGAAGGCACCCGCAGGAACCTCTGTTATCTCGTTCTGTTCTAAACGACTGAAAGAGATAGAAATACTTAGTAAAAAAAAATTGCTGCCGGTGGAAGTGAAACCTTATTACATGGAATGTTATTTACAAAATAAATGTGTAAAATTAGAAATTTCATAATGTTTAAATTATAATTATCAACATCAAACATTAGCATGTCGGTGACGCGAACCCATAAGGTTTTCCCGTAAAAAAGTGTTTAACGCGGCCAAAGAAGTCTTAGTAGAGGTATTATTATTAATGCGGTGACGCGGAGACGATGATGGTGACACAAACTAATAAGATTTTGTCTTACCAAAAGTGCTCAACGCGGTTAAAGAAGTTGTGTGACGTCAGCATCTCGGTGACGGTGACGCGGTGACGCGAATTTATAAGATTTCCCCCTACCAAAAACTGATTTTTGTTCACCTAAAACGTGCTCAACGCGCTTCAAATTTTCACTTAAAAAAAATATAAACTTGCCTAAGATTCTTAAGAGTATAAAGAAAAAACGTTGCTGTTAGTAACTATAAATATTAATAACTGGTACCCTTTATATTACTCATACCGTCAAATTATCATAACAATCATCAAAATCGTCATATTTTTATCAAAGCAAGAAACAATTGGATTTTAGCTATTCTTTTCTAAGATACAGAACTGGCAACAAGAGTCTCGCGAAGGACAGGCATAGAACAGGAAAATAAACTCATTATATTTTTGCCTTAATTAGTACAAAGGCAGAAAATAAAATTACTTTATTTTCTGCCTTTGTACTAATTAAGGCGGTCTTTCAATTGATAGATTTATCTAAGCATTTTTTTTAAATAAGGCACTGTTATTTATAATCCTAATCAACTTGATTTATAGTAATTTAAACACTTCTGGATTAATAATAAAAATAATTAAAACTCGTGAAATTTTCATAACGCGATGCAAGATTAACAATTACTTTATGGTTCACTATGTTTTAGTTAGATGGCGCTAAATTCTGTTCCGTTGATTTGTACTTACATTTCAGTAGCCCTATGAGGTATGGTGACTGGTAATTCTGATAGAAGCTTCTCTCGGCAGTCGACGGTACCTTCAGGAGTGCAACGACATGGAGGGGGACAGCGAGGCTCTGCTGAACACTCCACTGTAATCGTTGTGGTTGGACCTGTAAAGACCGATAGCATATTATAAAGACCCCGTAGTGCACATGACATAGGCTAGTGATTTCGGTAAATTATTAAGGACGTTTTAGAAGGTTTTAATTTGCAAAATTTTTGATGAATTCATGATATACTTTATACTACGAGAATAGCTAGGGGGATCGCCAGCATAGAAAAACTGTTTAGTCCAACAAAGAAGAGAAAGGAGTATGTAGAGCTGACGGTTAATCTCATTAAAGGAGAGGCTCCGTAAGAAGAAAGGTGACTCTTTGCTTCCTATATATTAAAAAACAATATACAAAAAAAACAGCTGACGAAAGAACTTCATCCTTGCGGACGAACTTACGAAACCCTTGTCTTGTAGGGATTAGAAAATATGAAATTGAAACTTACCGCTGCAGATCAGCTCATGCGCCTCCAACTCTGTCAGGAGAGCTCCTCTAAGAGCAGCTGGAGCTTGACACCTGATAATGAATCCAATTTCAATCGACACATCCCAATCTTATTCACGATAACCTTGTGTGGTTGGGGGCAGTGTATCTGCTAGCAATGTGAAGTGATTCGAAATAGATGATGTTTTCTCCTAGCCGATTATGGCTGCGGCGGCCACTCTAAACGGAGACCAGCCAACCACATAAAAACACAAGTGTGTGCGCCAAACACAGGTGAACTCTCAGTTTCCTCTCTCTCATAAAGATCAGTGAGAGATCAGGTGCAGGACCGAGAGCTTTAAGTGCTCAAAATCATCACGACGCAGATGCGTCAATTACAGATCTTAAAAACAGTAAAGTGATAATCGAATAAATTCGAACAAAGTGACCTTTACACAGACGTGACGTAGCTCGCTCTGATTGGTGTTCAACTTAACATGGCGGATTTTAGATAGCTTTATTTTTGTTAATTAACTACTAATCTCGCTCTAAACATGAAAATAATTAATTTTCATAATCTATGAAGCTTATTTTATCAGAAAAATACATTATTTTAGTGGTTCTTGGTCACTTTCATCATGTCTATTCTGTGTCTTATCCAATAAACTACAGTGTAACTTGATAAACAGCTAAGATATGTATCACCGCGGTGAGTGGCTGGTGATCTGAGCTTAAGACTCACGTCTAATTCAGACACCAGTCCTTCAACATTTGCTGAATTGCTTTCCTGTTTTGTGTTGTGGTAAATTTAACATTCCATGTATTATGAGAAGAGAAATAAAGAAAATTANCAAAATTGTATTACCTAGCACCGACTCCAAGGATTCCTGCAGCCCTTACTGCAGTTGACAGCCTGGCGACACGGCAATCGCAAACGACAGGATTGTCCGTCAAACGTAGCGTGTTCAACCTAGTGATGGCAGCCGGCTCCAGGGATAAGTACGTCAGATTATTGTTGTTTAGAGTTCTGTGAACAGAAGGAGTTAAAGAACTCAACATTACTATAAGGCTTTTAAATGTAACTAACATTTAATTAATAACAAGAATTTCAGACATCTTACACACGGTAGTCTAAATCTAAACTAGGCAGAACCTGTACTATGATAACGAGTTTGTTGATGAATTTTCTTATATACTACTACTTATATATATTTATTATATTTATATATTATATAGAACTAACACTGCAACACGTAAATAATTGCCATCTCCAAAGTTGTTGTCATCGGCGGGAATCAAGCCATTATCTCTATCAATATCTCTATCAGGGACAGCAATCACTATACCAAGATATAACATGTGTTATACTACGCGGAATATATAGAAATATTTACTAACAAACACAAATAACTAATATGATACATAATAGCAAGCTAAATACTTAAATTGTTCCAAAAATTTTATAAGCACAAGCTTATATCGTGAAACTTTTTGACATTGACGGATTATTTCAATGGCAATTTATTTGCTGATTAAATTAGTTTTCGTTATCATTAGCTACTTACGTGTAGTTCTTTTAATGATTCTGTACCCAAAGTGTAGGAACGGGACCTTATTACTAAGGCGCTTATCCGTGCGACGCGGTCCGTCCGTGTACGTATTAATGCATGCGCCCGTCGCGAATGGATTCATCGTTCAGTGCTGTGCGCACCGTTTGAGAGTGGTACACCATGGATAAAAAATGAATTTAGTGGTTGCGGCCTATTTATTATACTGGAGGAAATGCAACGGTGTTAGAAGATTTTATGTACAGCTCCGCATAGCACTGAACACTGTATAGGTTTAATACAGTGTACCGTCCGTCGCGGTCATCCGCGTCGCATTGAATAGTGCCTAAAACTCCACTGTCCATCCGTCACTCCATCACCAGGCTGTTTCATGAACCGACATAGTTAGGACAGTTGAAATATTTATAGATGTATTTATGTTGTTTGTAGTTATAAACGTCAACAAATACTCTACATACAAATGCGATTTTTCTCCTGTATTTTGCTCGATATTAATAACAGGTACTGGAAGACGCTAGAAATTTATAAATAATGAATAATAGTGCCTCGGTGCCACAGTGGTAGCTTATGCGACTGCTATCCTAGGGGTATTGGGTTCGATTCCTGAGTCGGACCAAATGTTTGTATGAACTGCAAATATTTGTATCGGAGTTTGAGTATTTTCTGTGTTATATGTATATTATATCAGTTGTAAAGTACCCATAATACAAGCCCTGCTTAGTTTGGGACTAAATGGCGTTGTGTGGTAAAATGTCCGAAAAAAATATTTTAAATAATGATACGGTACCGTTTATGGTGATTCTTTTGAATGTTTTTTCTTTTTTACCCGAATGCGAAAGAAGGATGATTATGTTTTTCGAGTGTATGTATGTATCTTAATTTCTTTAGCACGCCCTAGAGCCTAAATGGCTTATCGTATTTTATGTGGTGTCAATAGATTCGTCTTAGTCGTGAGAAAAAACAAAATAATATTTTTTTTTTTCACTTTTTTCTATCTTTTCAATTCTTCAATGAATTTAACAAAGATGGCAGATATTTACGCAAACGGTTATTTTTAAAATAATTCGTTACTATACTTTATCTGTTAGTCGTTTGTTTACCAGTTCATCCGAATGCGTAAAGTGCATTTGAGTTCAAAGTGAATATTTTTTAAAAGCTATAAACAAAACAAATTTCACATTGTTTTTTTGTTATAGGCGGCCAACGAGCATACGTATCGCCTGATTGTAAACGATTACCGCCGCCCATGGACACCCGCAACACCAGGGGCGTCACAAGTGCGTTGCCGACCTTGGGGGATCGGAAGGGGGATTAGGGGAAGGGTTTGATTTTGGGCTTTCGGTATCCTCACTCACTCAGTGAAACACAGCGCAGGCGCTGTTTCACACCGGTTTTCTGTGAGGCTGTGGTATCACTCCAGTCGAGCCTGCCCATGCATGCCGAAGCGTGGGTCTCCCACGGTCTAAATTCAGTCACATTTCAGCTATTGTTCATTTGTCTTACGATTTTGGAAGCAGCTCACGTACAAATGTAAGTACACATAAATTATAAATACAGGCATTAGAAGACTTCGTGTTTCAGCGTTCAGCGTTTTCTTTTCACTAATAGCGGTGATCGTGTCTCTTTACATAATATATAATAAAATCGGTGTTTTTCATGTACGTTTCGTTGATTTTCATGAGGTTTCACCAACAGAAAGAGCTTTTTTATAGAATTAGAGGCAAACGGGCAGATGTATTCCCTTATGGTAAGTGATAACCGCCGCCTATGAACACCCGCAACACCAGAGGCGTGTACAAGTGGATGGGGAGAGGGATAGGGGGAGGAGTTAGGGGATACATCTCCGGAATCCTGACTCAGTGGATGGAACACAGTACAAGCGACTGTTTCACACCGGTTTTCTGTGAGGTCATACTCCGGTTGAGCCGGCCCATTCGTGCCGAAGCGTGGCTCTCCCACGGTATTTATTCAAGTTATTCTCCAGTTATTCAGGAGGAAGGATTATGTCTATATATCTAACCAAGTACATGATATTGAAGAGTATATTTGCTATTTCAAATGAAATGTTTTTTACTAAATATATATGAATGTATATACGGTACATAAACCAAAAAAATATTATACACGTCTGTTCGTCTGTTTGTTTGTTTGTTCCAGTAATCTCTGGAACGGCTGGACCGATTTTGAATGGAATTTCACTGGGAAATAGCTGATATAATAAGGAGTAACATAGGCTACTTTTAGACAATCTTTATACCGCGGTTTTACCTGAGATTGTAAAGGTACAACAATAGTGTACGTACGAAGGTACGAAGAACTGGTAATAAATAACTACTTACAAGAAGTAAATTGTCCGTAATTCTCGGAGGTCACGCTCCAATATTGTTAATATACCCATCAAATTGGGTCAAAGTATTCAATAATTCGGTAATGAATAAGACGGTGAGAGGTCAGATCAATATTGTGAGGTCGGTACGGGTCAATTTATAAACTTCGGTAAGGGGAAATGTTTGTGTAGTTCTTTAGAAATATGTCGTACTTTTTTTGCGTGTGGAAGCCCCCTCGTGCCTTCACCCCACCGGAGTTTGCAGCGGGGCGGTGTGTCGGAATCGAACCGACTAATACCACACGGTGTGCCACTTTGCGCCTGAGACGGGAGAGATCCGGGAACCGCTTTCTCACGCCATCGTCTGCTTTTCTTTTCAACCATGCTTGGCTTGTATTACGTTAAAGTGTAATGTTAACTATTATATATCTTAGACACGCCAGTAACATACATTTTACAAGTAATGGTTCATTTAAATGAAAACCCGACTGCGTATATATTTTTATTTTAATGTACCCATTGTCACTCTTATGACTAAGAGGAATCTATTGACACCACTCACATAAAAGTATGACAATCCGTTGCTTTAGGGCGTGCCAAAGAAATATAAACACATACACTCCAAAAAATTAACCCTCGTTATGTCGCAGATGGGTAAATAGAAAGTGAAAATCAGTCAGATAGTTTGGAGTGTCATAGAGAGCAGCAACGCGACATGAGAATTATATATAATTGATAGGTAATAATTATACATATGATATTTTTTTTAACAACTCCCGTATTAGGAATATACATCCTGTATCACGGGGACTTTACAAACATACATGAAACGGACACAAAGTACACCCAGACTTAGAACAACAATTTATGGATCACACAAAGTGTTGTCCCATGTAGGATTTGAACCCACAACACTTGGACGCAGTAGGAAGCGGTGTGGCGAACACCTAAACCACTAGGCCGACCGTGCTGTCAATATATAAAGTGTTGCATGCAAATTTACCAGCGGCTTAGTATAGTTTAGGCATATACACTACAGTATACTATATTATAATTTATTTATTTTATACATTATGCACATTTGTGCATTGGCGGACTTAACGCCTAAGGCATTCTCTAACAATCAACCAAAGGGTGATGCAGAGAAGTAATGTTTGTTCCTAGAGCATATTATTCCGAAAATATATTAATTTCGTGGGAGAGTCACATGCATGAATGTGCCGGCTCGACCAGTGATAACACGGTCCCACAGAAAACCAGCGCGAAATAGATCTTGCGATGTGTTTTACCGATTGAGTGAGGATAATAAAGGCCCATAAACTGACACCTGCTCCATCCCCCTCCCCATCCCCCAAAGACGTAACGCCTCTTGTGTAGCGGGTGTCCATGGGCTACCATTACTACCAGACGATACGTCTGCTCGTTAGCCCACTATTCCATATAAAATACAAATAAAAGAGTAAAACAATGTGCAACCTCCCCATCCCCCTCAAGTTTATGTTCCACTAAAAACTTAAACTTAAGAGGGGCGGGGATATGGTGATGTTGAAAACGGAGGGGCCTAGAACTTACTAACAACTGAACTCAGTCAAGCAAAGTAAGGTAAATCAAAATAACTTGTCCGAACACTAAATATTATGCTATACTTACCTTAAAGACGATTAATTATAATGAAGGGTATGAGAGGAACTAAACTTAGTTCGCGGAAATTCGGATCGGTCAACACAACTAAATTAGTTCAATTTAGTTGATTTTTTTAGTTTAATTAGTTAATGGACACATATGTATTTAAAATTAATTCAACTGTGCGAACTAACCTAAACTAATTTAGTTAGTAATGAAGATTATATTTAAATATGAAATACTTACAGCACTTCCAGACTCTTTAAATTCTCGAATGCCTTTTCATCAATGCATTTTAGGTGGTTTCCATCTAAGTGTAAACTCTTGAGTGCTGTTAATCCTCTGAATGTTCTTCTACTGATTGCTGTCAGCTCGTTCCGACTCAAATCCCTAGAAGATAACATAAATTAACTTGGTGATTATGCAAGAATTAGTGATATCCTGGAAAAGAAGATGAAAGTGGTTTTAGCATTGATATAAGTGAGCTTGTTACTTAGCTGGATACTTAGTTACCCATCCCATTATATTAGGTATAGAGAGGAATTTCGCTTTTTAGTTTATAGTTTAGTTTAGTATTTTATTTACGACGAATTCCTGCTACATTAGTACAAATTTGCCATATTCTTTGAATGAAAAATACATATTGATTTCCATCTGTTCTGTAGGACATATTTATTTATCTTTGTTTACAAATTTTAGTATTTTAGTGTATTATTTTATTTTGGTATATCATTTACGAATGATTTCTATGTTTAAGTTCAGACCTTCAATGGTATCACTGAGTGTATTTTTTTTTGTTAGTACGTTAGTTTTTGAAGCATTTCAATAAAACGAAATTCAGGTGGTAACAGCTTGTATACAGTTAACCATTCATGTAATATTTATTATAATATTGTACCTGAAGATCTGACTTTTAAAAAAGTGGCCGTGAGTTTCTTTGCCAGTATTCTTCTCATAAGGCTCCACGCATTTTGGAAACTGGAAGTTATGGGTCGACACAGGCAGATGCTGAATTTTGGTGTTTACATCTAATTCGCCTTGACAATAGAGTACGTCTGTTTATGTCGATCTATGATTTTTATCTGTAGCTTCAATACAACGTTCATAAATGTCACTTAGTGTATTAACTGAGGAAATGATTGTGAATTTGAATAGCCTACTCTGTATATTAACATTGATTTCTGGAATTTATTTATTTACCTCACTTCACTTCACATTTGAATAGATCTGAGATTTGTGCACCCTACTATTAGCACCCTTATTAATGTCGCCAAATTATCAGTATAAAGGTTGTCTGTAAGAGATCGCCATGAGCGATAAGACAATAGAATAGAATAAACGTTATTGTACACCAGTGTATACCAGTTATATTTGAGTTAAACAATATAATGACCATGCACAAATGGCGGCCTTATCGCTAAAAAGCAATCTCTTACAGGGAACCTTTGGATGGACAAATAGACTGTAGAAACAAAAAATCATGGGTAGCATTGGTGTTCAAAATAAATATAGTAATTTACTCAATTCAGATAAAATTACATAAACTAAGATATAGACCGCCAATTGTCACGTTTGTATGTTGTAATTCTTTTACTTTTCTATCTGTTAAGTGTGTACAATAAAGATAAATAAATAAATAAATAAAAAATATAAAAAGTGTTATAAGATTTCATTTATGAATAAATATCTATATGATAAATAGGTATTTTTATCAATTTTAGCAAATTCCTTCATACAAGAATATAAAAATTATTAAATCCAACTACATAAGAACTTTTGATCGAATTTATAAAGCCTTTCTCACCCGGGTTATTATTATGAATGCATTGCCACCTTAATCACTATTTTCACATTTTACGCGCTACGTCATCTAGTCCGAAACAAAACAGAGCTTACACTAGACAATTGATGCAAAAATATATTATTTTTTTAAATACATTCATATTATTCTATCTTCAAACTCAATGCACGTCAACTACTACTGTCTCTCACAAACATTTGATCCACCCCAAGGTTGCCTGGAAGAGATTGCTTTTGGCAATAAGGCCGCCGTTTGTACGTAGTGCACAAAGGGCGGCCTTATTGCCAAAAGCAATCTCTTCGAACATTTTATGTTTTATGTTACTTATTGAACTCTGTATTGTGGTGTGCAAATAAAGAGTTATCTATCTGGGTATTGTCTATCAATAATATAGATAGACAATACCCAAACTCTGAAAAAACAAGATGTTATTGGGACTTGGCTGGAAAGAATTTACTTTAGAGAATATTATATTATATTATTTCTTTAAACGTGGCATTGCAATATATATTTATACCATTGTCCGGAGGTGAAAATTAATTCCTAAGTCTTCATATTTGATGTACCAACAAATTTAAAATTAATCAGTCATACATTAGTCAATATTTAATCTAGAGTGAACCCTGCTTACACCCCGGTGTTAACAACTTGAAGAAAGCCAGGGTGTAAACAGATAGTAATGGTGTATAAAGCGCTGTTTGAATGAGATATGGGACGTTAAATTTTAATGTGGCAGCCCTATTGACGAAAGAATGGCATGGATCCCGAAAACACTCATAAAGAGGTAGTTTCTAAGTATGATTGTATGGTTGTAGGGGCTAACCTTCGAGTTACTAATCCAATCCTGAAAATTCTTTCATTAAGAGAAAGCGACACTATTAAGGAGTTCAGTGCAGTTAAAAGTGATAGTATTTGTAAATCGAACCAACGGTTGGGTGTTAACACCCAACCATGAAGTGGGCGCGAATAGACTTCGGTTCGATTTTATGTATAATACCATAAAACTGGAAATACAATAACAACCGCTCCAAAAATCAAGATATACTCTTATTACCATATAATGTTGATAGATAGTTGAAACAAATAGTTATTTTTAGTACAAGAAACGACTCTAAAGTTTTACTTCTATACACTTCCAATGAAAAGTATATAAATATAGTAATGAGTAAAAATATATTACATGTATTATATACATAAGTGTCTTTAATCAAATAATCAACCTTTTCCTTGAATATCTCTCTCTCTCTCATTTTAGTCGTTCCCTCACTGCTGAGGAACGTGACTCCGTTTGATTTCGTCAACCAGTCGTCTCTATCGGTTCCGTATCATAGCTTACTGGAGCGCGTGGTTGACAGGTATTTTTTAGTTTCTACGATTGTTTTTTTTCATGTTTCAGACTACAAACAACGCCATCTAGTCTGAATCTAAGCGGAGCTTATGTTACGGGTTAGTAGACAACTGATATAAATACATGTAAACTATTTTTCTGTAAATTCATCCATATTATACATAGAAAATACACAAACTTAGAAACAAATAACTGTAGATCATACAAACATTTGATCTGACCGGGGAATTGAACTCAAGACCTTAAGCATAGCAGTCGCATACGCTACCACTGCGCCATCGAAGTATTTATTAGTTTGGTCCGACTATATTTGATACTAATATATTGATATTATTAACGTAAAATTGTTGATTAATTTCATTTATTCGATGATATAACAACTAAGCGGAATTCGATGAACTTGATACTGACATATATTTATTATAATTTAGAATAAACTGTAGTCTATTATTTATGCTGAAAGAGTTCATTTACAATTAAATACTAAATACCATGTTTGTTTGTTTAGTCTATTTATAAACCAAATTAGGACTCAAATTTTCATCATAATAATTTGGATTTTTAAACCCCCAACGCAAAAAGCGGGATGTCATAGGTTTGACGTCGATGTCTGTCTGTATGTGTGTCAGGCTGTGTTATCGTAGCTCTAAAACCTGTTTTAATGTAGTTTTTTTCATTTGAAAGCCAGTTTTCTTACTGTAAATTTTGCAATGTTTGGTTAATATCGGTCTAACAGTGTAAGAGTATCAGCTCTTTTCCAAAATAATGTAAGGTACTTTTGGCGTACGATTACTCGATTAAGTGCTTACGTAGGAGGTTTCTTAAATTTTTAATTTTAGCTTGTACTTAAAGTGAAGTCGGTGACCAACCTAATATCAAAGAAATAGCTTATGTCTAGTAATAGACTATTGCTAACTATTGACGACAAGAGTGAAGTTGCAAGTAACTAACATTTAATAAGCGTCATATCCACTCTATTCCATTGCTTTCACAAAGGGCTGTACAAAATGGTTCTCTATCTGTTTCACGTGAATTATAGATAAAGCTTTCAAATTGCCTCGCAACACACTTTCCAACAACGTTTGCTGAGATAACTCTAAAGGCTGTATAGAAATTTTATTCGCTGCAAGGATTTGAACTTTACATGCTGCATAGGTGTGCAACTCTCAAGACTAAATTCGTCTTAGCCTGACAAATTGACTATTAAAAAAAACTTCTAACATATGACTTGTATTGGCGGACTTAATGTTCACGATATTTCTTATCAGCCACTTTCATTGATCAGGATTATTATTTATTAGTATAATTCAATATGAGAGGCGTTCATAACCCAGTTGCACTAGGTGATTAGAAATAATGGATGGATGGGTGACTGCATGTGGTATGATACCATGAGCGTCTCCGTAATACGGAGGTCACGTTAAGCAGTCGGTCCTCATTGTTACCATATGATAACAGCCGTGAACCTGGCCATTGGGCGGCTTCAAAGCATCCAACGGCAAGACTACGTAGCCACAACGTTGTCTTGAAAGTCCCCAACACGTACTTGGCCAGGGTGGGGACGTATGGAGTATCAGAAAGGAGACTCAAGCCCGGTAGTAGAGTTTTTGATGAATATTAATATAATACCCGTAATATTAGGCAAAGAACTGATTACCGTTGGGGTAAACGGGTTCTTGAGTGAAGAACGCATTCGGCAAACGTAGTGTAGGACAGCTCAGCCTAGTTAGGAATCAGAGGGTCCGTCTGTGAGATATAACCTTATTTGAAAAGAGAGAACTTGACACAAACCCTATAGGTACCGACCTGCCTGACCCGCGTGCATACGTAAAAAGTCAATACCCCCTTTCTAAGGAGATGCCTATGTCCAGCAGTAGATTGTTAAAGGCTGCTAGAGATATTTTTTTTGGGATAGGGGGCAAATGAGCAGATTTATCGTTAGATGGTAAGCGATTACGGCCGCCCGGACACCCACAATACCAAAGGCGTCATAAATGCGTTGCCGGCCTTTGGAGAACGGGAGAGGGATGGGAGGAAGATACCGAGGACACTCACTCGGTGAAACACGGTCGAGCCATCCTATTTGTGCCGAAGTGTGGCTCTCCAAGGTATAAATATGATAATGTTGTTTACTTTAGTATCATTAACCTTTCTGGGTTGTTTTATTAGTTAGTATTGCAGCTTTTTTCAAGAACAGAATAGATTTCCAAACATCACGACATGATCATCTTATTAGCCTTTATTAATCCCAAGATTATTTGTCGGCTATTAGTTCAATATCAGTTTTTCCATGAAATGACAGCCATCGTACCTTTATAATCTTGAAGGTTATCTAAATTCGAAGGTTGAACAAGTTGTCAGTAAATTTGAGGGCCAAGGCTTCCCAATATCGATTATCATATGTGTTCATGATAACACTAAGTTACTATAACAATATGTTATGACAAAATCAAAAAATACACTGGAAAAGTACAATTAAATCTTTGGAACAAACCCTGAAGTAATATTTAGCTTCGCGTCTTTAAATTATTAGATTCGATTTTATAAAGTTCCCAAAATTTTGCGAGTGACTTTCAGAAGTTACAACACAATGAACCGGAACTCACAGACACAAAGCATAAGTCTCAGAAGCTCATTAAGCTGTCCTCACTTCCGCTCGCGGCAAGATGGCGGCGGCGTCATTTCCGTTTGAGCTCAGTCTACGTCTGAACCTCATCCGGTACGGACGTGCGTCTTTGTGGAATTATTGCTGTTTTATTGATATCCTTATATATTGTAGGAAATAAGTCACGTTATATAGGTTTTTTGTGCCATAAATCCTGAGACACATAAGATTGAATAAGTAAGTTGATAATAAACTGTATTTTTCCTTAGTATTTATAATGATTTTACTCACTACATAGGGAACTTAATCAAATAAAAATTGGAGACCTGACATACAGGGCAATCCAGCATCAAACCAAGTAGAGTATATACTATGAAAGCTAGATTGTTTGATAGAATACCTACATAATATTTAGAATATAAAATACTTTACATATATATTATACACAGGTCAAACAGGTGCAAACTTTAAGTCCAACCTGGGTATCAAATCTGAGATTTTAGCACAGCAGTCGCATACGTTGCCACGAGTTGTCCATTTCAACATAAATATGTGACAATAATTTATAATTTGATACAAATGTACCTATGATTGTGGCTGTTGCTGATGCTTTTAATTATTATTTTTTACCAAATTATCGTAGTTGTGACTTAGGTTATAATTATTGTTCTTCTTTATTTATTGACTAAGCTAGGCTAGGCTTCGCACGGCTAGACATTCGTATCTATCCAACATAAATTTTTGAACTCTAGACCCAGTCTCATGGTTTTCATACGGATCCCTAACTTTTTTGCAAATGAAATATAGCCTATGTTACTCACGGATGATTTAACTTTCCAATGGTTAAAGAATTATTTAAATCGGTTCTATAGTTTTGGAGCCTATTCAATGCAAACAAATAAACAATCAAATCTTTCCTCTTTATAATATTAGTATACAAGTATGGATTGAATGTCCTTTGTATTTTAAGAATACCTGAATTTTAAAAAAGACGAAGATATCTGAGTTTCATCCTTTCTTCTCAGTGACAGTCCAGTTATGAAAGGCCGAAATCATCTGCTCAAGAAAGTTTAATTCGCAAAAGTGTTTATTTAACCTGATTGCAAAAAAAAGATTTTATTTCATTTGATAGGGATTATTTCTCTGATAACCTTCCTCCCTCGGTGAAAGGTAGGTAAGAAATAAATTGTCAGTCATAAGGACTGCTGATTGAAATGAAAACTTATATACTGGGAGAGCCACGTTTTGGCATGAATGGTCAGCTCGAATGGAAAACAGGTCGGAAAAAGAGCCTGCGCTGTGTTTCACTGAGTGAGTAAATACCGGAGGCCCATATTCCAACCTCTCTCCCATCCCCTACAAGCCGACAACGCACTTATGTCGCCTCTGGTGTTGCGGGTCCATGGGCGGCAGTAATCGTTTTTCTGCCTGCTGCCATCGTTGGTCCGCTATTCCATAAAAAAAGGTTTTGAACCCAGTCTATGAAAATCAAAAAAGAAAATTTTATGTGTAGAAGAATGACATAAAGACTTAAACATGATTATTTTAATCAAAGCCACTTGCTCTTAATACTTACAAGATGGCGTCACTTCAAACACGGCAGGTAATGACTTAAATAAATTATGCTCGCCTCCTGAGGGATGATTAAAATACATGACATATATACGTGACCTATTAGTTTAATGGAGTACTATGTTACTACTTTTAGTGTAGAAAATTGACACTAAGAAGAAAATTAAAGGACTTTTTAGGGGTCAAAGAAGCACGGGGTCACTTGAAGTCACATTTTGAATCGGTTTTAACTTTAAAACTTGATATTTTTGAAGCTCTGCCAGTTCCCCATATAAACTAGCACGGCCTTTTTAAAGTGTAATTGACATTTTAATGGTGGTAGTAAGATCTAAAGTTTTTGGGTTGTTCTTTTAAGGAATAGGGGGCAAGCGAGTAGACGTATCTACTGAGGTAAGCGATTACCACCACCCATAGACACTTCCAACACCATAGCTGTCACAAGTGCGTTTCCGGCCTTGGTGCATGGATTAGGAAGGAGTACGCTCTTTTCTTGAAGGTCTAAAGGTTATGGTGGTCCGAAAATACCGCAAGCTACAGTTCATTCCACAGTTTTGTTGTGCGAGTCAGAAAGTTTCAAGAAAAGCGCACAATCTTGGACTGCCAACCATCTTTTCTAAACTATGAACTGTTTGAAAACACTCTTCGTAATAGTAAAGAATTCCTGGATAAATTTTCAACTCCCATTTTGAGACTCTAGAGCTGATGTTTACGAAAATTATTGCACGCCTACGTCACTTAAAGAAACTGTGGGCCAAATTTCAAGCTTCTCGACGTTAAATGAATAGTTAGTAATTCAATTAGCAAATATTATATCTATGTACCGCTCATAGCCCAGTTGCACTCGGTGATTAGAAACAATCACCGAGGGTAAGCAACGATGGCGCGGTCAGTACCTGGATGGGTGACCGCTAGTGGCATGTTACCATGAGCGTCTCCGTGATTCGGAGGTCACGTTAAGGAGTCGGTCCCGGTTGTTATCATACGATAACAGTCGTGAAGCTTAGTTGGAGGCCTTCGGGTGGCTTAAAAACATCCAACGGCAAGATTTACGTAGCCACAACGTATCCTTGCCAGTCCCCAACCCGCACTTGGCCAGCGTGGGGATGTATGGCCTTAACCCTCTCCTGAGAGGAGACCCGAGCCCAGCAGTGGGACACTATGGGTTGTTGTTGTTTATATCTATGTACAACACTAACTTATATGTATTTTTTTTACGTCTTAAAATAACACCAGCCGCATTATTCATGTAAATCTTACGAAAATAAAAGTTCGAAACGGCCATATTTGTGTAAAAAGCGCGCCAAACTTTTGCAAATGGCGGCCGTTCTATTGTCACTGGAGGGTCATAGACAAATGTAGAGCTGAAAGTTTCTCTTTGTGTTATGTTTTCTAGCTAGAATAGACGACCTCAATAGTGAAAATGTTTTGTTTATACCACTGTAGAGGTAAATAATGATATGGAATAGATAGTAAGCGGGTATCAAATTTTACAGATGAGACTTTTAACCAAGCGTTAAAAAGCGAATGATTTAATGGGTTCTACTATAAAGGTGTCCTTCGATTGCTTTTTGGGTAAAAATTGGAACTTCTTAAAAACTTTTTTCCCAAACTAAATGAACTTTTAGTCTACTTCGATATGCCTGATATCAACTTTAGACGCAGGCTGGCTGTCATCAGGCGTCCACAACCCCAAATACTGGGCGGGTATAAAATGATCGCTTATGATGTCTATGCGCTTGGATCTTTTAAACTACTTAACAAATTTAAATGCAGTTTTCAAGTAATAAATAGAATGATTCAAGAAAAAGGTTGCGATATGCATGTATTATATGTGTAATATATGCATATCGCAGTAGAACAAATCTGAGAATTTCAAATTTTGTGTCAAGCGTGATTGGGTTGATAGTCTATATATATATAAAAGAGGAAGGCAACTGACTGACTAAGATACTCAGAGATTAATGAGAAGAAGATACTCACACAGCCTAAACCGCAGAACCTAGAATCCTGAAATTTTCTCTATATAACGTTAGTGATCTAAAAAAAGGAATTTTGGAAATATCATCCCTAAGGTGGTAAAATAAGTGAACTTCTGCACCAGCGAAGCCGCCGGCAAAAGATAGTTATATGTAATTACAATTTCTTTTACATTACACAGCTATTGAGAAATAAAGTAATGTATGACTTGTTTGCCTTGTTACTTGTATAAAAATATATTTTCTTACTTAAAAAAATACAAGGAATGCAAATTATTTAGATTGATACAATTACTTTGGTATTTTGTCCCTTTCTTGTACCTATTACTGGTAAACCATATCCTTAGGGTTGTCACTAAATCGTTGACATGAAAACATTTTTTAGACACGTTCAGCACTCTTTCAATCAACAACCCATAATGTCCCACTACTGGGACCGGGTCTACTCTCAGGAGAGGGTTAAGGCCATACGTCCCCACGCTGGTCAAGTGCGGGTTGGATACTTTCAGCACTTTTTGGGGAAACAAAAATCATGGAACTCGTATCATCGTCACCGAAAGTTTTCCATGAGCTATATGTACACTGTGTATATGTATACATCGATATACCTTTGTGCGTTATTAATCTAATACCTCGATAATACAAGTCACGATTTACTTAGTTTTTAGTTCTATCGACAGACCCCAAAGTTTTCGTTTTCTACTTAGCTTACTTTTTAGAAGGCTCTATAGCTTAAACAGCTCCGTGTCAGTCTTGGATGATCGAGCTTCGCTCGATATTATTTTGTTTCCTAAATATATTAAAAATGCATATATATATTAAAAATTGATGGTAGTGTGGAAGAGATCGCCGTGAGCGATAAGACCGCCAATTGTTGTAGTAATCCTTTTTGTCACTCATTTTATTTAGTATATTGTAATATGTGCGCAATGAAGATAAATAAATAAATAAATAAAAATGAATCCTAGGTAGATAGATTTATCGCCCCCGAAACCCCATGCATATTAAATTTCATGAAAATTGTTAGAGCCGTTTCCGAGATTCAGATTGAAAATACAAGAAGTGCTTGTTCAAAGGTACTAGATTATATAGGTCTTATTATTTTAATTGTAAGAGTGACACTAGGATATTAAAACCTAAGTATCTGCTATAACTTAATATTTATTAAAATGGTTTTGTTTTTTTTCGAATAGCTAATTATCTTGTTGTCTAAATCTAAGCTATTGTTGTCAAAATTTTCTTAAATACTTTGAAATTTCCATAGTTAAGCTGTGACAGCCCTATCTACCCCTTGAATGAAGGAAATGAAATGCCTTAATAAATTATATATGGTGATGCGTTCGTGAAACCCAGGGGAGTGTTCCGAAGGGGGATGAAACTGACACTTTTTAGTGTCAAATGATATTTTTACATAATTGGATACAATTGGGTACTTTTGTATAGGTACTTTAAAGTACATCTTCAACGTGTTCATGACAAAAACAAACATAACTATGTCGCGATGAAAGTGGAACAAAATTCTAGTAGGTACATAATGTTGTCTTTCACCAAACTAGATGGCGCTGTGCCACCTTTTTGAATCGCGATATAGTTACTTTACCTGGCTCAGTGTAAAGGTTATCCCGAATGTATCTATATACGACACCTAATATAGCTTGTCAGATCAGCAGGTCAGTTCACAGTGGTATTATTTGCGGTCAAGTAATACCCTAGTGTTCACAACACGTTGAGTGCTATTGCGGCGCTTAACACAACGAATTTATATAAAACAACCGAATTATTTTTTTCCAATACATTCAGGGGCCTTTTTAATAAGGCACCTATTTTTATTTTAGTATATACTAGCTAAGTGCCGCGGCGTTACCCGTGGTTGTTATTGTACCTACTTTACAAACGCTACTAATGTCGTGGAGCGAAGCTAGTAGTTACTATCTATAAGCTAATAAAGACTTACTCCTTATATCATTAGATATCTCCCCGCTAAAATCGGCTCAGTCGTTGCACAGATTAGCAGGCACCAAAAGACCAACAAAATATTTAAAAATTGAAATTTGGTGTAAGTGCTTTCACATGGATTTTGTGTAAAACTGTTTATTTGAAATTACGAACAGGTCTTCCATTTTTATTCATTTTCATATATTTTTTTCTCTTTATTTTCTTTCCTTAACTTAATTTGGAGTCAGCGAATTCCGTTTTCTTCCTCCATTCTCCTCTATCACTTGCCAGTTTACTGCTAGGCTCCATTCTAGAAATTTCTGCTTCTAAATAGCTCATATAATAGCATGTAAAACAATGATGCTAATCTTCTATTCATTTATTTTCGTAAAGATCTAAAATACTTGTATTCATATATTTATTATAACCTCTAATTTTTAGTGTGACATAACTAATAATAGTTAATCTATTTTTTTATGGAATAGGGTGCGAACGAGCAGATGTATCGCCTGATAGTAAGCGATTACCGCCGCCCATGGACACCCGTAACACCGGAGGCATCACAAGTGCGTTGCCGGCCTTGGGGGATGAGGGGAAGGATCGGATTATGGGCCTCCGGTATCCTCACCCACTCGGTGAAACACAGCGCAGGCACTGTTTCACACCGGTTTTCTGTGAGGCCGTGGTATATATTGTTGGAAATTTCTTAGGTTAAGAGTGGGTTTAGGATGATGGTTGCTATATAAGCGGCTGAATAAATAAAAAATAAATAAATATTTTCGGACATTTTATCACATAGCGCCATCTAGTCCCAAACTAAGCGAAGCTTGTATTATGGGTACTAGACAACTGATATAAATACGTATATACTTTTATTTTGTAAATACATACATATTATACATAGAAAACACCCAAACTCCGAAACAAATATTTGCAGATCATACAAATATTTGGTCCGACCCAGGAATCGAACCCGAGACCTCTAGCACAGCAGTCGCATACGCTACCATTGTGCCACCGAGGCAGTCATACCGGCGCCTTACGCTATTCGGTTTGCATGCGTCGAGCGAAATAGACGTAGGTCATAATTTAGGTTCTGTCACTTTTTTTGTAGATTGTTATTTGTTTTAATTTTGAAAGAATTTATTTCCAGTAAGTCTTGTAATTACGAAGATAATAAATAGAACACTTTAAAAATTAAACCCGCTTCAGATTTCTAATATAAAAAAAATAATAAGGCATTTCGGAGTATCTACGTACATTACTTCAAATCGGCTGCACCAAACTAAATAATATTTCATTTATGTGTTCTTTATTGTAAGAACGTTAGAACTGTATCGTTGGTCTAGTGATGAGCGTAAGCGACAGCAGATTAAAAGGTCTCGCGTTCGATTCCTGGGTCGGTCTGCTGTTGGGTTTTCCTTACAAGAAATTCTTAATAGTAGCCCAGAGTATGGGAGATGGCGGTGTTTCCAGCCCGTGGTACCGGTTGTTATGAACATCTATCGCAATCGTTACTGGGAAAGTCAGTGCCATGAAATATACTGGCAACTTGTTCAACCTCCGAATTCAGTTCACCCTCAGGGTTGCGGTCAGATGCCAGTCGCTCCGTGTAAAAACTGATGTTCAGGTAAAACCGATTGAACTAGTAGCCGACCCCAAATCTTGGAAATAATAAAAGCCGGGAAGATATTGTTAAAACAAGGTTTTGTATACAAGAGAAATTAAAAAGTAACGGAAAATATCTTGTTTTTTTATCCGCGACTGTACACTGCGTGTGGGAACGTGAGACAGATGAGAGCTATGTAAACATGGTGTTATAAAGTGCACCTGATCAGCTAGTATATGATATGTAGAACTTAGTTTGTCGGGCTGAACTCATTTTCAGCCAGTTTTGTTTGGAGAATCTTCGAACAAAAGATTTCATAAAACCAATGATTTTCTCCTAGCCGATTACGACTACAGCGGCCAGTCTCAACGGAGACCAGCCAACTACGCAGGAGATATTATAGAGCACAAGTTTGTGCGCAAACACAGGTGCACTCTCTGTTCCCTCACTCTCATAATCCGATGGGACGGTTAACCGACACGATCAGGGAGAGATCAGACGCAGGACCGACAGACCAACTTCCAAACTTCGAGCTGTTATTAAGTAATTATATAATTAGAAAAACTCAATAGCACTTTTAGTCCGACCCGGGATTTAAGCCCGAGGCCTCTTGATTGGCAGTCGCTTACTTCAACCGCTAGACCAACGAGGCAGAAAAAATACCATTAACAGTATAGTAATACATACTATTATTTATATATAATATAAGAGGAAAGCTTTTATTGTTTGTTTATTTGCATTTGAACAGGCTCCGAAACTCCTGAACCGATTTGAAAAATTCTTTCACCATTAGAAACTTAAATCATTCCTGAGTTACATATGTTACATGTTACATTTGCAAAAAACTTCGACACTTTTTTTTGCTAGAAAGTTTGCTAAGAGTGTGTTACAATTGATAATATTTAAAGTTTTGGGTAAAAACTGATCTCTAATCTACCCGTGCAAAGCCGGGGCGGGCTGCTAGTAACTGATATTCTGATTAGTATATTCTTTGGAATAATCTCTTGCAGTGTGTTGGAGGTAGAAGTTTCCTTCTAGCTTCTTCTGTGTATCTTCATAAGAATAAAAACACGTCAGTGGGAGAGTCGCGCTTCGGAATGCATGGGTCGGCTCGATCGGAGTGATACCACGCCCCAGAAAACCGATGTGAAACGGCGCCTACGCTGTGTTTCACCGTGTAAGTGACGATACCGGAGGCCCATAATCCAACCCTTCCCCTCATCCCCCTCCCCATCCCCCAAGGCCGGCAACGCACTTTGACGCCTCTGGTGTTGCGGGTGTCTATGGGCGGCGGTAATCGCTTACCATCAGGCGATACGTATGCTCGTTTGCCCCCCCTAGTCCAAAAAAAAAACATTTTTGCTCATTTTTGCCACACTTTTCATAGTTATTAAGCTCCTATGGGTCATATCATTATTTTATAAGCCTACTTTTCTTCGATTAATGAAATCTTCAATTCAAAGTTTTTAAGATTAACGTGTTCCAGTGTACAAAGTTTGTTTTACTTAATTTTCATAATAACTCGAGTGAAGCTGAGTGTTGTAACGTTAATATTATAAAGCCTTTTAAGATAAATAAGCTTCAACATTAAAATAATATATCGATTCGAACCAGTAGTGTTTGAGGTTAACGCGTTTAACTAACCAAAATCTTCAGCTTTGAACACCGTGAGCGTGTCCTCGGACCAAACCAAACCAAAAAGAAGAATCACAAAATTAGTTTAGAATTCACGAAGAAAATCAAAAGTCCTATAAAAAACACAATTACGACAATTTACCAGGATAAGTGCTGGCAGAGACAACAATAAAGTTATATGGTTAAAAGGCTTTTCCTGTTTTGGGGTAAGGAAATGGTTATGGGGTGCTGGAAGGCACCATTCTCGACAAATTGGTGGGGGTGTCGAAATAATAAATTTATTCTGTATATTGTACTGTATTGTTGCAAAAAATATGTTTTCATACAACAATGGACGTCTGTTTTTTTCGAGAAAACTTAAATGGCAAGAATACACATTTGGTAAAGATTAAGAGTTTTGTTTTTATGTTTGTTTGGTTTGTTGTTTTGGTTTTCATTGTAATCTATTTATCGAGTAAAGTTATAAAACAAGACTATAAACTTAACAAACTAGACCATAAATATTTTAAACATTTTAGACTTCTTCCATATATCGCCATCTAGTCCCAAGCTAAGTTGGACTTGTGTTATGGATGGAGGGATATATATATATATATATATATATGACTGCCTCGGTAGCGTAGTGGTAGCGTACGCGACTGCTGTTCATAAGGTCTCGGGTTCGAATTTATGTATTCATATCAGTTGTCTAGTATCAATATTACAAGCTAATGGGTATATAATACTAAAAGTTTTTAAGCTATTGCATAGCTTTTATCGCGGGCTTAGAGCGCGGCGACCGAACCAAGAAATTCCGTAACGAAAATTAAACTAACACCCCCCACTCCGACCGCCACAGCGGTGCGGCGTTGAAAGCCGTACGTCGTCTAACATCGTTTCAGTTCCGCAGACTTCGGCACGACGTTTGTGTGCGTACGACTAGACGTATGCGTGTAGACTATACAAAGCTCGCACGGATCGAAACGAGCTGCTCCGAAATAAGACGAATACATGAGCAGTTGTATTGTAAGATAATAAAATTATTGTAAACAATATTAACTTAACAATATTAATTTATTCAAGAAAAGAAAAACTCGCTAATAAAGTGTAACTCTAATTAATATCAAAAAAAACTTGAATTAATATCAAAGAAAATATAATATCGCATAAATATTATAATTGCATAACTTGATAAAAAACGCTATGCAATAGTTTTACCGCGGCTGTCCCTGAGTTCCTGAGATAAGTGCGTTCAGCTAATTAAACAAAGTTTTTAGTTTTATAGTTAGTATTAGTATGGATTCGAATGTCAACTTGTTTGTTATACTTTCACATCTAACCTTCGTAATCACTTCGTAATGTTTACAGATAAGAAAATTTCTCAAGAAGGATGTGTGGGTGTTTGTTACTTTTAACGCAAAAACTACTCAACAGATTTGGATGAAATCTTACGGTAATATTGTTTGTACATCTGAATACAAATGGGCTACTATTTACCGGCATAAGCGATGTACACACGGGGCATCGAAAAAAGCTACTCATAGATTGACTGCCTCGTTGTCGCAATGATAACCTAGGCGACTGCTTTGCATAAGGTCTCGGGTTCGATTCCCGTGTGACTAAATGATATGATCTGCAAATATTAATTTTGGAGTTTGGCTGTTATCTATGTATAATATGTATGTGTATGCATATATACAAAAAAAAGTAAATAAGTATTCTATCTGTCAATCTAGCTTTCATAATACAAGCTCTGCTTAATTTGTAGTTAGATGGCGCTGTTTGTTAGATGTCCGAAATATTAGTATTATTAAAATAACAGTTTGGAACTACGGAACCCTAAAAAATGAACTAAAGTCGACCTGACTCATATAACTGGTATTTCTCAAGACGATTCATTCAACATGAAATGCATTTTGTCATAGACAATTTAAAATATAATCGATTTAATATTTGCTTTGACCCGATCAAATTGATTCGATTAATTTGTTCGCAACCGTTTAGCATCGTTCTGTCGAATTAAAAAATCAAAAAAATATATTTGTGGTGTGTCGGTACTGTGGTTAGCGTCATTAACTGCGAAGCTGGAGGTAATGAGTTCGAGTCGCATTTAGGTCAAATAATCGTGAGTAGAAACAAAGAAACTACCAATCCTGCATCGCGCAAAAAGTACTCGCGCCGATTTATATATAAACAACTTCCCAACATCAACCGTTGGGCAGTGGCCCACCAGGCATGATCACTACACCTGGTCGGAGGATCCTCCCTTAGTGTTGGAGCGACATGTGACCCGTTCCTCCACAAATTTAACTTAGTGTAGTTTTTATCATTCAAGAGGGTATTTTATAAAAGACAATGCACGCATTAGGAATATACATTTTGTATCATTAAAACATTAAAAACATACATAAAACGGAAATAAAAAACACCCAGACCCAGAACAACAACTAGTGGATTACACTAAGTGTTATCCGCGTGGGGCTTGAACCCACAATACCCAGTAGAAAAATATCCGGTAGAAAACGGTGAAGTTATCACTATTTCTTTTTGCAAGTTTAATAACCAGCTCGATAGATGGCGTTGTATAGAACATCTAAATCGCGATAAAGTTACACAACATTTGCATGACTACAATCTCTGTCGATCCTTTAAGTACTTAGTCGTGATAATATTTCTAAAACAGATTCGATCGACGAAGGGCCGCACGGAACTAGGGCAGTGTCATCTAATGAAAAAATTCGATAATAATTTCCGCTGTACGTTCACATACATATAAATCATACGCTGTCAGACGCGTAAGAAACGTACACTATGATTTAGTGAGGGGACATAAATTATCGATGTCGATATATCATTCTTATCGTGCTAACTCAACTTCATGAATGAAAGCCTCAGAAATGAATTCCAATTTTAGCTTATAAAAACATAATTGTCTTCTTTTTGTTTTAAAAACACTACTCCCGTGTTAGGAATAAACATTTTATGTCGCGAATATATATACATGTAACGGACACAAAGAACACTCAGAAAAACAATTTGAGGATCACGCAAAATGTTGTCCTATGTGGGATTTAAACCCACAACACTTGACGCAGTAGAACGGTGGCGTGGCGACCTCTTAAACCACTAGACCAACCGTACAGATATTGCATTTGCATAATAGAATATAAAAAATAAGCTATAGTAAGAACAGCGAATTGAAAATTTAACAATACATTTCGTGATAAACAATTTACATGGTTATGATAAAATAACATTTAGATGTATGAAAAGCAAAATTCATTTATATACATACATGTGATTATCACAGTTCTTGATACATTCAAATTTTGATTTCATCAAAATATATCATAATCAGAGCAAGAATTTCTATTACAAGTTCGATTCGTTAGTCTGTAGTTCGGTGTATCAGTAACAGATGGCGTTATAGAATGCTTTTCATTTGTGCTGTATGTGGAATTCGCCACTCGACCTTATTTCATGAAATCCGATTTTTGCGTTGTAGGAAATAAATAAGTAATAAGTTGTTAAAGTCACTTACCCTGTCAGTATATTGGTCAGCGAGCCCTACTGCTAAGCCGGAGTTTAAGGTTTTGATTCAAACCCAGGACAAATATTTGTGTGATGAAGACGAAATTTTGTTTTCACACCCATAAATATATATTGACTGCCTAGGTGGCGCAGTGGTAGCGTATGCGACTGCTGTACTTGAGGTCTCGGGCTCGATTCCCGGGTTGGATCAAATGTTTGTATGACTTACTAGCAAATAAAAAATATCATTTAAACTAAAAAAAGTCAAAAGTACAAAGTGTGTTACTTAATTAAGTGTCACAAGATACACATCGGAGATTCGGTGAAAATTTTGCGATCTTAGAGAAAACCACGAAATTAAAATTTCGTTCACCTGCACTGTGGCCGTTCAATACTAATTAACTATATAAGTAAATAAATAAATAAATATTTATTTATTTCGGACATCTAACACACAACGCCATCTAGTCCCAAACTAAGCAGAGCTTGTAATATGGGTACTAGACAACTGATATGAATACAAATACTGTTTTTTTGTAAATACATACATACTATATATAGAAAACACTCAAACTCCGAAACAAATATTTGCAGATCATACAAACATTTGGCCCGACCCAGTATTCGAGCCCGAGACCTCATGGACAGCAGTCGCGAACGCTACCACTGCGTCACCGAGGCAGTCAAAGTCAAGTGGTTATTGATTGTTGTTTTAACTTTCAACGATAACTTTGTAGTGTATTATGAATTAAATGAAATATAAATTCTGTATAAACAGTGAAGAAAGACAAAAAAACTGAATGTGATACCAAATAACAAAAGTCTACAATATGTGGGTACCCTCCTAAATAAATTATTGTTGTTTGTTACCTACAGATATCTGCAATTTATACCGTGCAATTTATTAGCAATATATACCATGGGAGAGCCACGCTTCGGCATAAATCGAATCGATCGGAGTGATACCACGGCCTCACAGAAAACCGCCCGCTATCCCCGCTCCGTAATATTTCCCCAAAGGCCGGCAACGCACTTGTGACACCTCTGGTGTTACGGGTGTCCATGGGCGACAGTAATCGTTTACCATCAGGCGATACGTCAGCTCGTTTGCCCGTTATACCATGAAAAAAAAATTGAGATAATTTTAAATATTACTCAAGTAAATAAATGAAGTTGGATTGATCACATTAAGTGCGGTATTGGCCACGTTTAGGTGATCTGTCGTTTCGGAAAGAAGCATACAGATTACATTGTTTACAATCCTACAGATAAAATTCAAAAGATTTTGTAAGAAAGTTTTATGTTACAATGGAAGAAATAAATATCATGTTAGAAAAAAATCTGATATAAATGAAACAACAAAAACAAGACTTTCTAGAAATGAAACAGGAAATAAAAATTACAATTAACAACAATACTAATGAAAAATTTAAGAGCCCTGAAATTAAGAATCAAAATTTAGAAAAGAAATTAGAGGAAAATTCTTCATCTGTTAACTATTTAGAAAGATACATTAGACGTAAAAATTTAATTATTTTCAGGGTCGCGGCAAACGAAAACTCATTGTATTAGACATTTAACAAAGACATTCAGAAGTACTTTCCCTTAAATTATGGAAACTGGATTGAAGCTATAAGAAGACAGGGAAAAAAGGTTAAAATGTAAGACCAATAATAATTGCGTTTACAACAATGGGTTTTAAAATAACAATATCTTAACTGTTTGAACAAATCTCCTTACTACATAAAACAAGACTATCCCAAAGACATTCTAAACAAACATAAAGAATCACAAATTCAACTGAAAAAAGAAATTGAATCAGGCAAAAGGGCGTTTATTAGATATGATAAGCTGATTGTTCTGCCGAACAATAAAGGACACTTGCCACAAAAAAGCTAAAGAACTATGCATGAGTAACCTGAAACACAAGAAAACTGTAGCCAAAAACCCAAAGACAGAATAAAACAACCTGAGAAAGAAGAAAAGTAAGACAACTACAGTGAAAAACTATGTACACAAACCAAAATTCGTTCTTAACAATGAACGTTCTCCCTCTGAACAACAAGAACCATATACAAGTGAATAGCAATCAAACATAACACCTCTCCATCCGACCAGCCGTTTTGGGAGATGGAGAGGCCATCACCCAAAACGGCTGGTCATCGCGGGGGATTAAGACTGCAACTCTCTATGTTTTAACATATATTTGAACCCTTAAAGCTAGATCTGTAGCCTGTGAAACAAGACATGTAGAAAAGATAAATGCTATGAAAAGATAAATTGGATATGGCCTATCTGAGATAAGGCAAAAACATAATAATATAATTCAAAAGGATACATGGGGGCCTTTACTCAAATTTGGGTACCCAAAATCATATTTTCTTCGAAGTCGATTTTTAAGTCAATAATTAGTATTTATATTAATACATTTGTGAACTTTGTTATACGGAAGGCTAAATAATGTATAATTGAATTATTTAATCATAATAGAAATTGATTAGTTTACTAAAAAAAATAATCAAATATACTATAATACTTAATAATGTACAGGTAAATTGAGATGGACGAATATTAAAATAAATAAACACATAGAATCCATTTTTAATAACGCTTTAAAAACGTCAATTTCTTTACACTCAACAGTTTTAACGATAAATTAACACATGTTTATATTAATAGCAGATCTGAATGATAATTTATTTTACATGGACATTATTATTAATAATTCTTGTTGTTAAAATTATCCATGAAAAGATGTATAGTGATTGTATTTGATATTTGTTGAGTTTCTTTCGTTTTTGTAGTCTTACTTTGGGAATAAATGGCTTTATTAATATTATGTCTTACTAATATTTGTTTCGGAGTATTTTATGCATGTTATTCAATAGGGATAAATTCACAAAATAAAAGAATAAACGAATTTATATCAGTTGTCTAGGTATAGTATAATACAAGCTTCGCTTAGTTTGGGACTAGATAGCGTTGTGTGTTGGATGCCTCAAATCATCCTTCTCCTAGGCTTTATTATTCTCAAGATTTCGAAGTCCCCTACTAGTTCAACAGGTTTTACCTGAATATCTCTTTTCACACGGAGCGACTGGCATCGGACCTCTGTATCCCTAAAGGGTGAACTGAATTCGAACTACTTGTCAGTATATTTGAGGGCACTGACTTCTCAATAACCATTGCCACAGATTTTCATGACAACCAGGATCGATGGGTTATCGTGCTCGCCGAGGCACGGGCGATAAACACCGCCATCTTCCATTTTTCGGGTTTCTATTAAGAATTTCTTGGAAGATAAACCTAACAGCAGTCCGACCCAGGAATTGAACCCGTGAACTCTTGATCTGCAGTCGCTTACGCTAACCTAGTGGTTGACCAACGAGGCAGTTGTTGGATAATTCAAATGTATATAAAAATATAAGCATATTTATAAGCATGCTGGTTACCATTGTACATATGCTATCTGCTTCCGACAGCCGTATATGAAAGATATGAGGATATTTATATTATTATTACTTTTGAAAACCCTTTATTCCCAGTGAAGCTAAGGTATCACTCTTTCCTATTTGTTTTTATGTACTAACAGACAAACAAACTATATTTTTGTTTGTGGATCATATATTTTAGTGTAGGCTTTATTATTTTAAAGATGGTAATGCTTTCTTTTGATACGGAGCGACTAGCGTAGGACTATCTGAACGCTAAATGTTAACTGAGTTCGATGGTTCAACTAGTTATCAGTGTATTTGAGAGCATTTAATTCCCAATAACTATTGCTAAATATTGTTTATCACAACTGGGACTGACGGTTTAACGCGCTGGCTGGGAGTGAAACACTACCAAACATACTTACATAATTTCTAGTAAGAAAAACCCAATTACACTTTACGGTCGACCCAAAAATTTGAACCTGAGAACTCCTTGATCCGCAGTTGCATAAACTAACCGCTAAAAAACAAGGCAGCCTACATGTTTAACTTCAGACTTTGAGGTAGAATATAATATATATTTTATATAACACAACAAACAATGCCCAAATAAAATTTGAATTTGAGTTGACATACTGATTTCCCAAACATAATTTGCTCATATAACAACAAAAAAAATAGATTGTTTCGTATGAATTAAATATTTCGAAATGCCATAAATCGAATGAAAGTACTGTTGATTGATTTTTTTTAAATTATTTACGATATCGATATTTTATAATCATGCTATACATCACTAGTGGTAGTAATACAGTACAAATTTATTTTTATTTGTTACAATAACCACCAATTTGTAAAGCCTTTTAACAAACAACACACGAAGATTTGTAATCCAAAACTATTTGTTAACTTATAATTCTATAGCGTCAGCATTTCTACTAATTATTTTTCTTGTAAAGCTATTTAAATAAATATAATTAACAGCCGATATCAGAACAGAAGTCAACCAAGAATATTTTAATATATATGACGAAATTATGATAATATTTACGCAATTAAAATGTATCTGATATAGATCGTACACGGATAACATTTTTATTATTTTTTATACTGCCTCTATATTTTATTTTAATAACTTGAAATGTAGTTTTACTGCTGTTTTTACTGTAAATATCCATTAATTATCTTAAGCGAAAGATAAAATGAGATTATCAGTATAAGAAACAAACAAATGTCTGTAGATTCGGCAACATTAAGACTGTGAAGAGTGGATAGGAAATTGAAGTGATTTAGCTTTAGTTGTTTGCATTCGCAACGTTTGATGTTTATGAACACGCTATACTGCGAAACTGGTTTACACACCAGGGGTCTCGTACAAACATGTATGATATATTTGTTAAATTGATAGTCGGAGATGTTCTCAAATGACAAACATTTCTTTGATATTCTTAAATTACTTTCTCTCAATCAAGTTAATAGTTCAAGTAATACATCTACACTAATACATAAAATGCGAGCGTGTGTTTGTGATATTGAAATAATCACTTATTATTATATGCACATGTAATTTTTTTTCATGTTTTGCCTATCTGTTTGTTCCGGTTTATCTCCGGAATGGCTCATGATAAAAGGAGTAATTTAGGCTACTTCTTTTCAAACTATCTTCGCCCCGCGGCTTTAACCGGAGTTACTATTGTATCGAGCGTAACACCGTGAGGCTCAGCTACTGAATAATTAAAACGGAAAATTCACTTCTGGGTTACCCTACAGTTCTGATACTGATATTCCTAGGTCAAGAGAAAGCACTGTATATGTTTTAATTTACCCAAATACCCAATGAAAAACATTTGGTTTCGTTAGAAATTCAAGGGACAGTCAGCAACAAGCCATAATGTGTCACTGCTGGGCTCGGGTCTCCTCTAAGGAGAGTGTTAACGCCATATGTCCCCACGCTGGCAGAGTGCGGATTTGAGACTGCCAAGGCACGTTATAGCTATATAATCTTGCCGTTGGACGTTTTCAAGCCGCCCAAAGGCCTTCAACTAAGCTTCACGACTGTTATCCTATCATAACAACCGGGACCGACAGCTTAACGTGTCCTCCGAGTCACGGAGACGCTCATCTTGACGCACTGTCATAGTTTACCCTCTTTACCCTGATTGTTTCTAACCACCGAGTGCAACTGGGCTATGAGCGCCTCAAAGGACAGTGAATATAGCAATTTGAAATTAGCTTCTTTCAATACTTCCACGAATACCAAAAGACAGATTTTGACATATAGACAATGAAATGATATGGATTCGGTTTTTTCTGCCGTCAAATCAGCAGAAAAAGGCAATAGTTATAACAAAATAAGCAATTAATATACCTGAATCAGATTAAATTGAATGCAACTACAGATTCTATAATATTTATAAGTATTCCGAAAGTGTTAATTCAATTCCAAAACTGAAACAAAACTAGGTTATTGTAGGTACTAATACTGATTCCTAAGCTAAGAAAAAGCCTGTATATTACCGTGTTTTGTCGTACGAGAGTCATGCTTCGGCATGAATGGACCGACTCGACCGGAGTGATACCACGACTTCTCAGAAAACTGGTATGAAACACAGCGCGAGAAATAGTGAGGATACTGGAGGCCCAGACCCCAATCCTCCCCATCACAAGTGCGTTGCCCAAAAGGCCAGCAACGCACTTGTGATACCTCTGATGTTGTGGGTGTCCATGGGTAGCAATGATTGCAAGATATTGTCGCAGTTGATTTTTTAAAATAAATTTACTTCATATAATTATTAATAGATGGATTAACCAAGTAACTATTTGCACCTACTCCAAACCAGAATAATTATAATTAGTAGCCATATGAAGGAGTGGCTTAAATCTAGCAGTGGACTATTAAAATCTGGTGATATGATGATGATGTGTAGATTACGGTAAGAATATAACTAGCCAAAGTGACTCTACTCTACTTGATGGAAAGTATGAGCAGGATACGGGAATGGTGGTCGTCGAAATCATTACAAGTGCAGTCAATGGAGTAATACATCAAGGTGACCTACACCATGGTGACTTGTTGAGATGCTCCTGCACCATTAAGCCTCCGGTCTTGTATGTTAAAAAACCTAAATTAACTTCAATCTCTGGAAATTATTTAAGCCTTAAATTATAATTCAAATGTCACCAAATGTAAGTACACCTTACACCACAGTTAAAACATCGAATAAAATCAAACTAATAAGTCACTCTGAATACAGTTTATACATCGCCATTTTCAATACAGAACCATAATTCATCCCCAATCTGTACAGTAGCAACGAAGTCACGAATCTACCATTGCATTTATATAAATCAAATAACAATAAAATAAAGACACCGTGACCGAACATAATATAAATAAGTCATTCATTCATTCATTCATTCTTTATCGATGAACAGTATCGACATAATCCCATCACTAGCTGCGCCAACACGTTCATTTGAACGAAGCATTGTCGGTTTGTTAATCCTAATATCGTAGTATAAGGAATGCATCCGGTTTTGTTCATTGTGTAGTTAAAGAATGTACGATGTACTAGTTAAGTATTGGAGATTGGTCTAGTATATCATGTAATAAGGGCTCGGGGCTAAGTAAGCTAATTGCGTGAATGGGTGACATTGTTATTCTTCTGTACCTCGAAGGGTTAGTCGTAGGCCCCGTTTTATACGAATATATATGGCTATCGTTACTAAAAAGCCGGCATAAGTTTGATAACAGAACTACGATATTACTTATGGCTTCGCTAGTGATCTGATGGCAGTCGTTCTAAGTAAAAAATTTAAGTTCAAGATGTGCCTGTAAACTGATAAGCGATCTTAAATAAATAAATATTTCAGACATCTAACACACAACGCCATCTAGTCCCAAACTAAGCAAAGCTTGTACTATGGGTACTAGACAACTGATATTAATACATAATTACTTTTTTTGTAAATACATACATATTATACATAGAAAACATCCAAACTCCGAAACAAATATTCGCAGATCATACAAACATTTGGTCCGACCCAGGTTTCGAACCCGAGACCTCAAGGACAGCAGTCGCGTAAGCTACCACTGCGCCACCGAGGCAGTCGATCTAGTGTTAGGTAGAGTATTGTGAATGGTCTAGCATTTCGTACTTATAATAACAAGTAATCGCCCAGAGGTTGAAATTGGACCATAAATTATTCATTCATTCTTTTAGCTTTCTGCACTTCTTTTTCATATAATCTTATGGTGCATCAAATATACTTTTCCGTTCGCATTCGTGTCAAACTCAAGAACGAAACACGACAGCAAGAATGATACCTCTTTAAGTTGATCTTCAGTGAGAGAGTCAACCAACCACAATAGTGAGGCAATAACTGCCTCATTGGTGTAGGAATTGACGTATGCGACTGTCGATCAAGAGGTCTCTGGTTCGAAGCCTGGGTCGATTCAAAAGTGTAATTGAGGTTTTCGGATTATGGAAACATTTTATTAAAGTTGAGGTCTGAACCCCGTGTTTTGGAGAGCACGTAAAGCTCGTGTCGGTTAACCGTCCTGTCTGATTGTGAGAGAGTGAATAAAGAGTGCCCCTGTGTTTGCGCACACACTTGTGCACTATAATATCTCCTGTGTTGTTCGCAGGTTTGCGTCGAGACAGGCTGTGGCCGTAATCGGCTAGGAGAACATCAGCTCTACTACAGGTTCTACTTCCTTGAAAAAAATGAGATGAAATATATATAGAAGATTCGTGAATGTATCATTGCTAATGTTTTAACTAAATTATGCTACTCCATATATTTCTTTGTTATAGAGTTTTATATTCTTATATTTTCCAAAGTCATATTCGGTTCGATGTACCTAATTCGTACAGAATGGCTTCTTGTGAGTGAAACCGTATAACAGCAAGGGCGAGTCAAAGACGTCTTTGTGTATATACTTACACTGCTGATCAAAGTTACGTAGTCATAGGTCAATTTTAAAATTCAATTTGAAATCATACATGTTTTCCCGAAGGAGTAGCAAAGGTATATTTAACGACCACTTTTCGCCAGTGTTTTGGTCCCACGTAGTGGTTGGTGAGTATGATATAAATATTTTGTTTGCCTAAGCCTCGTTCGTCGATACATACGAGGCAACATTTGCTGATGAGGTTGGCTGTGGGCCCTAAGTTCTTAATGGGAACCGTATGCATAATATTAAATCAAAATTTTTATGTCCATCTCCTGGTTCTTTTATCAGAACAGGTCAATGATAGCATACTTTTTAAATATTGAGATACATGTCATTATTATCAGTTAATCTATCTGCACGTTTTTCCTCTTATACATAGAATATAATAATAAGAAATATTTCTAATAAAAATATTCATTCATTAAAGTATTTAAATTGAGGAAATCTGTAAACTAGTAGCTTTACCGAGCTACGCTAACCTGTGACTAATTGTAGTTGAATTCATGAGAAACGAAGAATAGAACTGTTCCCCTAGCAAGTTGCAAGTGTTTTTCTTTCTGCAATCGTTTTCGTTTGTCATTGGCTAATGATTTGTCTAAGATTAGCCAATAACATACTAGGATTTAGGCGTTACCGATTGCAGAAAGAAAAGCGCTTGTGGATTGGGCTGACACGAAACTAGATAAAAAAACATTGTGTCTAAAGATTAGGTCAGTAATGTCAGTTTTTTATTTCTGAAAATAGAAAAAGCCTGATAATAATTATTTGATAAGCTTTTAAACGCGACTTCACAGCGTTCATATCGCAGTAAAAGGCAGTTTATATATTATTCTGATGAATGAGCTATATTATTATTAAGTTTCATCTAAATCTATTCAGTAGTTTTCGAGTGAAAGAGTAACAAACATCCACCACATCCTCACATACTGTTACATTTTTGATATTAGTAAAATTAATAGCTCACCAAGATATTGTATATTTATTTATTATAAATGCTGACTCTATAATCTTGCACTGCAGTGTAAACTAAATCTTTTATCGCTCGCACGGTTGGGTAAAGTTGAAAAGCTTTTAAAGTTGCTCTTTTCAATACCTTTATCATAACGCCTTCGTATGAGGAGGATTCTCTTGGAGTAAAATAAAAGGAACAATATGAAAAATAACTATAGTGGATGTATTGAAATGACATAGAGAACTCAGAGTTTAGTAAAATATTCAACAGAAGTATCAAATAACACAAGTATGGCCTTAACCCTTTCCTGAAAGGAGACCCGAGCCCAGCAGTGGAATATTATGAGTTGTTGATGAAATGTCCATCAGTAGATTGTTACAGGCTGTTGATTGCACATATTCCAACTGTATTTAGATAAGCGAAAAATTTTCGCAAATAAAACAAACTTTGACTAAACTGACTGTAAGTCAAATAAATAACTCTCCTTTCTTGGTTACACCGCAGTCGGGTAAAGAAACACTTATTATATTATGTTAAATTCTAATTGATGCTGTACAACATCTTTAGACGTTCCATTCCCTGTATTATTTCATAAAGTGTGAGCCGGAAGTCTAAAAACGTCAGATAAATATGATATTTAGAATAAATGTGTTTAAATTCTAAGTTATTACGTCCAAAATATTATAGTAGAATAATTTGCTTTTAATATTCTAGTCTAAAATTACCAAATTTCCATATATCATGAATATCAGAGTTACAAAATGTTATTTCGTTAAAATGCATGTAACGTTATCATATTCGTAATAGATAGTTACATACTGGTGTTGTGGATTGTTATTGTTAACGATATAACGTTATGACATTCATTTATAACAAGTTATTTAGTCATTATTTAATGTATCTCTTTCACAGAGGTAAAGAAACAGAGCCATTTTACAGAGGACACATATTTCCTAATATCTGAATATAATGATTAATAAAATATTTTTTGTAACAAATATCCGAAAATGTCTTCGACATTTGAAATGTTATGACTAAGATAAGAACTGTACTATGAGTTTTAAGATTTCAGTTATGTATTTTGTACTGATATTAATAATAATATTTTATAATAACAGGCTAAATAATTTTAAAACAAATTAGATATTTTTAGTTCAATACTTTTAAATAATTTATTTATTAGGTGGGTATAACATGTTCATAGTTAAAATAATAACACTGGTAATGTTTATGAGATATTAATAGTATAAGTAGACATTGGTATTAATTATGTAATAAGTTTTATTTATGAATGACACAGCTTTATAGGATACGAACGAAAACGATACATAAATCGGTAACAATAACCTTTTATACCGTTTTGTAACTGGTATTAATAACGTTTTTTTAAAATAGTTTTAGTTTTTTATAATATTTGCTTAGATAATTTAAATTATTTTAACAATGAAAGCGTTTGTTACGGGGTAGGTTAGCCCAGCTATGGTAGGGATCGCACCATAGGTAGCTGAAGCCCATGAAATGAAAACAAGCAAAAACTGTTAAGGGCAAGGGGTTTATGTGACGATTTTGTAACGTTTTTGTGGGAAACATAGTTACACTTATTCCTCTTGCGTTATTTTCCTGATAAAAACTATTTATTAATTTTAATTAAACACATGATATCAATAGCTGTTTTTAATATTCGGTCAGTATTAAAAAACCGGTAAATATAACTTTAAAAAAATTAATAAATTACGGTTTCCTATTACTAATAGACTTGTCATTTGATATTCTTGTTTGAGATACAAACACTTCCTTCCTATATCTTAATTAGTAAAAAATAATTCGGTCAGTATTAGATTTCGTGTTAAATATATAGATTCCCATGGATATCATCTTTTGGCTAACCCGTTTTTTGATATTTTTTATTAACTTTATTGAGGAATGGGATTATTACTATTAGTAGATATTCAATAAATTTAATTTCCGTGTGGTTTTCAATCTGACTGCACCGGCCTTAGCCACGAGCAAAGTATCTGTCCGCCAGTAAACATTATACTTACACCCATTCTATAAAACTCAGCTTAATACAAGACGACTCTATAGCAGTGAAACTAAACGTTTTGATGTATTCTATGGCCATAGATTCAAAATATACTATTCCCCACAAAAACTTAAAAGAAATCGTCACAAAATTGATTTTATTTTATGTAATAAACTGTTACAAGCTAGCGTAATGGTGGAAAATTAATCATAAACAAAAGACATTTAAGAACCCGTTACAGGCACAAGCTGTTGGGGTGACGGACAAGTGTTGAAGTCATTCGGTATACCGGAGTCAAACTTCGATAATTAGTGTGTTGTACCGATTGAAATTGTACAAATTTTGCTATAAATCTATGCGCATACGCAAAGACTGTGTCGCAAAGGACTTTGCTAACATAGATGAAAAGGATACAAATAACACCCAGGTTTAGTACATCAATTTGTGGATGGTGCTGCCCCATATGGGGATTGAACCCACAACACTCAGTACGGAGCAGTATTATACCACCTGTAAAATCACAGCAGATTCAAGCGAGAAATATACCCACCCACATAAAAATAATTTTGCAAATCGGATCATAAATAACAGAGTACTGAGGAAAAAAANGAAAAAAAACGCAGCCAAAATGTATAGCGTCTTTTTTCAAGTCGGGTGAAAAGAAACCTTGAACTGGTTTCACTCTAATTGATTTATAAGCTTACTGATTGATTCTACTTAGCTAATTATGTTTTCAATGACATAGTTGTAAGTTTAATTTCTAACCGGTTCTATAAACATAGTTTTGACCGGTATTCTTGAAAAGATTGTATTTTACCAATTGTAACTTTAGAGCAACAATTTCTGATTTTTGGATGTAACGACTAATATTTATAAGAATGATATTATACTTTCAAATTGTCAATTTGACACCTGATTAATTTCCTTGTGGATTTCAAGACAGAACTCGGTGTATATCTGAGTGACTGCATTTCATCCTGGTATAGTGAAGTTAAAGTGGTAGGTGTGTGGGCGCTTAAAAGGACATTTAAAAGAAAATTTGGATAGGTGCTATTTAAACATTATTCAAGATTAAAGAAAACTAAATATTTCACTACATTAATACCTGAATTTTTATTATTTCTTTTATTTAATTTAAATCTGAAACGTTTCAATCGGCTACGGTTCTTTCAAGTTACATTAACCGAATAATGTTAGACTTTAGTCTGACTCCGGCTAACCGGTTAACTCGCACTGTCCCGGATGGGTAAGTCAACACCAAGTACCGAAGGGACCATACAGGGACCACACCTGGCCTGACTCTAGAGCCAGGCCATTACTCACAGGCGCTGGAGGTGCCTCAGTCTCAAAAACAGACCATCTGGCAAGTGTCCCAAACGGTTATTGTTGAGTCTCCTGTAATTGGAAATAAGTATTTTATCCAGCGCTTCTTAACTTACCGTAAAGGAATCGACCGAATAATTCGGTTAAAATTGAAAACCAAGATTTCATAGTAAAATGCAAATATTGAAATAATTATTTGTCAAACAAAAAGTTTTACGTATTCATACACAAAGTTTTATAATTTCCATTTAACGAAAAAACACTGAAAAGTTATTACTTTTCAATTGTAATAAATTACAAATGGCAAACAAAACATTTGAAAAAATAACTATTTTACTAAAGTTAAAAAACGCTGAAACAGTAAAGACGACTTTGTCAAGCCACAGCTTACAGAATTTATTCTATAAACAACTGTGATTGGTCGCTTTAAATTTGGAACAACACAAATTTCTACACGATATATCTTTTTAATGAGGTATTTATTAAAATTGTTAATATACTTACAGTCGTTCTAGTGCATTAAGTTCCAGGAACGCGTCCCTTTCGATTGTGTGTATCAGGTTTTCTGATAGTTGCCTGAAAAAAGCACATTCATCAAATTTACATACAAGTATTTAAATAAATATAAACTAAAAAAATATTTCCGACATCTAACACACAACGCCATCTAGTCCAAAGCTAAGCAGAGCTTGTGTGTGTGGCAACTGATATAAATACATATTACACTTTTTTTTTGTAAATACATACTTATTAAACATAGAAAACACCCAAACTCTGAAACAAATATTTGCAGATTATACTAACATTTGGTCCGACCCGGGAATCGAACCCGAAACCTCAAGCACAGTAGTCGCATACGCTACCACTGTGCCACCGAGGCAGTCAAAATAATAATCTCATAAATGTTACACATGGTCGTTTTTATTTTTAAACCGTCACCACGTGGACTGGCTAATAAACACACTTATTTACTTCTAAATAATATATATATCTATAACAGATTAATCACACCTAGACAACAAATCATCGTTCTCATCATTCAATCATCACTGGCTAGGAATCGAACTCATGAACTCTGGCATATCTCGATGGATTCAGGTACAAGAACGGAGTCAAAGGAGAAAGTTAATATGTAATAAATTGATCCGTAGCCCACAGGATTAGCAAGCTGAAGTGGCAGTGGGCTGGCCACATTTGCCGAAGAACCGATAACCGTTGGGGTAAACGAGTTCTTGAGTGGAGACCGCGTCTCGGCAAACGTAGTGTAGGACATCCACAAGCCAGGTGGAGCGATGATTTGCGCAGGACGGCTGGCAGGAGCTGGATGCGAGAAGCCATAGATCGAACTAAGTGGCGTGAAATTGGAGAGGCCTATGTCCAGCAGTGGACTGCGATAGGCTGATGATGATGATGATGATGATGATGAAATTGATCCTGTTTACTCAAACAAATGTATGTAGAAGTAATATGTATTTATATATGTAGTATGTATAAACACTCAAATGAATGAAAAAAATCAACTTTATTATACGTAATGAATGATTTTAAGGCTTCATATAAAGAAATTAAGGATTTATTGAGGCAATCAAGTTAATCATTAAATTTATTTGAACTAATCATAAAACTTAATAACCCGTTTTAGTTTAATAGATTATAACGCTCTATATTTTTTACACCGATAGCTGCGTAAACAAAAATAATAAAACACATACATTATAAGTTTGATAAAAAATAATCCTGACTATTACCTAACCAGAGGATCGATTCCCAAGATTACAGCAAATAATTGTGTTATGAACTCAATAATTTGATCTATGTCTGGGTGTAATTTCCCTACAATACTAATATATTAGTATAGATGTCCTGTTAAAAATGGGACTAAAATAAATAGTTGCCAATATGGACTATGATATGTGTACTCCTTTGGGGATAAAGACGTAATTAAATTTGCGTAATACTTTATTCTTGAATATAAAACTATATTATGCTTAAATAATTTGTGTTATAGGTTCTAGAACTACAATAAAATTGTATATTTAATCATGGAACTTTCAAAATCTTATCTATATACCATTAAAACAGAACTGTTTACCTATATGTTTCAAGTTTTAAAACATTGCACATATCTTTCAGATATTTGCCTGGGCTTCAGCTGAAAATCTGCGCTGTAGCTTGAAGACCTACACACACAACCTTCTACATTGTCATGGGTCGGACCAAATGTTTGTATGATCTGCAAATATTTGTTTCGGAGTTTGGGTGTTTTCTATATATAATATGTATGTGTTTAGTACCCATAACACAAGCTCTGCTTAGCTTGGGACTAGATGGCGTTGTGTGTTAGATATTCGAAATATTTATTAGTTATCTTTATTATTTTATTACCATTTGTTTTGTCTTGTTTATGTGTATGTTTGTCTAATCTTTATAAATGTTTCTAAGTTTTCTATTTCATGTTTATTTTGTGACTAAAACATATTCATTTGTTCTTTTCTTGATTTCTATTTAAACTTAGACATAAAAAACTGATAAATTATAATACTTACAAAGTTTTCAGGCCCTTTAAACTCTGAAAGTCGCTCTGAAATACTATACTGATGTTGTTTCCTTGCAAGTCTCTGAAACAATAAAAAAACATATTGTTAATCTATATACTCGTATATAAAAGAGGAAGGTGACTGACTAAGATACCCAGAGATCAACGCACAGCCCAAACCGCTGAACCTAGAATCCTGAAATTTTGCATATAGGTTCTTTATATAACGTAAGTGAGGACTATAAATGGATTTTTTTTCCTGAGGGGATAAAACAGGGGATGAAAATGTGTATAAAACTTTTTATTCTTGTGATGGATTTAAAGCTGCACTGTTTATTTTGATTGATTGTAATATCTACTACTGCGTCAGCTAAGCCGCTGGCAAAAGCTAATAATGCTTTGTTTATAAATACTTTTTTACAATAATTATACATAATAATTGTATTGCTTTAAGCAATAAGACCGATCTTTGTACACTTCTTCTAACATTTATTTATTTAAAACTTTATGCACTTTTGTACAATGGTGGACTTAATGCCCAAGGCATTCTCTTCCAGTCAACCTTAGGGTGGTGTAGAAATCTTGTAAGGTAGGTGGTGCACAGAGGTTTCCGTATGAAACTAACTGCAAACAGTACACAAAAGAATGAAAGAAATACTTAAACATATATAAACACATATAGGATACCTATTTCTTAAATACAAACACAAATATATACATATATAAATATACATACACACAACTATATTAGTACACTAATAAAACTTGAATATATACCAATTATCGGTTAGTAGTTTATTTATGTACTCTCTTCTAACTGTAATATTATAGTGTGCAAATAAACAGATTTCTGTCTATCTATCTATACCAGCTGACGCATTGTATACCCAACGCATTTTGGAAACCAACTGGAAGTTATGGATCGACACAGGCAGGCAGTGAATTTAGGTGTTTTCACCTAATTCACCTTGACAATACAGTACATCTGGCGTTTGTGTCGATCTATGATTTTTATCTGTATCTTCAATTTAACGTTCATAAATGTCACTTGGTGTCTAAATTACATAAATGAATTTGAATTTGAAACTTGACCCTCACATTAGCGTGATTTTTAAAAGTGTCAACAAATTTATTAACCATGAAAAGGTAATAGCGAGCCAACCTCAAAAGGTAGACATATACAGTGGCATACTTTTTTAGGATTTTTAAAGGAAAATAATTATTTCTTACATTATTTTTGTGAAACTTTGAACGTCTACTGAACTTTATTAAGAGTCGAACATCAATAAGAAATGTTGCAAATATTAATTCCTTTTGAAAAGGCAAGGAATTTTATACGGATGGAGAATGGTACTATTAAACCACATTTTAAATTCCTATTTTAAGCTTTCTTTTATTGTTACAGCATTTAGTAACCCTCACTTTCTTTACTTCAGCGGCTTTTACGGTCGACCGGGAATCGAATATTATACTTCAAGGAACCCGAGTATCAAGGAAGCAATAAGATAAAAAAGGAACCATTGTATATTTGTCTATTTCTTAAAAGAAGAGGTCGCTTGGAGGTCGGATACTTTATTATTTTTTTTCTTTAAAAAAAAGACAACTCCCGCATTAGGATTATACATATACGGGGATCTTTATAAACACACATGAAACGGACACAAAGTACACCCAGACTTAGAACAAGAATTTATGGATCACACAAAGTGTTGTCCCATGTAGGATTTGAACCCACAACACTTGGCGCAGTAGGAAGCGGTGTGGCGATCACTGAAACCACTAGGCCAATTGTGCAGTCCAGTTTGTCCTTGTCAGTCCGTTTTGAATGTCTTGTTTTATTTTACTGTCCAGTTTGTCTTGAACTCTCGTTGTTTAAACTTTGTTGATATGACTAGTTTATCATAATTATATAGTTTTATGTGGTCTTAATTTCGTATTGTTTACTTTATAATATACTAGCTTTTTGTCCGCGTCAACATGAGATATTGCAGTAATCATTTCTCGAGTTAATAAATAGCCTATGACATTCACAAATAATGTGGTTCATTAAATTTTACGTCCTTATAATATCAATATAGATATATTGTTTAAGTATATTAGCATTTGGTACTTTTTCCACAAATAAAATTTTAGTATTTCACACAAAAAATGCTTACATGTGCCATATTTATTTAAAAAAACAGTACAAAGAATTTTATTCGCATATAAATATAACGTAAAAGTGGTAGTGCGAGAAGAGAGAGAGTACAGAGAAGGACAACTTTATGGGCCTCTGGTATCCTCACTTACTCGGTGAAACAGTCCAAGCGCAGTTCACACCGGTTTTCTGTGAGGCCGTGGTACCACTCTGGTTCCGGCCCAGTCATGCCGGAGCGTGGTTCTCCCACGGTAAGATAGAAGCTTCTTGTCCCAGTAGTGGAACTCAACAGGCTCATAAATAAATGACATAAAGGATATTCATTTGTATTTTAGACTTATAAATATTCATACGAGCACCAAATAACACGCAAATGGAACCGTGGGAGAGTTCTATTGTTAATTAAACAAATCCTGTTTAAATGTAAGCTGAAATAAAGTCAAACAAAACAAGTTAATCATTTGTAATGAATGATCTAACGGCTACATTCAAACAAATTAAGGATTTATTGAGGCAATGAATTCAAATATATTCATTTGAATTAATTAATCAATAAATGTAATCTACAACTATGTTGTGAGATTGTTCTAAATTTTGTACTTTAGAAAACATGTTTTGAATTCTTAACATATACTTTATACATTAAGTTTCTTCATGCTGTTCATTATATATATTTATTTTTAATGCTATACATTAAAACACTGCTATCGCGATGTAGTCTACTTACTAATGTATAATTTTACTTTGACCTAAATTAATAAAACAAATCTATTTTAAGATTGTGTCCATTAATACTTCTATGATTGTTTCTAATTCATTTTGGACAATATAGATAACAATTTTCTTAAAATACACTCTACAAAAATGATAGTATTTCTTTATCACTTAACTAACTCAAAAGGTTTAATCCTTTTCAGTCTGCTTGTAACGTCTGTTTTGTCAAGAAGCTAGATAACCTCAACGTTCACGTGATGACGAAGTCGACTTTCATGAGCTTCGGCGTACTTCGATATAATCATCAACAACCCATTATGTCCCACTGCTGGGCTCGGGTCTCCTCCCAGGGGAGGGTTAAGGCCATACGTCCCCACGCTGGCCAAGTGCGGGCTGGGGACTGGCAAGACAACGTTGTGGATACGTAATATTGCCGTTGGATGACATGGATGACTATGATAACAACTGGGACCGACTGCTTAACGTGACCTCCGAATCACGGAGACGCTCATGGTAACATGCCACCAGCAAATCACCGAGTGTAACTGGGCTATGAGCGCCATGTTATAATATCGATGATGAATTCGACTTTGAGGTCCCGATGGAAGTCGTTCATTCGAATGTACCGGGGTGCATTTATAATACCCCTGAGTACTTTATTTTGAAAACGCTGTATCATGAGTGTATTGGTTTGTTTGGTATATCCCCATAACTGGACGCCATAAGTCCATACATGGATAAGCACTTGTTTATATAATAATATAAACAAGTGCTTATCCTTATCAACAACGCACTTGTGACGTCTTTGGTGTTGCGGATGTCCATGGGCGGCGATAATCGCTTACCATCAGGCGATACGTCTGCTCGTTTGCCCCCTAAATTACAAAAAGAACCAGTACATTTTTTGTAGCGTAGATCTATTCAAAGATTCTTGCAGAATCGAACCTGTGACTTTTGAATTTATAACTGCCTAATTAACCATTACCCCCTTGGGCTTTTAAAGAGTTAATTACCATAACTGTCTCTATACTGCTGCGAAATGGCACTACCCACTTTAGTTAAATGCTTTAGTTAAGTGCTTTCCTAACTAAATAACTAAAAGGTACTTTATAACTAATATGATGAAGTTCCCACACTTGAGTCTGTATGCTTGTTAGGAAGACCACACATCTTAATATAATTATCGTGAGACAGTGATAGTGGGACGATATGATTTTGCAATGTGGACAATGTTCTTGTCTTGACAAGTCCTTGAGTAATAATAATAAGTAAGTGATGGACGGTTTTTTTAAAAATAAATTTTCTAAAAATGAATCTTAATTAGTATGCAGGGGGTTTCCCGGAACCCCTGCATACTAAATTTTATGAAAATCGTTGGAGCCATTCCCGAGATTAAGATTAAACCCGAATGGTGCAATATTTTTGCAAGAATTTTTAATTAATAAATTATATATGTTTACATACTTACATATTGCAAAGATAGTATTAATAATTCTTTATTGTAACAAAAGTAGATCTCAAAACTGTATAGCCCACACTCCCAAAATGGCGCTACCAATCCGGATTGGTAGCGCCATTTTGGATTTGGTAGCGCAATCGGATACCACGGGCTCACAGAAAACCGGTATGAAACTGAGCCTGCGCTGTGTTTCACCAAGTGAGTAAGGATACCGAAGGCCCATATCCCAACCCATTCCCCCATTTCCCTCCCCATCCCCTAAAGGCCGGCAACACACTTGTGACGCTTCTGTTGTTGCTTACCATCAGGCGATACGTCTGCTCGTTTGCCCCTGATTCTATAAAAAAACCTGATTGTTGTTAGTCAGTTCCCTTTTAAAGGCAATTAGAACAAATTAATAGTCACAGTAAGGGACACCTTGCGCTTTTTTCTCGATACCGCCTTTTCTAACCGCCCTCTCGATTGCGACAGCCAAAATAAATACTTGAGACAAGACTAATATACCTTTTATTTTATGTATGGCCCTACCAAGATGACCCTACTCTAACTGATGGAAAGGATAAGCAGAATCCAAAAGTGGCGGTCACCATACTCATTGCGAGTGCAGACAATGTTACAATACAGCATGGTGACCCACACTATGGCGGTCTAGTGATGCTGCTGCATCATTGGGCCTTGGATCTCCCACTCATCAACGAAACAAGACAGCACGAATGCTGTCATTTTACGTTGATTTTCTGTGCGAGGGCCGTACGATCACGGTCGAGCTGACCAGTTCGTGCGGAAATTAGCGTGGCTGTACTATCTTAAATGAAATAGATAGCAGTTTGTTTTCTTACCACCGATATTTCTTTATTATTTTTGAAAACAAGATGATGCCATGATGTTATTAAGTTTTTTTAAATTCATTTACTTTGAAGTCCATCTGTTTCCAGATCAAAATGTTTATTCAGATATATATCAAAGTGCATAAATAATTTCGGATCAATCGCCACTTTGAATTTTAGTTGAAAAGCAATGCTATGGGATCCGTAGCCAAAGGGTAAAACGAGATCTTCTTACTGAGACTGTAAATATATTTGTATTTACAAAAAAAAAGTATGTGTGTATGTATATCAGTCGCCTAGTACCCATAACACAGGCTCTGCTTCGCTTGAGACTAGATGGCGTTGTGTGTAAAATATCCGAAATATTTATTTATATTTATCTATAAAACGTCTTCACAAATCATTTGTTTGTTAATCTAATAATTAAAACGTCCAATTATCATATCAATCGATAGGATATCGATTAAATTGCTCACCGATTATACGTGAGAAACATGACTATTCGATTAGTAATAATCATTAAAACAAAATTTTATTGGGTTGAGAATCAATTTGCTTATAGGCACAGCACTAGCGAGTGATATGTCGATTGTTTATGGTTTATTTTGAGTTATTAATGTTGTTTAACGGATTTAAGTTTGAATTTTAAAATGATAGCTTTTACCCACGGTTCTGACCGCGTGTATGTCAATTATCGCGGTAAAGAACAGCCTATGTCTTTCTTTAAGGATTATTGTATCAATCAATCAACAACCCATAATGTCCTACTGCTGGGTTCGGGTCTCCTTTCAGGAGAGTGTTAAGGCCAAACGTCCCCACGCTGGCTAATTGGGGGTTGGGGACTGGCAAGATAACGTTGTGGCTACGTATCTTGCCGTTGGATGATTTAAGCTGCCCAAAGGCCTCTAACTAAGCTTCACGACTGTTATTCTAAGATAACAATCGGGACCGACAGCTTGACGTGACCTCCAAATCACGGAGACGCTCATAGTAACATGCCACAGGCGGTCACCTATCGAGGTACTGACCGCACCGTCATTGCTTACCCTCGAGTGCAACTAGGCTATGAGCCTCTACATATGGACTTTAGTTAATTTACTCCTAGTCAGAGAACAAATCTACGGATGCGATGGTTTAATAACTAAACATTTATCTGAGTAGTTTAAACGGCCGGGAGAAAACTTAGTGTCTCTGATTATTGTATCTCCATGCCGAATTTCATTTAAACGAATGCAGCGGTTCGGCGGTGAAATTTCAACAGACAGACAATTTTTAACTAGTCAGAAGAATCAGTGTAGAACAACTAAAATATTGATATGATTCACCTTGTCGTGCTTACCCCATATTCAATTAAAAGCGAATTCTTTAAGTAGCATGGAAAGTAAAACATTGTTATACCAATAAAAACTTTTAAACAAACTGAAATGAACTGCATTGCGTAAGCAATTACACGGCGCTGGGGGTTCGAACACGAGCAGAGAAATGAACAGAAGTCAAACTTTGGCCGACATCTGAATTCGCAATAAGCATGGTGAAGACTACTCTTGGATTCTGCTCTTGCTTCCCATCGAGCCAGATAGAGTCGCTTTGGCTGACTCATATTAAAAAAAAACATAATATTATTCACTTTAAAAAATGCAAGGTCATATGATTATTTCTGTTATCTCAATTTGTTATTTTCTATTTAGTTAATACTATAAAACTATGCTTAGATTAAGTTAAGACGCAAAACCTATTTTAGTTTGTCTCTGGGCGAATCCAGAGCCTACCAGAATGGCGAATCAATTATTTTAATCATTAAACACCTCAAATGCCTGGCTTACGATAACCAGACTGTTGACAAATAAGATATATTTATATAGGTACTAGCTGAGCCCCGAGCTGTTACTCGTGGTACAACGACAACCGAGGTTAATACCGAGGTGAAAAGTAAAAAAAAAACTTATTTAAAAAGTATCTTATGTCGGTCTCGTGATTCTAAGCAATTACTCAGCTAATTTTCAGCTAAATCTGTTCAGCCGTTCTTGAAGTATAAATAGTGTAACTATTACGACTTTCTTTTATATATATAAATGACTATAAACAACACATATAACCGTTTATCAACTGCTAATAAACGTATTTATATATGAAATACATATGGACTTTAGTTAATTAACTGCTAGTCATAGAACAAATCTCCGGATACGATGTTTTAATAACTAAACGTTTGTCACAGTGGTTTAAACGGTCGTCGCGCAGTCGTAGGTTCAAATTCTACACGGGACAATACTTAGTGTCTCTGACAAAGAGTCTGGGTATTCTTTGTGTTTGTTTCATGTATATTCGTAAAGTCCCCCGAGACACAGTATATATATTCCTAATGCAAGAGTTGTCTTTTGCACAAAAAAGATAACAATTTCCGGGCTGAAAATCGTAACCACATCCTCTGACTTAAAGTCTAGTATAATAGTAATAAATGTAACATATAATGTCAATAAATCTATAACTAATAGTCCAATGGTCAAAATATTCAATTTTATAATCTTATCTTACTGAAAATGACAGTAATGAAACCAAAAACTTTTCAAATTAACCTTCTGCAATCTGTCTTTACATCGGCACAGTATAATAATGATAAATGTGTCTCATAAAATTTGCATTTAGCGAGTGTATATATGCTTTATGACAGAACAGCTTAGTGGTATTCAAGACACGCTGGTGCCAGGTCACCGTGGCTCATAATTCACTGGCCATGATTCAGAGTAGAGTGTGTAGATAAATAGCTGGCTAACAACGAAATATTGACTCGACTAGAGTTATGTTGACTGCACGGATAGTGCTTTAGGCGGATGCTTTGTCTTCTTCCACTGTCAATCAATCAATCAATCAATCAATCAATCAACAACCCATTATATCTCACTGCTGGGCTCGGCTGTCCTCTCAGGGGAGGGTTAAGGCCATACATCCCCACGCTGGCCAAGTGCGGGTTGGGGACTGGGACTTCCACTGTGCTGGGTTCAAGCTCCAAGTCTTTGTGTCCGTTATTTGTATGTTAATAAAGTTCCCCGTGCCACAGGAACATTCTTAGACCGGGAGTTGTCTCTAAAAGGAAAGTGATACCATGGAGGAATAGAAAACCGCTTTTTAATCTTTCTTCTGCTGGTTTTCACTGGTTGGAGTTCTTCCGCTTTTGATCCACCGCTCTGTTAAATTGTGCTACCCGTAGTATCATAGTCAAGATACTTCTTTCAGAACTGGCATCAGATCAGAATTCAAGAGTCATCATCATAGGTCATCATATTCATTGCGAATGCAAGCAATGCAACAATGCAGCATGGTGACCCATACTATGGGTCACCATGCTGCCCATACCCCTTACCCATACTATTCTTACCGAGGGAGAGCCATGCTTAGGCATGCATGGACCGACCCGACCGGAGTGATACCAAGGTCTCACAGAAAATCGGTGTGAAACAGTGCCTGCGCTGTGTTTCACCGAGTGAGTGAGAATACCAGAGGCCCATAATCCAACCCTTCCCCTAATGGGGATGAGGGGAAGGGTTGGATTATCATCTCATCTCCCTCATCTCCCAGTTGTGACGGATGGTGTCCATGGGCGGCGGTAGTTACTTACCATCAGGTCTGCTAGTTTGAGCCCTACTCCGTAAAAAAAATATGGCGGCATTTTGGTAGGCTTTTGCATCATTGGGCATTCGGTATTGCATTCACCCAAGAAACAGCACAAATGCTGTAATTTTAGGCCGATCTATTCGCGATATGAAATCAGAGCGTAGCTTATTAAAATTTTTGATAAAGCTTAAAAATTTTAATCAAAAAAATTCAGAAGCAATTTGTGCGAGCAATAAATTTTATGATTTAAGGGAAAACGAGCACCGCCAGCACAATTCTTTTTCTGTCCTTAAATATTCTCCGTTACAAGAGGGTTGCTGGTTAGATAACAAGGGACTTTTTTTGTTCTAATTTAAAAGTCGTGGGAGAACCATATATTAGTAAATGTCCGGTATCGATCTGACTGCAATGACAATCTTCGTGACATCGAAAATTTTAATATAAGCACTACTTACAGGTAAATAGCGCTTTCGGTATGTGAAGGAACGGGTCACGTCTTCCTCCCATACAAAGTGAGGATCCTCGGACCAGGCTGGGTGATCATAACTGGCGAGCCAATACCCAACGGTTGATTTTGGGATGATACAAGCTAATCGGAGCGGAAACTTCTATTGCGTGATTCAGGATTGGTAGTTTCTTAGTTTCCTCCTTTAGTCTTTAATTCGATGAATCTTAGGTAGAAGGCGCTGTAGTGTGTTTCTGTTTTGTGCTGTATGTGGAAGTTATATGTGAGGCTATTGCCCGTAACGTGGAGTTATAACAGCACGAACTAATTTGTTTACCATAAAATATGTTATAGTGAGCCCAGGCGCTGGGAGGGGTCCGGATGGCGTAAGAAAGCGGTTCCCGGATCTCTCCTGTCTCAGGCGCAGAGTGGCACACCTTGTGGTTTTAGTCGGTTCGATTCCGACATACCGCCCTGCCGCAAACCCCGGTGGGGTGAAGGCCCGAGGGGGCTTCCACACGTAAAAAAAAATGCTTTTATGAGCACTATTTTAACGTTATAATTCTGCCAGTAACATTTTTTTGTGTGACTTTATCCGTTTTTACATTATTTGGAATAGTGCTTTTTGAGTTTATGCGATTAATAATTAAACAAATAAGCTCTTCAGTTTTTGATTTAAAATCATTGAGGTACTTATACTACAATCCTACGTATATGCTGTTTACATTGAACTGAATCAAGTTTATTTGGATATTGTTCAAGAGTACATGTCCAATATATTACCAAAACTGTTCACCGTTTTAGACAGCCTTGCGTACGGAGAGTTTGCGCCAAGATTGCACTGTGTTTAATGTTTTGCCGAGCGATTAAGTTCAATGACTCCAACATTCCCCCTCTTAGTTTTCCAGGCAACTTGTCTCTTGTACCCGTGTTGCGTATCTCGCATTCATCTGTCACAGGAATAAATTTTCCTAGTTTTTCTGCACTATTCTTCTTTGATGCTTGGCTCTTTATATGCTTATAGAGTTGTCCTTCTAAATTGTTAGTTTGTTTTCATCTAATTTGTTTTTTTTTTTGCTTTATAAATCTTGTTTGTTATGTTAAACGTATGTTTTATTCTCTTTTTCTTGTATGTTGTATATAAATGTCTTGTTGATGATATAAGAAAAATCGACGCCCTGAAGATAACTATATTTAACATTTAAGTTTTTCAAAATTTTATCTTGTTACGCCAAATACACAAGTTGTACTTCATAACTTGCGTGTACGTTTACATAAGTACACACACACTTTTTTTTTATTCTGTGTAAATAATAAATAAACATATTGCCCCTCTTTCTTCTTTTTGCAGCGCTGTTGCCCCTCATAGTTTGTTTTTATAAATCAGTTAAAGTATTGAATACTAAAAATTACGGGTCAAACCAGTTACCTTAGGGACACTCTACAATCGCTAACGTCTACATTCTCTTGTATTATTAGTTTAGTATTTATTTCGACCGCGACACTTAGCGATTAAAGACGTCATTCATATGTTAGTTGTTTATAAAAGGGTACGTTTATCAAATACAATTTGGCTATAGTTCCTAAAGATCAGCGCGTTCAAATAAACAAACAAATAAACACGTGTGTATGTACGTTTGTATTTATAAGTACACATCCTATATCCCTTGCAGGATTACTTTAGATGTACGGAACCCAATTCAGTATGAATAGTATTATAACAGGAATTCTCTAAGTGTATGCTAGATCACGTTTGAAATGTTTTATAATCTTCGTGTAATATACATAATCCTCTATGAGAGTAGACAGCCCTCTGTAATCTATGCTCGGTCTATGGCACTTGAGAATTTATTTTTAAATAATTACTACATATTGCCTTCAAGTTTGCTTGCGGGTGTATTTCTCATTTCGTGTTCCTAGCTTCGAAAATCTATTTTTTTTACAACCATTTATCATATTTAATCTCCTTAGGGGTGAAATTTTCAAAGTTCTTTCTTACTCAATCTGTAGTCGAGCCGGTCCGTTCATGCCGACGCTTCGGCTTCTGCTCGACCAGAGTGATACCACGGCCTCNGCCAGGTCACCGTGGCTCATAATTCACTGGCCATGATTCAGAGTAGAGTGTGTAGATAAATAGCTGGCTAACAACGAAATATTGACTCGACTAGAGTTATGTTGTCTGCACGGATAGTGCTTTAGGTGGATACTTTGTCTTCTTCCACTGTCAATCAGTCAATCAATCAATCAATCAATCAATCAATCAACAAACCATAATGTCCCACTGCTGGGCTTAAGGCCATACGTCTCCACGCTGGCCAAGTGCGGGTTGGGGACTGGGACTTTCACTGTGCTGGGTTCAAACTCCAAGTCTCTGTGTCCGTTATATGTATGTTCGTAAAGTTTCCAGTGCCACAAGAACATTATTAGACCGGGAGTTGTCTTTAAAAGAAAAATGATGCCATGGGGGAACACTTTTTAATCTTTCTTCTACTGGTTTTCACTGGTTGAAGTACTTCCGCTTCTGACCAACCGCTCTACCAAATTGTACTACCCGTAGTATCATAGGCAAGATACTTTCTTCTGAACTGGAATCAGATCAGAATTCAGGAGTAGTGGTCATTGTAGAGGAACGGGTGTCATGTTCCTCCAACACAAAGGGAGGATCCTTCGAGCAGGCGAGGTGATCATGCCTGGCGGGCCGCTGCCCAACAGTTGATGTTGGGAAGTTGTATATATGTTAATCGGCGCGAGAACTTCTATTGCGCCATGCAGGATTGGTAGCTTCTTCTTTCACTAAGTTACTCCGTAGTTCAGTGTATCTTCGGTTGATGGCGTTGTCATATATTTATGTTGACACTGTATGTGGAAGTCGCCACAGTCATCATGCCTGCGCTGTGTTTCATCGAGTGAGTGAGGATACCGGAGGCCCATAATCCAACTCTTCCCCTCATCCCCCTCCCATCTCCCAAGGCCGGCAACGCAGCTGTGACGCCTCTGGTGTTACGGGTGTCCATGGGCGGCGGTAATCGCTTACCATCAGGTGATACGTAAGCTAGTTTGACCCCTACTCCATAAAAAAAATATGGCGGCATTTTGATTTGCTTCTGCATTATTGGGCATTCGGTATTGCACTCACCCAAGAAACAGCACAAATGCTGTAATTTTAGGCCGATCTATTCGCGATATGAAATCAGAGCGTAGCTTTAATATTCAAAATTTTTATAAGGCTTAAAAATTTTAATCAAAAAAATTCAGAAGCAATTTGTGCGAGTAATAAATTTTATGATTTAAGGGAAAACGAGCACCGCCAGCACAATTCTTTTTCTGTGCTAAAATATTCTCCGTTACAAGAGGGTTGCTAGTTAGATAACAAGGGACTATTTTTAGTCTAATTTAAAAGTCGTAGGAGAACCATGTATTGGTAAATATCCGATATCGATCTGACTGCAATGACAATATCTCTGGAGACCCGTGTCTTTTTATTTTATTTATGGAATTTCCAACAATTGTTAACATCGAAAATTTTAATATAAGCACTACTTACAGGTAAATACCGCTTTCGGTATGTAAAGGAACGGGTCACATCTTCCTCCTACACAAAGGGAGGATCCTCCGACCAGGCTAGATGATCATGCCAGGCGGGCCAATACCCAACGATTGATGTTGGGATGATACAAGCTAATCGGAGCGGAAACTTCTATTGCGTGATTCAGGATTGGTAGTTTCTTAGTTTCCTCCTTTAGTCTGTAATTCGATGAATCTTAGGTAGAAGGCGCTGTAGTGTGTTTCTGTTTCGTGCTGTATGTGGAAGTTATATGTGAGGCTATTGCCCGTAGAGTGAAGTTATAACAGCACGAACTAATTTGTTTACCATAAAATATGTTATAGTGAGCCCAGGCGCTGGGAGGGGTCCGGATGGCGTAAGAAAGCGGTTCCCGGATCTCTCCTGTCTCAGGCGCAGAGTGGCACACCTTGTGGTTTTAGTCGGTTCGATTCCGACATACCGCCCCGCCGCAAACCCCGGTGGGGTGAAGGCCCGAGAGGGTTTCCACACGTAAAAAAAATATGCTTTTATGGGCTCTATTTTAACGTTATAATTCTGTCAGTAACATTTTTTTTGTGTGTCTTATACCGTTTTTACTTTAATCGGACTAGTACTTTTTGAGTTTATGCGATTAATAATTAAACAAATAAGCCCTCCAGTTTTATGATATAGGTTAGAATCATTGAGGTACTTAAACTATAATCCTACGTATATGCTGTTTACATTAAACTGAATCAAGTTTATTTGAATATTTTTCAAGAGTACATGTCCAATATATTACCAAAACTGTTCACCGTTTTAGACAGCCTTGCGTACGGAGAGTTCGCGCCAAGATTGCGCTGTGTTTAATGTTTTGCCGAGCGATTAAGTTCATGGACTCCAACATTTCCCCTCTTAGTTCTCCAGGCAACTTGTCTCTTGTACCCGTCCTGCGTATCTCGCATTCTTCTGTCACAGGAATAAATTTTCCTATTTTTCTGCACTATTATTCTTTGATGCTTGGCTCTTTATATGCTTATAGTGTTGTCCTTCTAATTTGTTAGTTAACTAGTATTTTCGTCCAATTTGTTACTTTTTATTGTAATGTTGCTTTATAATCTTTTTTGTTATGTTAAGCGTATGTTTTATTCTCTTTTTCTTGTATGTTGTATATAAATGTCTTGTTGAAGATATAAGAAAAAGCGTCACCCTGAAGATAACTATATTTACATTTAAGTTTTTCAAAATTTTATCTTGTTACGCCAAATACACAAGTTGTACTTCATAACTTGTGTGTACGTTTACATAAGTTTCTTTTTGTTTTTTTTTGTATATTTTATGTGTTCCCTGTATGTAAGCTACCCTAAATTTCAAAATTTTGAAACACTCATATCCGTGTTATGGTTGTCTGGAAGAAATCGCCGAGAGCGATAAGACCGTTATTTGTTATACATACTTTGTGACTGTTCCTATTGTACCGTTTCTTACTATGTGTATACAATAAAGACTTTTTTTTATTCCGTGTGAATAATAAATAAACACATTACCCTTGCCTTCTTTCTTCTCTTTGCAGCGCTGTTGCCCCTCATAGTTTGTTTTTATAAATCAGTAAAAGTATTGATTACTAAAAATTCTACAGGTCAAACCAGTCCCCTTAGGGAAATTGAAAGTGCGTCTCGTCGTTTCTCATTCTACAATCGCTAACGTCTATATTCTCTTGTATTATTAGTTTACTATTCATTTTGACCACGACACTTAGCGATTAGGGACGTCATTCATTTGTTAGTTGTTTATAAAAGGGTACGTTTATCAAATACAACTTGGCTGTAGTTCCTAAAGATCAGCGCGTTCAAATAAATAAATAAATAAACACGTGTGTATGTACGTTTGTATTTATAAATACACATCCTATATCCCTGGCAGGATTACTTTAAATGTACGGAACCCAATTCAGTATGAAAAGTATTATAACAGGAATTCTCTAAGTGTATGCTAGATCACGTTTGAAATGTTTTATAATCTTCGTGTAATATACATAATCCTCTATGAGAGTACACAGCCCTCTGTAATCTATGCTCGGTCTATGGCACTTGAGAATTTATTTTTAAATAATTACTACATATTGCCTTCAAGTTTGCTCGCGGGTGTATTTCTCATTTCGTATTTCTAGCTTTGAAAATCTCATTTTTTTACAACCATTTATCATATTTAATCTCCTTAGGGGTGAAATTTTCAAAGTCCTTTCTTATTCAATCTGTATTCGAGCCTGTCGAGCCGGCCCGTTCATGCCGACGCTTTGGCTTCAGCTCGACCAGAGTGATACCACGACCTTNACGGCCTCACAGATAACCGGTGCGAAACAGCGCTTGTTCTGAGTTTTACCGAGGAAGTAAGGATACTGGAGGCCCATACCACATACCGTTCCACCAATCCCCCTGCCCATTCCCCCAAAGACCGGCAACGCACTTATGACACCTCTGGTGTTGCGGCAGTTCATGGGCGGCGGTCATCGCTTACCACCACGCGATACATCAGTTAGTTTGCCCCCTAGTCCATAAAAAACTATGTTTTTTTTAGATATGGGCCTGCCAAAAAGTCCATCTTATTCTGCTTGATGAAAATCATGAGTAGCTACCCGGAGTAGTGGTCACTGTACTCATGCAGACAATGCAACAATGCAGCATGGTGACCCACACTAATATGGTATATTGAAATGCTTCTGCATCATTGGGCCTCCGGTAGCGCACTCACCAACGAAACACGACAGCACGAATGCTGTCACTTAAGATTGATCTTCTTTGGGAGATAATATCTCCTCGGCCGAAATGGGCCGTTTCAGTTCGAAGCGTGGCTCTCCTGCCTATAGATTTTTAAATTCAAAGTCATCTGTAAAGTTTGATTTGTAATTTCGAATGCGAAATTTCGAGTTTGAGTTTTAAGTTGAGTGGAGGTTTCGTTTGAGTACGAAGAGGTAATGAGCGCTACTCCGCAATGAAACTTTCAAGAGTTATATTACAAATAGTTGCAGAAACGTAATTAAGAAAACGCTTTAACTTGACTGAAGTTGAACGGAATAGTTCTGAGAGTTCCTCCCAAGAATGTGTGGTACTGTCGTCGAGAAAAGTCTTTGCGAATATTTATTTTTTACTTTCGGTCATAATTTTTCGTTGAATAAAATATTACTACCTGGATGACCGAGCTTTGTTAGATTTTCTTTTTGGTAAATTTTATAAAAATGGATACTAGCTAGGGATTTAATTCGATCTTTAATCGAAAGAAAACCTAGCCTATTAATTAACTTTGTCTTTAAAGATTGACATCTGTGAAATAATTGTAAAAACCTCACAGTTTTTACTTGGCTGTCTGACCATAAACCAAACAGAGCCTATACAACAACCAGGTTACCCGTAAACATCCTACTAATATTATAAACGTGAAAGTTTGTATGAATGGTTGTTTATACTACTATTTCACGTAAAAACTACTCAACGGATTTGGAGGAAACTTTACAGTAATATAGCTTATACATTAGAATAACACATAGCCTACTATTTGCTGTGATAACCAACATATACGCGGGCGGAGCCGCTGGCATAAACTAGTATTTACATATAAGTTAAAGTTTGACGATCTCGACCAGTTGTATTATCGACAGTCCCGAAATCACTGAGTCCCTTGAGCCTCTAGAGTTGCATAGAGTTTTTTTTAATGTAATATGGGGCAAACGAGCTGATGTATTGCCTGATGGTAAGCGATAACTGCTGCCCGTGGGAACCTGCAATACCAAAGGCGTCACAAGTGCGTTGCCGGCCTTTGGGGGATGGGGAGAGGGATGGGTGGGAGCGGTTGGGGTATTGGCCTCTGGTGTCCACACTCACGCGGTGAAACATAGCTCAAGCGCTGTTTCACACCGGTACCATGGTAGATATCGCCTTTATCATGGAGATTGTTCTAAAGAGCTCTTCCAACTGGTCCGACCTTCTCCCACTCTAACTAAACTAAACCTACAGGTTAGTAGACGCAAACAGCAAATCATTACAACAATACGTGAACAGCAAATCATTACAACAATACGTGAACAGCAAATCATAGCTAAAATAGATTTGAAATACAAAGGTAAAGGCATCATTAAATTCGAAAACACTTGTGTAGTTGATTATACAATCTCAGACAGAAATTAATCAATTGGTTAGTTTTAATTAAAAGTTTAACTGAAGTTTTATGGACGTAGCACAATTGCTTAAATGAAATCGATCGTTAACGTCCCATGTTCGATTTCAAGTCTTCAATCGAGTGCAAAATATAAAGAATTATTGTGCTGACTACAAACACAAAGGGTTATTTGTCTTCAGATCTTTGATACGTAAGACTTATTCTTAGCAGTTTGTGGAAGAGGCCAATTCAGTTCAAAGGTTAAGCTACCAGAGAAGCAACTCCCCGACGTCAAAATTACTGAAGGGTCGAGAAAGGAAGCTCAAAATGAAAAAAAATGTTGTTTGTATATTTGAGGGCACTGATTTCCCAATAACGTTTGGTATAGATGTTCATGACAACCAGGATCGAGGGTTTGACGTGTTCTTCAAAGCACGGGTGTGAAACACCACCAAACTTCCTTACTCCGTACTGTTATTAATATCTTGTTAGAAAAAACCAAGAAAAAATGGCAATTATAAGTCTGCCGACAACAGTTACTTTAAAACTTATAACTTAAAATGTTATATATAACTTAACGTAATATGTAAAATTAGAAATTTCATATTGTTTCAATTAAAATTATCAACATCAAACATTAGCATGTCGTTGACGCGAACCTATAAGATTTTCCTCTACCAAACACGGCCAAAGAAGTTTTCATTTCAACGACAATTTTCATCTGGAAGTTAAACCCGAGACCTCTCGATCCACATTATATACATGTTAACCGCCAAACCAACGAGCATTCTAGATAAAACTAGAAACTCAACGAGAAGAAAGTAAAGTTTAAAAAAGCTTTCACACAACACTTTTCATAAAATTAATACAGTATACAAATTAGTACAATATATTTACAAATTAGTACAAATTAGTACAATATATGTCATCCGGTCCAATATTACAAATCTATTTACTCCTCATTCATTTTAATCGGTTCAATAGTATAGGTACTACGATATATATGCCAAAACATCACCCTTTTTATGAAGTAGGGTGCAAACGAGCAAACGATATAAGACATATTTGGTGTATGACTATTCGATTAAGTGCTTGCGTAGGAAGTTTTTAAATTTTTAATTTTAACTTGTTGTTCACCCAAAAACCTCTCCATGCGTCTAAAAAAGTTTTTTACTTCAAAATATACATAAAAATCTTTATTAGTGGTTTGGTTCCCATGGATGGAGAGGTGGATGGGGGAGGGGTGGAGTATGGGCCTCTGGCTCTTCACTCAATCGGTGAAACACAGCGCAAGCGCTGCATTGCACCGGTTTTCTGTGGGGCCGTGGTATCACTCTGACCGAATGGATGCTCTCCCACCATAAACTTTCCTTTTAGCTTCACCGCAGTTGGGTAGAAAGATAGTTACTTAAATCACTAAAGTTGGGGTAGAGTAAGTGTGAAAACTCAACGAAACTTGGTACGTTTCTCTAACATATATTTTCCTTATTTCATTCTTTTTCCCGAAACATTTCTAACAAACCAACCCCCATTTCCTCCCTTCCTCATAAATATCAATTATCACACGTAAGCATGTTCCTAATACTATATTATAGCGCTATTTATCAAATGGTGCGAGGCAGAAGCAATTATCTTGAACATTAATATAAAGTGTTTCAGTTGNGTTAAAATGTCTGAACATATTTATTTATTTATTTATTTATTTATTTATACATTAGAATAACACATAGGCTAATATTTGCCGCATTAACTGACATACACGCGGGCGGTGCCGCGGGCATAAACTAGTATTTACATATAAGTTAAAGTTTGACGATCTCGACCAGTTACATTATCGACAAGAAATCACCGAGTCCCTTGAGCCTCTAGAGTTGCGTAGAGATTTTTTTATGTAATATGGGGCAAACAAGCAGATATATTGCCTGATGGTAAGTGATAACCGCCGCCCGTGGACACCTGCAATACCAAAGGTGTCACAAGTGCGTTGCCGGCCTTTGGGGGATGGGGAGAGCGATGGGTGGGAGCGGTTGGGGTATTGGCCTCTGGTGTCCACACTCACGCGGTGAAACATAGCTCAAGCGCTGTTTCACACCGGTACCATAGTAGATATCGCCTTTATCATGGAGATTGTTCTGAAGAGCTCTTCCAACTGATCCGACCCTCTCCCACTCTGACTAAACTAAACCTACAGGTTAGTAGACGCAAACAGCAAATCATTACAACAATACGTGAACAGCAAATCATAGCTAAAATAGATTTGAAATACAAAGGTAAAGTCACCATTTAATTCGAAAACACTTGTGTAGTTGATTATACAATCTCAGACAGAAATTAATCAATTGGTTAGTTTTAATTAAAAGTTTAACTGAAGTTTTATGGACGTAACGCAATTGCTTAAATGAAATCGATCGTTAACGTCCCATGTTCGATTTCAAGTCTTCAATCGAGTGCAAAGTATTTAAAGAATTATTGTGCTGACTACAAACACAAAGGGTTATTTGTCTTCAGATCTTTGATACGTAAGACTTATTCTTGGCAGTTTGTGGAAGAGGCCAATTCAGTTCAAAGGTTAAGCTACCAGAGAAGCAACTCCCCGACGTCCAAATTACTGAGGGGTCGAGGAAGGAAGCTCAAAATGAAAAAAATTGTTGTTTGTATATTTGAGGGCACTGATTTCCCAATAACGTTTGGTATAGATGTTCATGACAACCAGGATCGAGGGTTTGACGTGTTCTTCAAAGCACGGGTGTGAAACACCACCAAACTTCCTTACTCCGGACTGTTATTAAGATCTTGTTAGAAAAAACCCAAGAAAAAATGGCAATTTAAGTCTCCCGACAAAAGTTATTTTAAAACTTATAACTTAGAATGTTATGTGTAAAACTAATATGTAAAATTAGAAATTTCTTAATGTTTAAATTAAAATTATCAACATCAAACATAAGGATGTCGGTGACGCGAACCCATAGGATTTTCCTGTACTAAAAAGTGCTCAACGCGGCCAAAGAAGTTTTCCTTCTCAAAGAAGACTCCTTATTCATTTTAATCGATTCAATAGTATAGGTACTACGATATATATGCCAAAACATCACCCTTTTTTATGAAGTAGGACGCAAACGAGCAAACGATATAAGACATATTTGGTGACTACTCATGACATGACTACTCGATTAAGTGCTTGCGTAGGAAGTTTTTAAATTTTTAATTTTAACTTGTTGTTCACCCAAAAACCTCTCCATGCGTCTAAAAAAGATTTTCACTTCAAAATATACATAAAAATGTTTTTTTAGTGGTCTAATTCCCATGGATGGAGAGGTGGATGGGAGAGGGGTGGAGTATGGGCCTCCGGCTCTTCACTCAATCGGTGAAACACAGCGTAAACGCTGCTTTACACCGGTTTTCTGTGAGGCCGTGGTATCATTCTGACCGAATGGATGATCTCCCACCATAAACTTTCCTTTTAGCTTCACCGTAGTTGGGTAGAAAGATATTTACTTAAATCACTAAAGTTGGGGTAGAGTAAGTGTGAAAACTCAACTGAAACTTACTACGTTTTTCTAACATATATTTTCCTTATTTCATTCTTTCTCCCGAAACATTTCTAACAAACCATCCCCCATTTCCTCCCCTCCTCATAAATATCAATTATCACACGTAAGCATGTTCCTAATACTATATTATAGCGCTATTTATCAAATGGTGCGAGGCAGAAGCAATTATCTTGAACATTAATATAAAGTGTTTCAGTTGAACGATATCTCAGCGTTTTCTATGGTTAACCGACTTCAGAAGTAGAGGGTACAGTTTAAGTTGTTCTTTTTGTTGTATTTGAAATCATGTGAAAAATTACAAGAAGGAACATACCTAGTTTTTCTTCATCTAGGTTACTGAGCTGATGATGGCAAGGCCTCTGATCTTTAGGAGTGAAGGGATAAAAGAGGAATATTCCATATTATTATAGTAACTCTATGTAACTCTGTCCATCTGTTACGCTTTCACGGCTAAGCCGCTGCACCAATTTTAATCAAATTTGCCATCGAAATACTTTGATTCTTGAAGAAGGACATAGGCTAATTTTTACCGCGATAACCGATCTATATGCGAGCGGAACTTAGTGCAAAAGATAGTAAATATATAATAAATACTTTTGTTAAAAAATAATAGATCTAATTCAAGATTTATTGAATTCATATTATAATCTACACAATCAGTAAGTCCACTATCCTTCGTTTTCAAAAGCTAGAAATAGCTTTAAAAAATAGCCTTTATTTCAGCAGGCTCTTGTCGCCTCTCGATAATATATCAGAGTCGAATTTTCAATAAAGTTGATCAACGACCCGCATAGCGTATTTGGCAGTCAGCCAAGTCCGCAGTCTCCACGCCCTGGTCACCATAAACGAATTAGGCACTTCGTTACACCCAAAGCCGGCTTTTGTGGACAATAGTTTTAATTTACTACATGCTGAATATTTTTTCGGGGCATTTTCTTGCTGTGTTTCAACACATTAGATTTAACTAGACACTCGCGTCGGCTTTACAGGGGTTTTATATTAGTTTTAGTAAGACTAGTCTATCTAGTAGATTATTGTGCATCCCTTACCTGTGACCTAGGGTAGTAACCCTATGGCTAGTAGCCCTTGCACGGTCCGAGGCAACGACATCAAGGTAGTATAGCCATGCTGATTTCAGCACGAACGGGGCGGCCCGACCTGGGTGGTCACCCTCGCGCAGTGATCTTCACCACAAAATGACAGCATTCATGCTGTCTTGTTTCGTTGGTGAATGCAGACAGGAGGCCTAATGGTGCAGAAGCATCATTATACCACCATGCTACATTGTTGTATTGTCTGCATTCGCAATGAGTATGGTGACCACCACTCCTGGATTCTGGTTATGCTTAACATCAGACAGAATAGACACATTTTGGTAAGGCCATACAGGAAAAGAAAAAAAAACAGTAAAAATATTGCCATTTTACTGTTTTTAATTCGCCAAGAGCATTAACTGTGAGTTCGAAACCACCACGATATAAAATTACGAAATTTTATTAAAAAAGTCCCACCCCAATTTTGCATCAATCGGGGCGTGAAAAATAATCTCCCTAGGCCGCTATAGTGCAAGTTACTATGCATTCTTATTATTGACTGCCTCTGTGGCGCAGTAGCAGCAATAGAGGTCTGTGTTTTCGGACCAAATGTTTGTTTCGAAGTTTGGGTGTTTTCTATATATAATATCTATGTACTTACAAAAAAAAGTATATAAGTATTAATATCAGTTGTCTAGTACCCATAGTACAAGCTCTGCTTAGTTTGGGACTTGATGGCGTTGTGTTTTAAAAATGTCTGAAAATATTTATTTATTTTATTTAAAATCATTCAAAATGAGAATAATGACTCTCTTGTTTTCTGATCATGATTTCGGTCAGGATGAGTAGAGTCATTTTGGCAGTTATTCTTCGCATGCTTAATTTAATTGCGGATGAGGTAGACGTATTTAAGTCCTCACCGACTAAATTCACAATAAAAGCATTAAAAATCATTTGTTATCATAATAAGACGATTAATAATAATTATGTCTGTTAATCGCTGTTCACGGATTGATAGCCAAGAGCCTCGACCAACACCTCAAGAGACGCACGTTAGAAGGCTGGATCAAGGGACTGATGCAGAAGGCAGTCCTTCTTGACACGGCTCCTATTGTCAGAAGGTTACTTTCTTTGGAGCCCTAACCACCGGTTTCTTGGTCCCTGTACCCGAAATCGATGGTCTACTATTTTTTATATTTTTAAATGTGTTTGTTTTATATGTGTTTTAAAAAATGTAAATAATATGTAAATATGATTTTACTAAAGAGAATAATAATAATATATCTCTTCATTGTACACCAGATTCATTTAAAGGTTAAGATAAAATTAGAGAAGTACAATTGGCGGCCTTGTCGCCCGGGGCAGTCTCTTACAGACAACCATTGGATGGAGAGAAAACATGATTAGATGCTCGCAAATGCAACTAGAGGCGTCACAAGAGCGTTGCCGGCCTTTTAAAAAGGATTACGCTATTTTCTTGAAGGCCTGAAGGCCCTAGTGTTCCGGGAATACCGTAGGTAACAGTTCATTTCACAGTTTTGTTGTGTGAGGCAGAAAGTTTCTAGAAAAGATAACATTTGTGTACTGCCAACCAGCTAAATGATGGGGATAAAACTGCTGTCCCGTATGTTCCATCTCGAGATACCTACGTTAAAACTCCATAGGAAACAGATAGACATTAAATTATTTTACGCTCATAAAGGATCGACAATCCTGTGATCTGTACAGGTGTAGTGGTTTAAATGGTTACCTCGACGCTTTCTACTGCTTTAAGTGTTGTGCAGTTCACCCACTTTTTTTTTTACTTGTGGAAACCCCCTCGGGCCTTCACCCCACCGGGGTTTGCGGCGGGGCGGTGTCTCGGAATCGAACTGACTAAAACCACACGGTGTGCCACTCTGCGCCTGTGACGAGAGAGACAACACTTTGTGTGATTTACAAATTGTTGTTCCGAATCCGAGTGTTCTTTGTGTCCGTTCCATGTGTGATTATAATAAACCACGACAAATGAATATTATTCTTTGAGAGTTGTCTTTTAAAAAGTAAACAAACGTCTTTAGTATTTAAGAGTTTTAATGTACAGCAATAGGCGCTCAGTTGCACTCGGTGATTGGAAACAATCGCGAGGGTAAGCAACGACGGCGTGGTCTTGCCAGTCCCCAACCCGCACTTGGCAAGCGTGGGGACGTATGGCCTTAACCCTCTCCTGAGAGAAGACCCGAGCTCAGCAGTGGGACATTATGGGATGTTGATGAATGTACAGTAGTAGGCTATCAAAGAACTGTTGAGAAAGACACAGAACCTTAGATGGAAAGATTCATAGTAATAACAGTTCCCATTAAGAAATCTTACAATGTCTTCACAGAACTCTGTACACCCTCATAGTTATAAATAGCTCTATGTATTATGCTAGTTCAAACGAAGATCTTCGGAAAGATTTAGTCTGTGATACATTTTATGAAGTAGGGAGCCGCAGGCCTTGATTAGGGTGATTAGGCTTTCAGTGTCTTGGTGGATAGTTCTCGATGTTTTGGTCAGAGGTTAACTGACTACTTAACTACCCACATTTTGCTGTCTAAAGTAGCCGTAATAGAGGGCAAGCCTATTACAGATATAACTAATATATTAATAAATACATACATGTATGCTAATAAACAAAATTGCAGTGTTTGTTGGTAATTTTAAATTAACCGCTTTTCACTAATGGATATAAAAGAAGATACGGTACATACTTTTTTTTGAAATTTTTATTTCTTGTGGCTAGTGTTTGGAATGGCTGGACCGATTTTGACGGGACTTTCATAGATAGCTAATGTTATAAGGAGGAAATTAACTTACTTTAATTTATTTTAAAATCTGTAAGTATAACACCGCAGGGCGCAGCTAGTATAACATATAAATTATTTCCACACTTTTATAATTTTGTTCTTCAAATGAATCAAAATCACGACTTAGCAGGCAAGTTCACTAACTATGGAATCCTAAAATCAGTCTATCTTTCTAAATTAAGTGAAATCAATAGTGAATTTAAGTGGACAAAACAACCATTTTGCTACAATAAGTGATAGAAAATTAATAATAAAAAAAGTGTGACAAAAATAAATACATAACCTACTTATGTAATCTGTAAGCTGCTTAGCTTACAGTTTCCGCTGTTTGTTTGCTTGAATCTTTTAAAATATTCAACAGATTTTAATGCAGTTTTCATAATAAATAGAATGATTTGAGAGAAAAGCCCTAAGCATAAGTAATACATGGATATTATAGTAGGGGATATCTGAGAATTTCTAAATCTTTAGTTCTTTATTAGTCCATGTAATAAGTATATGAGAGAGGAAGCTGACTGACTCAGATACCCAGAGATCAACGCACAGCTCAAACCGCTGAACCTAGAATCCTGCATGTGGGTTCTTTATACAACAAAAGTGAGCACTAAAAAAGAATATTGGAAATGGCACCCCTAAGGGGGTAAAATAGGGGATAAAAATATCTACTGCGCGAGCGAAGTTGCGGGTAAAAACTAGTATGGATAAAGCCTTTAGATATGTCACGAATGTGGCTTCAACATGTCCTATAGCGCGGAATGTTGTCGTATATTTTGCTATATACATAGACTAACAAATTTGTTGAAGAGACTATCCATCAAAGTTCATAAGATTTGTGCACCCTATCGCGCTCGCCCGCGGCTTCCACCCCCATCAATGAATGCTTCCGCTCCATAACTCCACTGTCTGCAATAAAGCCTCCAAGTGAACAAAACACGTTAAAGACTCTAAAACAGTCCTTTAATATCTTCTTTTATTTGAGATGAAACAAAACAGCGTCAAAGCAATAGCATTATTAATAAACTAGATGGTGTTTGCAACTTTTATAAAGAATCTGTCTCCCGCAATTATTTTTTTTTCGGAGAGGTAGAATCTCATCGAAATTTTCAACCCTTGGGGATCAGATGTTGGGAAAAGGAGGTTGTCTAAACAACTTCGACTGTAAACTGCAGACATTTAGTACACTTCATAAACACGTCACATGGTATGTCAAATGAGACAACCAATTGCATTCATATAAAAAAGGATACTTGACACACGCTTCTCACCGCACTCAACGAAAAACTATTTATTTTGTTGATTTATTAAAAATATTGATTTAATGGAAATAAATTATATCGACACACTATTTGTTTTGCTTGTTTGTACTGAACGTACACTTCTTAAAAGGCCGGCAACGCACTTGAGACGCCTCTGGTGTTGCGGTCCATGATCGGCGGTAATCGCTTACCATCAAACGATGCATCTGCACGTTTGCCCTCTATTCAATAATAAAACACAGGTCTATCAAAAAACACGATAATTAACATTGAGAATCTTTGAAAGGTTTAAATATATTTTTTAAGAATTGGATAGAGTTTCTTAATAATAACATAGAGAAAGAGATCTATTGATGAGAACCAACGATAAAGAGAATCTTAATAATTATTATTTACACGGGAATTAACGGGATGATATGGAAGAGCCACGTTTCGGCATGCATGGGCCGGCTCGACCAGAGTGATGCCACGGCCTCACAGAAAAGCGGTGTGAAACAGCGCCTGTGTTTCACTGAGTGAGTGAGGATACCGGAGGCCCATAATCCAACGCTTCCCCTCATCCCCATCCTCCAAGGCCGGCAACGCACTTGTGACGCCTCTGGTGTTGCGGGTGTCCGTGGGCGGCGGTAATCGCCTACCATCAGGCGATACGTCTACTCAAACAAACAAACAACAACCCATAATGTCCCACTGCTGGGCTCGGGTCTCCTCTCAGAAGAGGGTTAAGGCCATACGTCCCCACGCTGGCCAAGTGCTGGTTGGGGACGTCTACTCGTTTGCCCCCTATTCCATAACAAATAGATCACTTATTCATTGGCCAGTCACGGCCAGTGCAATTTGGTCGAAACCTCAGATCAGAGGTATGTTAAAACTTTAAATAAGTGATAGCTTTCATTCCCATGAAAATAATAATAATTAAATCATGAAACGCGAAAGTACAAAAGTTAGAAAAGAGAATCTTCGAAATATATCTATGAGTTATCTTATTAAAAATTCTTCCTTAAAGAGCCATTCAAAACAAAAATATTTCCAATTAGATTCATCAGGTTAAAACCTACACAAATCATCCAATTAAACTAATACCTCCTTTTTTACGATGGTTTTAAAAACAAACGCAGGCTCCAATTTTGAAGATTTGCCTTTCTGATACAAATAAACCACAAACCATTCCTTTCATTATAAATTAGGTATAATTATGTACATTGTAAATTAGGGTTGCCATATTTAAATTTCTAATTTAAAGGACCATTCTAATAAGGTGATGGAATTGGGGCATTGCAATAAATACATACGATTTGAAGGAAATGGCTAGCAGTGGATGGATGTGAACTGCATTAGATCGGGATGGTTGGCGCTCTGGCGAGGCCTTGGGAGGCCTTCGTTCTACAGTAGACAGGTCTGATGTAGTACAGTAGAATCCAGGAGTGAAGGTCACCATACTCATTACGAATGTAGACATGCATTGACCATGTCTGTTTGATGGTCATGCATATAGACACATGCATGAAGAGTAATTAATATATATGCGGAAGGTATTTCAAAGAAACTATTATAACTATAATTATAAATCACAGAAAATCGATGTGAAACAGTGCTTGCGCTGTGTTTCATCGAGTGAGTGAGGATACCGGAGGCCCATACCCCAACCCCTCTTCCTATCCCCAATCTCCTCCCCTTCCCCTAAAAGCCGGCAGCCCACTTGTGACGCCTCTGGTGATGCGGGTGTCCATGGGCGGCGGTAATCGCTTACCATCAGGCGATGCTTGCCCGCGATAAAATAAAATTGAAAAAATATTATAATGACGTGTCATACCTTTATTTATGGCAAATAAATTGCTAAATAAATAATACATATTTACAAATAAATAGGTTTACTATAATACTATAATAAGGAAAGGCCTATCCGCCTGTCGGCTTTCAGAAACTGCTGTGATCGATTGTTGCTCTCACAATTAATTTAAAACTAATCTAACGTCAATTCGCACATCAAAATTCATCCAATCGTTTAGGCTTTAGTTAATACACACACATACAAACACTCGGAAAACATAAACCTACTTCAGTTACAGTTGGCTAAAAATGAGATCGAAATACTTTTCCGTAAAGCCTAGACAAGTACCAAATTGAGGACAATCCCGGATTTTCCGGTTATTTGGCAACCCTAATTGTAATCCCACTTTACATAGGCACCGAAAAAACCGGAATTGAAAACCGGAATTGTAAATTTTTCCTTTTAGCTATACCGGTAGCGATTGTGGCGCCCTCTGCATGTTCTTTGTGTGATTTACGAAAAGAATTCTTTATGAATATGTATTCTGTCGACCTTCGAAAGGAAAGGGGCGATATATTGTATGCCCCGCGGGTTTTCCTGCGATTTCATTGTTTATGGGTTAAGGGGAACACTGATTTAGAATTTCTACGACATTGTGACGTAAAACAAANGTGAAAAAAAAATAAGGGTTTTTGATAATTTTCAGTGTGTAGATGAAAATTAAAGCATTTTGTTAAATTTTTAGGCTATAGGCTAAATAACATCACGCTGCGACCAGTAGGAGATGGGCAGCAATGAAAATTGCTACAGAAACTGCAAAAAATCCTTTTGAGAGATGAAGTTGTGCTAGTTAGGTAGTTATTGATATATTTCACTCATAAATTAACGTGCTAGACTTTTATCCTGGGTGGGAGTCGAATCCACAACATCTAGTTCACAAGTCAGAATTAGTAACCACTACACTAACCAGTGTTTTATATTTATTGGTAGTCTGGTTACCATAATACAAGCTCTGTCTAGTTTCAGGTGAAACAATCGAGTGCCAGATTTGTATAGTTATTATTATTACCTATTGTTGCGACATCTATAAGCTGATCATTGGCGATTCGGCGTCTAGTGGAACGAAGAGGAGGAGAGAGCGAGCGAGGGGTCGACCTGGACCGCTGTGAGAATACAAAGAGAACGAGAATCTTCAACAGTCTTCCTTGCTTTGACATCGAGGACGGTCAGGACTTCATGAAGTAATTGAGCGAGTTACCAGCTAAATACAGTCCACTGCCTTTTTTTACGTCCGCCTAAAGGGTCTCTTTACACTATACATACAAGTAGTAAATTATTTTAAAAAAAGCTTTTTGAAGTGAAACTTTTTTAGGCGCATTAGGGTAAAATTTTTACAAATGTAACGTCACGCAAGTATGCAACGGAAGTGTCGAAAAAGAGAGAGAGCGATCGAGACCGATTGAGAGAGAGTAAGACAGGGCGAGCGTAGCATGAAGCAACTAGCGATGGAGTGAGAGTAGGGAGCAAGCAAGTGAGAAAGATCGAGAGAAAAATTGTCGTATCACGCACAGTGCCACGGAGCGAGAGGTGGTGAGAGCTAAGAAGTTTCACTTCTGACTTGTGTACTTTGTACGCACGCACTTTTTTATTTTGATGTACTCAGTGTCAATTTCACGACTAAGACGAATCTATTGACACCACTCACATAAAAATGCGACAAGCCGTTTAAACTCTAAGGCGTGACGAAGAAATATACACACACATACGTACATACATACTCTCGAAAAACATAACCCTACTTTCGCAGTCGCATCATAAATTAAATTGAAGTGTCTGTTTGTAATTTCAAATTAACAGTTTTTCATTAAATGTGAATGAAAATATATACGTTTATACGAATGAAAATGTTTAAAAGTAAGAACATTTAAAAATTAATTTTTAATTTTTATCCTTGTGTTTGTCTGTTTGTTCCGGCTTATCTCTAGAGCGGCAGGACCGATTTCGATAAACATTTCACTGGCAGATAGCTGATGATATAAGGAGTAACATCGCTTCTTTTATTTCAGAATAGTTTCGCCCCGTAGCATTGCGTACCTTAACAACAATAACGGCGCGTATCTCCGATAAGCGCATCTATTTTCAATACAAAATAGTCGAAAATCCATTTAATAAATATATATTTGCGGTTCCCAATATCACTTGGTTATACAATCATGGAGACATATTGGCTGCACACGTGCCGACACAATATGATGCTAATATGAACCAACCCCAATGTACAGTCGGTGACAGAAGTGTTATCAGATTTTTAAGATTAAAAGAAGAAAAGAGGCGCTCATAGCCCAGTTGCACTCGGTGATTAGAAACAATCAGCGAGGGCAAGCAACGACGGCGCGGTCAGTATAGGATGGGTGACCGCTGGTGGCATGTTACCATGAGCGTCTCCGTGATTCGGAGGTCACGTCAAGCAGTCAGTCCCGGTTGTTATCATAGGATAACAGTCGTGAAGCTTAGTTGGAGGCCTTCGGGCGGCTTAAAAACATCCAACGGTAAGATTACGTAGCCACAACGTTGTCTTGCCAGTCCCCAACCCGCACTTGGCCAGCGTGGGGACGTATGGCCTTAACCCTCTCCTGAGAGGAGACCCGAGCCCAGCAGTGGGACATTATGGGTTGTTGATTGAAAGAAAGAAAAAACAGTTATTCTGACATTCACAGGACAACATATGGTTATTGAAATGAGGTAACAATATTAATAAATAAATATTTCAGACATCTAACACACAACGCCATCTAGTCCCGAGCTAAGCAGAGCTTGTGTTATGGGTACTAGACAACTGATATAAATGTATATACTATAAAAGAGTGAGTCATAAGTAGTTATAATGACCTAAGCGATGCCAGAAAAGGTGCTTTCAACTCAGCACTTTGCTGCAGTTTGAGGAGATGAAGAGGTTTAGTTACGGGATTGAATAGATTGACTTAGAATTGCTTGACTGTGATAGCCTGTTGGCGTAGTAGTACCATATGCGACTGCCGTGCTTGAGGTCTCGGGTTCGATTCTCGGGTCGGACCAAATGTTTGTATGATCTGCATATATCTGTTTCGGAGTTGGGTGTTTTCTATGTTTATTGTGTATGTATTTACAAAATAAAAGTATGTTTGTATTTATATCAGTTGTCTTGTATCCATAACACAACCTCTGCTTAGCTTGGGACTAGATGGCCTTGTGTGTTTGACATCCTAAATATATATTTTTTTATTGTTTATTTATAGATTTGCGCCTAATTTCATGTGAAATCTAATGCGAGAATCTGGCCAGGTATTGCATGGCTACATCAAGTGACAGTATATGTGAGAACTAATGCGATGTAGTGACGTCACCATTCACCCACTTGTATACACACACATCCATCAGACGTTAATGACGGACCAATTCTTTTATTAACTTCAAGCATTATTGAAATGAAAAAAAAATTGTGTTTACGATTAACAAGCTACTTAATTTTCACTTCTATCAGCAGTCGGGGCGTGAAAAAGCATCTCACCAGGCCGCCATAATGTGGGTCACCATGCTGCATTGTTCTTTTCCGCATTGAGGACGGTGACCACCACTCTTGGATTCTGCTCATGCTTTCCATCAGGCAGAGCAGATTCATTTTGGCAGCTTATACATAAAAAAAAACCCACAGACTGCCCCGTTCTTGTTTAACTATGTATAATTTCATGATATTGATGGCTAACGAACAGAGAGNAACTGTAATGGGGAAACAAGCTCGCACATTTGAACTTTACACGCCCTGTTGTTATAACCGCTCGATGTCTGGCTCAGCCTTAAGTTTCGGATATATCTCTTACTACTTCACTGCTTCTCGGAACAAGCGAGTAAAAAATTTAATCTATCATTTTATTAATAAATTACTTTAACACTAGACGAGCCCCGCTCTGTTACCAGTAGTATAACTTTACCCCCAGGCAACGCCGCGGGTCAAATCAATTTCTTTTGGTTTTTTTTGTTAACCATTCTCGAACACTCAGAAACAGACAAAACATTTTACTAAAATCGGTAAAGACGTTTAGAAGGAGTCACATACAAACGCCTAAAAAGTTTATAAATGTGAATGAAATACTCACAGCCGATGAGAATCAGTAGGCAATCTCTTCGGAATATGCAACAGCCCTCTGTGCGCACAATCAGCCGCCGATGCTCTGCAACTACAAGCCCAGGGGCAACTGGCCCCACGGGTCACGTGGGCTGCGAATAGCAGCAGACCGACCGCGAGTATCACACGGAGTGCATACATCGCGGCAGACCGCGGGATTGATAGTTGTCGAATGTTGTTAGGTCATTGTCGGATCTGTTGAAGAAAATAACTGTTTTAACTGATGTTTAGACAGGCAAATAATTTGCCACTGAAAATTTGTATGGGCAAACTTTTTGTTACAAATTTTTTACTTGTTCATTTAAGACTGAAGAGTTTATTTATTCGGTTGAACACGCTTATTTTACTACTAATTAAAAAAATGCGTTTGATAACACATTTGTCAAAGAATACTATTAATGTTACAACATCACGCCACAACAAATAGGAGGTCAGCATGAACGAAAAATGTGAGCGGACACGGAGAAAAAAGAATCTTTTGGGAAACACAGACGAAAGTGCGCGGTTCAATTTGATTTCCCGATGTTTTTACGAATTCATTCAGTCGTGTTCAAACACAGACCCGTAGAAATACAAAGACTTTTAAAGTTCTCCGTATCAAATATCTTGTATAACCCATGTATAGTCCTATACACCATATGTAATCATGCCAACACCACAAAAATCAAAGCCCAACGAACCACAATAACGTAATTATTTCATACCAATAATACAATATACGACAGCCGAGCATTGAACCCATAAATTTAAATCCGATGTCGACAATTGATTGAACTCGACCCCGCTCCACTTAAAGCAGTATTTTTATCATCATTGGTGATGAATCAGCTAAGTCATCCTGGTACCAGAACTGGAAATAACTTTCTTTATAATATTATGTACGACTGCCAATTAACAGGTGTCAAATACGAAAGGCGCTCATAGCCCAGTTGTACTCGGTAATTAGAAACAATCAAAGCCGCTGGTCCCGGTTGTCATGAACACCTATGGCAATCGTTATTGAGAAGTCAGCGCCCTTAAATATACTAGGAGATTGTTCAACCTTCGAATTCAGTTCACCCTCAGGATTGCGGAGGTGTGATGCCAGGCTTCTCTTTATCAGAGGCCTTTCTATACCCCGGCAGCACGTTTAATCGTTCTTCGTACTTCTTTAAGCGCTTTGAGCACCTTTTGGATAAACAAAAAGCGAGAAACTCGCTTCATCGTCACCGCACACTTCCATAAGCTGTATATATCATGTGTATATACATATTTATGTACAAAGAATATACATTTGTACATTATAAGTATGTCTATACAAAGAAATAAAATTAGTGTCTGTTTTTAATATAAAATTAACCGCTGTTTACTAAATGCATATGTATATGCACGGTACATGTACCAAAATGATATTTTGTTAAATTTTTGTCTGTCTCTCTGTTGCGGCTAACCTCTGGGAAGGCTGGACCGATTTTGACGGGATTTTCACTGTCTGATAGCTGATAATATATGCAAGAACTTAAGATACCATTTATAAATTAACTTTGACCCGCGGCGTTACCTGCGGTCGTTGATGTACCGCGGGTAATACCGCGGGGCTCACGTAGAATTGTATAAAGAATCTCTCTCGACGATTCAATTGACATATTACTTAGTTTTAACTTCTAAAGGCAGTCCTCAAAGGCTACCCCACATTTTCAACCTATTTCAATGAAGGAGCAGGTTCTCAATTCGACTGTATTTTTTTGTTTGTAAATATTAAAGAAAAAACTTTTCTTTTCATTCATTTAATAAAGATGGCATATAGTGACGCAGTCGGGTTTTTTTTAAACCCGACTGCTTCGTTATTCGTTACTTAAATGCATAATTAACGCGTGTTTTCTTATATTACAAATAGTAATTGGGAAAAGGGTCCAATGAAGATGGTGATGGTTGTGATGAAAGGTTTACCTTAGTGAATAGCATAATGAATTAACGACCCTCCAATAAGTCGCCATTACTCAAAAACTATGAAGTTTTTTCCGCATCATTGATAACATAAGTGCTTTTTAAAAAATAAAAACGATTTTGAACATGGTGACATTATACAGGCTGTTCTTATTTTATCGTGTGAATATTGTGTGGATGATTTAAAAAACGGGTCCTTAAGACTGATGTTTTTTATCGTAGAATTCCATCGCTAATGAACTGATATTGTTTTTTCTGAGTTGGATGAAAAAATAACCGCTTTAAAATGGAAGACGTACGTTCTTGTACTCATTGCTTCGGTCCTGTGCCGAGCGGTCAAAACCTGGAACTTACTACCAGCGCACATGTTTCCTTCCCACTATGATCCCGGGTCCTTTAAGCGAGGCGTGAAAAAGCATCTCACCAGGCCGCCATAGTGTGAGTCATCATGATCCATTGTTCTTTTCCGCATTGAGGATGGTGACCACCACTCTTGGATTCTGCTCGTGCTTTCCATCAGGCAGGGCAGAGTCATTTTGGCAGATATATAAAAAAAAAATTCAAAAGCCTCCGACCGATTTCGCCCATATCATACTTCGACTTCTACTCAAATCTCTGACCTGCGAGCGAAGATGGCTCACATAACCAATCGTTTGTTTGTTTGTCATTGACAATGGGGTTAATAATGGCTGCGGGAGCACGGACCTTAGCCTGATCACGTTTGCGTCGAGATCAGCCAGACGTTTCTCTTCGAACTCGCGTACTTTACTTTCTATATGCCCGTGCCATTCTGACCGCTGTGCCGCCAGATCCTCCCACCTTTTAATCCTAATAGTAGAAATATAGGAAACCTAATCAGTTTCAAGGCATGATTTTAGAGACGTACTCAAATCAGTAGTGTGTTTTTAAAAGTTAAATATTTATGGTACATTTTGTTCAAATAAGAAAATTTATTTTTTCCCATGAAGTTTGACTCACTCAATACAGTAGAAATCGACGTCGCTACCGTTTAAGCCACTAGGCCAAACGTGCAGTATGTCTATTAAAATTGAATGATTCTATACCTCGATTCAGAACATGAATATATGTTACACCACTGTACAAATTTAAGGGGGAAAGTAAATTATTAGTTTGGGTGTAAAGGTAAAGCTACGGGGAAATAACTTATGAATCTATTTTTAAAATAATATCAAAAACAATTATGAATTATTAAAAAAATATAACCCGACTGCTTCAATATCATAAATGAAACATACAAGTTATGTGTTATGTATTATATAGTCGTCGATGTATTTTGAAATCATTTTGTACTTGAGATTACTTTTTGGTTCCATTTTGTTTTTTCTTTTTGATTTTGATGTATCCAGTGTCATTTTCGAGACTAAGACGAATCTATTGACACCACTCACATAAAAATACGACAAGCCTTTTAGGTTCTTGGGCGTGCCAAATTAATATACATAATACATACACTCGAAAGATATAATCCTCCTTTTTTCGCAGTCGGGTAATAAAGGGTTGACAAATATATATTACAACAACCTGTATATATCAAAAGAGTGCATTTAAAAATGTACTTTTTAATTCACACTTGAAACGCTTGAATGACAAAAGAACAATTGTCGGAAAGGGAGCGGGTTCGTTTCCCAGCCGCTGAAGTGAGAACTGGCACCATATAGTGCCATTGTAATGTTCATGGTTTTTAAACATTTCGGTGAGAAGTGAGATCGTTTTTGTTCTAATAATGTTAAGGTGGCAAATAATCATATTTGCTTAACGGGAAAGCAGTCAGCATTGCCGGTGACTCTTACTTTTGAGACATGATTTAATGAAAACCTAAAAGAAAGAGGTTATTTATTTATTTATTTATTGTATACATACAAAATTAAAAAGTTAAAACAGGGGATGAGTTACTAATATACAAAAATGATACGATAGGCGGTCTTATCGCTCACGGCGATCTCTTCCAGACAATCACAACACGGATTTTCGGTATCCAAAAACTTCGGGTAGCTCACATACAAGTAACACACCTAATTATATATATATATATATTATAAATATTGTAGTTATATAATTATAATGCCATTTAATTCTTCTCTGCAGACTTGACAACCTTAAGTTTTTCAATGAAGTAAAGACCTTACTACCCAAGATATTCTATACCATTAAAGAGCAAACCAACTGGCTTTTGGCTGGCCCGATGGTGAGTACCGTACCGAATACATGTGCATCTAAACAACAAATGTGTTGCTGAATTTTGAGACTAGAAACCCTAAAATTCCTTAAAAGGGGGGAGATTCATGGACTTAAGGTTCCCTTAACCTTAATCACTCGTCGAAAATGGGCCCCAATGATGCAGAAGCATCACTAGGCTGCCATGGTGTGGGTCATTACATTGTTTACATTCACAAAGAGTATGGTGTTTACCATTCTTGGATTCTGATTTATGCTTTCCATCAAGCAGAGTAGAGTCACTCAATGCAAGCCCATATATATAAAAGCAGAGGGTAAGCAACAACGGCGCGGTCAGTACCTGGATTCGTGATCGCTTGTGGCATGATACCATGAGGATTCCTCGTTGTTATCATAGGATAACAGTCGTGAAGCTTTGTTGGAGGTCTTTCGGAGGCTTAAAAACATCCAGAGCTGTAAGATTACGTAGCCACAACGTTGTCTTGCCAGTCCCCTACCCGCATACAGCCAGCATGGGGGTGTATGGTCCTAACTCTCTCCTGAGAGGAGAACCGAGACCAAATGGCAGTGGAATGTTACGGATTGTTGATGATATATAAAAAACCAGCCAAGTGCGAGTCGTACACGAGCATGTATGTATGTGGTATGGGTCTCCATTATCCTCATTCACTCGGTGAAACACAGTGCAAGCAATAAACTTCAAACGAAAGAAAATATGAAAAGGAACCCTAAAAATGGGGAAAAGGAGCTACCACTATAGTCAGTTTAATTGAATCATTTTGATTTCAAATCATAACTTGCTTCTGTGCAGTCGGGTAAGTCAGAAAGGTCAGATGTAAACATATTTAGCTTCCATGTGCATCTTGCTACATTAGAGTGGAGCGCAATGATAATATTAAGTGCATACCGGCGCTAGGGTTGTCATAAACACAAGTCGTTGAACACCTTCACAAATAATTAGACTTTTTATGGTATACTGGAAAACAAGCTAATGTGTGACCTAAAGGTACCTGACTAACTAACACCATTCGACTATTTAAACGAATTCGATTTGAATAGCCGAATAGTAGTATTGGGTCAATTCCCGGGTCGGACCAAATGCTTGTAAGGTCTACTCGTATTTGTTTCGGAGTTTGAGTAATAAGTATGTATTTACAAAAAAAGAAAAGTATATAAATGTCAATTTATCATAATACAAGCTCTGCTTAGTTAGAACTAAAGGGCAGCACATTAAAAAAATAAATTACACGTACACCTAATGCGATAGAGAGGCTTACTTATAATATTTATATTATTCTATCATAAAAAAGATTTGTAACATAGTTAAGTCATAATAATAAGTGTATATATATCATACACACACCTGTTTGTAAATATTCTTGAACCATTTATTATCTTCCAGTGAAATTCCCGTCCTAAGCGGCACAGCCGTTCCAGAGATTATTCAAAACACACAGACACAAAAATTATAAAATATAGATTTTTGATAACGGTACCGATTATACTTCCAAATGCATTTACTGAAAAACTGTTGATTGGAAATTACAAACAGACACTTCAATTTATTTATTTGTAAAGATTATAGGTGCTCAAAACTTGACAGCCCTAGCCTCGCACATATCTCGAGAGTGTAGTGTTTTTTATCATTATGACTTGTATTATAGGCGCTTCGCATTTTAAACACACATTTATACATTTATATGACCTAATTTAGTAAATAGCCGGTACAATATGCATACCGTGTACTTTGGGTGCAGGTCAGAAGCAGTTAAACATTTATATTTTTTTTGTTTTATGGTTGGTTTGTTTTAAAATCTTAATCTTTGAAACTGGTTGTCTGATATTAAAGTAGATAAAGCCTGTACCGTGGTGACCAGACTTCTGATAACAATACTTATATATTTCTACTGACCTATGTAACTTCGGCTGTGTCTTGGGCAATCATGGTCATCTCTAGTCTAAGCGTGATGTTAACTTTCATACATAATGCCAGCCATTTTAAAAAATATCGGCCTAGTGCGAGTCGGACTTACGCAGGAATTGTTCCGTACAATTATCTATAAATTTCAAGTGTCTACCTGTTGCCGTTATCGATATCGAGCAAAACCGAACAAAAAACAATAAAGTTCGATGTATAAGAGCCCCCTTTAATATTTTTTTTAATCTGTTTTTTAGTATTTGTTCTTATGGCACCAAGAGAATACATCATCTCTGAATATTTCAACTGGCTAACTATCATCGTTAATGAGATACAGTCTGGTGATGGTCGGACGGACAGCGAAGTCCTAGTAGTAGGGTCCCGTTTTACCCTTTAGGTACAGAACTGTAAAAACATGAAATACAGTAATATTTAGTGTTGGAGTTCATCGTGAGCAACAACGTGAGACGGGAATTATTTATAATATTTCTAAATACATACATATTCCACATTCATCAAACTCAAACATAAAACCAATGATAGTGTTAATCACACAATGATTTGTCTTGCTCGGGAATTGAACAGTTAACCACAATCTTAGCAGTCAAGATTACTACACCTGNGCCACAATAGGAGTCAAAAGACCTCATGTACTGAAGATAAATAATCCTCCAATTATATTTACAGCAAAAGCCGCTGGAAGCCCATTCTTTCGAAGCAACTTTTTTTTTTTTTTTTTCTTTTTTTTTTTCTTTTTTTAAAAACAACTCCCGCATTAGGAAATTAAATTCCTGTGTCGCGGGGATCTTTACAAACATATATGAAACGGACACAAAGTACACCCAGACTTAGAACAACAATTTATGGATCACACAAAGTGTTGTCCCATGTAGGATTTGAACCCACAACACTTGGCGCAGTAGGAAGCAGTGTGGCGACCACTGTAACCACTAGGCCAAACGTGTAGTCTCTAGTCTAAGCGTGAAGTTAACTCTTCTAATTAGGCCAGGCATTAAAAAGAAATCAGCCTAGTGCGAGTCGGACTAACGCAGGAATTGCTCCGTACAATTATCTATAAATTTCAAGCGTCTACCTGTTGCCGTTACCAAGATCGAGCAAAAACAACAACCCATAATGTCCCACTGCTGGGCTCGGGTCTCCTCTCAGGAGAGGGTTAAGGCCATACGTCCCCACGCTGGCCAAGTGCGGGTTGCCGTTACCAAGATCGAGCAAAAACGAGCAAAAAACAATAACGTTCGATGTATAAGAGCCTCCTTTAGTATTTTTTTATCTGTTTTTTAGTATTTGTTCTTATGGCACCAAGAGAATACATCATCTCTGAATATTTCAACTGGCTAACTATCATCGTTAATGAGATACAGTCTGGTGACGGTCGGACGGACAGTGAAGTCCTAGTAGTAGGGTCCCGTTTTACCCTTTAGGTACAGAACTGTAAAAACATGAAATACAGTAATATTTAGTGTTGGAGTTCATCGTGAGCAACAACGTGAGACGGGAATTATTTATAAAATTTCTAAATACATACATATTCCACATTCATCAAACTCAAACATAAAACCAATGATAGTGTTAATCACACAATGATTTGTCTTGCTCGGGAATTGAACAGTTAACCACAAACTTAGCAGTCAAGATTACTACACCGGCAGTCAATATATTTGTATAACTAGCTATTGCCCGTGATGCTGCCTCCGTGTATATCCGTANTAGAGGAAGGGAGAGGGGGGGATCAATTGGAAGAGCTCTTCAGAACACTCACCATGGTAAAGGCGATTGTGGACTGCCAAGGAGGCGATATCTCTACGCAACTGTAGAGGCTCAAGGGTCTCGGTGGTTTCGGGACTATCGATAATACAGATTGCTCGCCGCTGGTCAAGAGCGTCAAACAGGTACTGTGCGGCACCTTCGCAAAGGTGAGAACAGTACTCCACGCACGAGCGAACCTGGGTCTTGTAAAGAAAACACAGATGCCCGGGCGAGAAGAACCGTCTCACCCTGTTTAACACACCTAGCTTCCGTGAGGCCGCTTTAGTGATACTCTCAACGTATTCGCGTGGGTTGAGGTCTCGGCAGATATCCATGCCCAGGATAGCGAGCCTATTTTGTAGTGGCATTTGAGTGCACTGAAAAGTGGGAAGGGGAAGGAATGGAGACATTTTGGCTGAGAACGCGCACACCTGTGTTTTCTTGGCGTTGAACTCGACCAGATTGTTACAGCCCCATTGAAAAATGTTCATTTCTCAGTTTTTTGTATATTAATTACTATACAAAAAAACTGTAAATAATAAATAAGTAATGAAAAAAAGGCGCTCATAGCCCAGTTGCACTCAGTGAAAAGAAACAATCACTAGTCTCTAACTCGCATTCAGCCATGGGGATGTATACATCCCCACACTGGCAACCCTCTCCTGAGAGGAGGAGACGAGATCTGAGCCCAGCAGTGGAACATTGTGGGTTGTTGATGAAATGAAAAAAAAGATTTATTAACAATTATGTCTGCAATAATATAAAAATTACCAACACAAAAATATTAAGATATCATTTTCAAAACATGCAGAACCAAAAGTCATATTCTTAACAAAAGAATTCAAGGCGCGAAGTTTTGACAAAAGATTTTGACAGCTCAATTGTGTTTTTTGTACAAGCACAGGCACCTTGTCATTCAGCCTTTAATTAGAGTTGGAAAAAAAAATGATTTATGGTATGTTTTGTGAAGGAGTTTATTATGTTTTTTGAGTCTGCTTTTAACCGTAGTCGATAGTCGCTTTAAGTAGCCACCACAAATTTCTACCAACATTCTTTCGTCAGTAGCGTGCTTGATAAATATAAGTTACCAACAACAAGACACCATAGACAATGGGATTTAATGAGAGGATAGAACGTAGGTACTTAAATATTTAGGTACTGGTGTTAATTCTGTTGTTGACATCACTAAACTAAAATTCACTAAAATTTGTTGTTAGATTATATACTTTATAATAATGACCTTAACCCTCTTCTGAGAGGAGACCCGAGCCCAGCAGTGGGACATTATGGGTTGTTGATTGATTGATTGATTGATAATAATAATAATATCCTAGATCATACTAGAAGCTCAGTAGCCTTTTCAAGTCACTATATGCTTCCGGGAGTGTTGTAGTTTTTTTTTTTGTTTTAGCTACCCAAATGACGCTACCCTGCCTGGTGGAAGGCATGAGCAGAATCCAAGGGTGGTGGTCACCATCCTCAATGCGAAAAAGAACAATGCAGAAATGATTGGAGGAAGTCCACACTTCTACATTCTGTGAGAACGTGCTGCGGTGTTTCTTTTGCCTTTATGCATCCCCTGCACAGAGGGCTATCTGTTGCGCCTATAGTGAATATTGCTTGTCTAGGAGAAAATGCCCTGTCAGTATGCCTGACCTTCCTGAGTTCGTCCCTTTTTAGTCTAATCAGGTTGCGGGCTAGTCTTTTTGATACTACCGGAACTTTAATTTCATTTGTCTTGTTTGTTGTTACAGTCTATTTTTCGATATCTCAAGTCTTAGCTGTCACTGTGTTTAGTTCAGTAGCAAATGAACGTTAATCAAAGACACACGTTTGTTTATTATTTGATATAAACAAGCTTGAATTTTAGTTTAGTGAGGTCAACAACGGAATTAGCCCCACTGTCTCTTGTCGATTAACCATGGGAGCCATGCTGCAGCACAAATGTTACCGGCGGGTTTGTAAACCCTCCCATAATTAGGGCAAATAGAAAGTGAGGAATTTAAAAAACTTGCTAATTTAAATTTTTATTAATTTGTATTATTCGGTCAGGTACAATTGAGCACAAAAGTTGTTAAGTATTTCTCAATTAAGTAATCTTTTCTTCAATACAAAAAGATTTTAATATGATTATTAATTCTAAAGATTTGCGCGTTTGAACAAATGAATTAACAAAAAAATCTCCTTGGCTTTATTCTATTTTAATTGACCTGTTAGTCTAGTGGATAGTGACTCTAATCGGTAAGCACTAGGGTTCCATTCCTACAGGCATAATTTACTAATTAATACGATCATCATTATAATCATCCCATTTNAACATAAAACCAATGATAGTGTTAATCACACAATGATTTGTCTTGCTCGGGAATTGAACAGTTAACCACAAACTTAGCAGTCAAGATTACTACACCGGCAGTCAATATATTTGTATAACTAGCTATTGCCCGTGATGCTGCCTCCGTGTATATCCGTAATCAAGGTATCTCCATGACAAATTTACGACGCAATAAGAAAAAAAATACACTACAGTGCCATCTACCGATATGTAGGACTATGAAGTAATAAGGGAAATGAATAAACTACCAATCCTGAATCGCGCAATAGCATTTCTCGCGCCGATTAATATATATAGAGCTTCCCAACATCAACCGTAGGACCGTGGCCCGCCAGGCATGATCACCTCGCCTGGTCGGAGGATCCTCACTTTGAGTTGGAGGGACATATCACACCCGTTCCTCCTCAGTGGTGACCTACTTTCAACAACCACACTCCACATGGATAAAGGATATAGAAGGAATACTTGACACAAATCCCATACCAACCCGTCTGGCCCGACTACGGTCTGTACCCTGTGTCATTCGTGAAGCGAGGGCTTCGGCAGGCCTCGCTTGGCGAGTGAAACAGGGAGGTACAGAGAGGGCGAGATCGACTCCATCACCAAGCTCTTTTTCCCCTGTGCACTCGCTGCATATGGCATCGTACAAATCAGCGATCGCCGGCACTATCACTCAATTGTGAACGGGCACGGTGGGTTCTCCGAATACTTGACACGTTTCAAGTGTAAGGAGAATCCACCCCATTCTGGAATGCCTTTTGCATCGGAGACAGAGGCTCGAGTTAAGAAATAAGATAGATATTAAGATTACAATTTAAAATTTATGTACAATAATAAAAATAGAGATATGTTCCTTAAATATTGTATAAACGTAGTTAAATTGATAAATAAACGAAATAAAGGGATTAGGGTTATAATTCCAAAATAATATGGATTATTTTCTGGGAATCATAACACGTAAGAGTAATTTAATAAATACTAAGTTGTACAGTACTGCAGTGAAGATATCTAGTTATAATTTAACTGGGTGGCTAGTTTAATGCATTATACTATTAAGACTGTATCTTGACCTATTGAATAAATTTAATAACTTGCCCACTATTTTTTAAAGGCCTGTTCTTAGAATAATATTTCTGGCCCACTATAGCAGAAGCATGGTAGCCCAAGACGTGTTGTTATATTATAGCTGTGCGCTCAAGGAACTTTCTGCCTCGCACAACATAACTGTGGAATGAATTGTCGCCTACGGTATTCCCGGACCAATACGACCTTCAAACCTTCAAGAAAAGAGCGTACTCCTTCTTAAAAGACCGGCAACGCACTTGTGACGCCTCTGGTGTTGCGGGTGTCCATGGGCGGTAGTAATCGCTTACCATCAGGCGATACGTACGCTCGTTTGCCTCCTATACCATAAAAAAATTGTAATTTAGTCATAGGAAATTAGAAATAACGATACAGGATGCTATGGATAAATATTGTGTAAAAGTTTGCTTACTCCTTAAATAAAATAATAAAAAACAGACAATATAGAGTGTAGCCAAGAGTCCCACCTGGATAGTGTGAAAGGAATATGAAAGAAAGAAAAACTAAACACTAGCGAGAACTAGTAACGGACGTGAACAGTAGGAAATAGGCTCCAAATATTGTAGGTGCTAGATAAAAAAAACCGTCTGACCAATGTCGTAAAATACGAAAACCTCGCATCTAAGAAGAGACCGATGTATATTAGTGGACTCCTAAAGGCTTTTGAAGATTAATGACAATGGTACTACCTGAATCTTTCAATTTAAAAAAAGTGCTCTAGAATCACGTTCCATTATACACGTAAAACCTTTCTAATTCGCACAAAACAACAAATGAAAACATTGATTTTGTGTTCGAAATCAGCATGACTAAACTATAAACTGACAATATACACAGTAGCTTTCACCCAGCGTCGCCTGCATTGTACTCGATTTGCCTTTCAACGAATAAATAGACAAAAAACTATAGAATTTAATTAAAATGTCACGATTGACAGCTTCCCGCTGAGCTTGTACGGTTCCTTGTGACTAGGAGTAAAACCATTGTTATTCTTCTTCTTTTGATGATATGGCAATCAGCCGGATCAGCTATTTCTGCCAATGTCAAGTATTTCAAGTCTTTAATTCTAAGCCTTCGAGTCTTCAAGTCTTCGGCGTGATGGAATTAATCATAAAAATATAAAAAATGTGGATGACATGAAATGGAGACCGTCTTCCGCAAAAACAAAAAACGATCTCTTCTTCTTCTTTTGATGATATGACAATCAGCCGGATCAGTTATTTCTGCCAATGTCAAGTATTTCAAGTCTTCAATTCTAAGTCTTCGAGTCTTCAAGTCTTCGGCGTGATGGAATTAATCATAAAAAATATAAAAAATGTGGATGACATGAAATGGAGACCGTCTTTCGCAAAAACAAAAAACGATCTCCAACCACTGTTATTGTTTGTAAAATATATTTTTATATCTGTGTCAGCTGTCACTTGTGTCAATTAAAAACTTACGAGGTACATTTGAGGTGTGAATTTTCGTACTTATAATGTATTGCACTTCATTTGTGATAAAACTGGCAATTCGAAAATATTTCACTAAACAGAAGGTTTTATATCTTTCACGAAAGCCTCAATTCTTTCAAATCTTCTCTCCTCCGTTATAGCAGACTTCAGTTTTAATACACAGCTCAGTTTCTTACACATATTTAGTAAGTAACTGTGTAGTTAGCATAGTTTTTTTTCTTATATTTTTTAATATTATGCCATAACGAAATATTGTCTTCTGTTAAAGTTGTGTTCAGTTGTGAATGGATGGTTGGTTTAATGCATTATACTGTTAAGACTGTAATTTGATCTATTGAATAAATTAAATAACTTGTGCACTATTTTACATAGAAAAATAAATTTAGCCCTCTATAGCAGACGCACGGTAGCCAGACGTGTTGTTATATTATAGCTGTGCGCTTTTGTTCATTTCTCAGTTTTTTGTATATTAATTACTATACAAAAAAAACTGTAGCTAATAAATAAGTAATGAAAAAAAGGCGCTCATAGCCCAGTTGCACTCAGTAAAACTAAACAATCACCGTGGGTAAGCAACAACGGCGCAGTCAGTACTTGGGTGGGTGACCTGCCGGTGGCATGTAACCATGAGCATCTCCTGGATTCGGAGGTCACGTTAAGTAGTCGATCCCGGTTTTTATCTTAGGGTAACAGTCAGCTTAGTTGGAGACCTTTGGAAGGCTTAAAAACATTCAACAGCAAGACTTGGTAGCCACGACGTTGTCCTGCCAAAACTGATTTATTAATAATTATGTCTGCAATAATATAAAAATTACCAACATAAAAATATTAAAATATCATTTTCAAAACATACAGAACCGAAATTCATATTCTTAACAAAAGAATTCAAGGCGCGAAGTTTTGACAAAAGATTTTGACAGCTCAATTGTGTTTTTTGTAAAAGCCCAGGCACCTTGTCATTCAGTCTTTAATTAGAGTTGGAAAAAAAATGATTTATGGTATGTTTTGTGAAGGAGTTTATTATGTTTTTTTGAGGCTGCTTTTAACCGTAGCTGGTGGTAGTCACTTTTAAGTAGCCACCACAAATTTCTACCAACATTCTTTCGTCAGTAGCGTGCTTGATAAATATAAGTTACCAACAACAAGACACCATAGACAATGGGATTTAATGAGAGGATAGAACTTAGGTACTTAAATATTTAGGTACTGGTGCTAATTCTGTTGTTGACATCACTAAACTAAAATTCACTAAAATTTGTTGTTAGATTATATACTTTAATTTCATTGTTTGTCTGCTCGTTTGTTTTACCGGGCCATTTCCGCACTTAGCCTCTTGATTGGGCTGAGTTTGTCATCTTCCTACTCCGACCATCCTAGATCATCCCAGAAGCTCAGTAGCCTTTTCAAGTCACTACATGTTCCCGGGAGTGATGTTGATTGGATGTCCGCCCGTTGATCCACCACACTTGTACATTCTGTGAGAACGTGCTGCGGTGTTTCTTTTGCCTCCATGCATCCCCTGCACAGAGGGCTGTCTGTTGTACCTATAGTGAATAGGTGCTTGTTTAGGCGAAAATGCCCTGTCCGGATGCCTAAGACCTTCCTAAGATTTTCCCTTTTTAGTCTAAGGTTGCGGGCTAATCTTTTTAATGTTACCGGAACTTTAATTTTATTTGCTTACAGTCTATTTTGCGATATCTCAAATCTTAGCTGTTACTGTGTTCAGTTCAGTAGCAAATGAACGTTAATCAAAGACACACGTTTGTTATTTGATATAAACAAGCTTGAATTTTAGTTTAGTAAGGTCAAAAACGAAATTAGCCCCACTGTCTCTTGTCGATTAACCATGGGAGCCATGCTGCTGCACAAATGTTACGGGCGGCTCTGTAAGCCCTCCCATAATTAGGGCAAATAGAAAGTGAGGAATTTAAAAAAAATGCTAATTTAAATTTTTATTAATTTGTATTATTCGGTCAGGTACAATTGAGCACAAAAGTTGTTAAGTATTTCTCAATTAAGTAATCTTTTCTTCAATACAAAAAGATTTTAATATGATTATTAATTCTAAAGATTTGCGCGTTTGAACAAATGAATTAACAAAAAAATCTCCTTGGCTTTATTCTATTTTAATTGACCTGTTAGTCTAGTGGATAGTGACTCTAATCGGTAAGCACTAGGGTTCCATTTCTACAGGCATAATTTACTAATTAATACGATCATCATTATAATCATCCCATTTCAGTCCACTGCACGACATAAGCCAATCCCAAGGAACACCACCGAGCCTGGTCAGTTGCTTTCTGCATCCAGTCGCAGCCAACCTTCTCACGTAAGTCGTCCCGACTACATTGTACTACAAAATATGTATGTATTTAGTTATTTCATAAGCATATATACATAACAAATTCAGCATAGCTTGAGTTCAGATGGCCGGTATGTCTCTTTAATAGTCTATCGTTGTACATAGACCTATCCTCAGAAAGAAGGTTGAAGCCTACTGTACCACGCTGACCAGGAGGTTAGGTATAAGATTTCAAGTTTATCATACCTGAATACCTTTATGAATCGGCCGGCTCGACCGCAGTGATACCACGGCCTCACAGAAAACCGATGAGAAGCAGCTTGCGCTGTGTTTCACCGAGTGAATGAGGATACCGGAGGCTTATACCCCAACCCCTTCCCCGATCTCCCTTCCCATCTGTGACACCTGTGGTAAGCGATTATTGCCCCTATGGACACTCACAGGCGGCGATAATCGTTTACCAAAAAGAAAACCTTTGCAGTGCTGTTGTCCTGTATAGTTAACTCCCTGAGTCAGCTCTTATATCACCCACGTGGTGAAAAGGAGCGATGACAGTTGATCTGTCACAACACGGCTATTCTTATACTAAATATGTAATAATCAATTATAAAGAATCTTAACTTGTGAGAGTAAAGTAATTGTCTTGAATATAGAAAGAAACAGGTTAGTTGACCTGTGGACGATCCATTCGATAACTTTAAATAGTAACCAAGCGGTACTCGCTGATTAACTGACAATCGGCCCCTCTGACAATCGTCTCAAGAGTACATTCGAAGAGAAAAATGCTTCGAATAATTTCTGCATGTAAAATAATATACTTCTCTTTCTTAATGTTTTTATGGGGTAGGGGGCAAACGGTCCGACTGATCACCTGATGGAAAATTTCCGCTGCGAAACACGAGAGGCGTCACAAGTGCGTTGTCAGCCATTTAATAAGATGTACGCTCTTTTCTTAAAAGTTTGAAGATCGTATTGCTCCGGGAAAATCGCAGGCGACAGTTCATTCCACAGTTTTGGAATTGATTGTGCTAAGTAGGGTATATTATCACATTTAAGTATATAAATAATATTTTAAGTATTTATTTAATAATCCACACTTTGCCCAACTTTAACCACATGTATTAAACATACTGCTTAAATCTTTACTTTTTACATCTAATATCTTTAAATGAGCAATTCTCGTATATTTATAATCCGAATCTCAGGCGGCTTTAACGATTTTCATGAAATTTAGTATGCAGGGGGTTTCGGAGGCGATAAATCGATATAGCTCTCTATATATTTAATTCAAAAGACAGTAGCTATACTCTCTCCTATCATGTTTTCTCTCCAGCCCATATTTGCCTGTGAGAGATTGATTCCGATAAGGCCGCCACCTAAATATCAAGTTTTAAGTCATTTTGTAATTAGTTGATGTACAATAAAGTCATTATTGTTACTTGCCCTGACAGATCTATCAACGACGAGCCTAAGCCGCCGGTGCAACAACTATTAAATTTAAACAATATATGTTTTTTATTTTGTAAGAATCTACTATTACGTGTACGAAGCTATTTTAGCACGTACATGCCTCTATCTCTGACAGATCGTAATCATTATGGATTCCCAACGAGGCCCCCAGCGTTCCCATTCTGTTGGCACATTGTGCATTTCCCCGATTGATGTTGGTCGGCCTGCTGATCTTAATTTTGACTGTGTAACGGGAACGAGCCAGGTACCGCAGATGACTCGGGCGTCAGAGATTGCTAGACGATCTCCGTCCTTTATAAGCGCAAGCCTGGGGGTGACAGGTGAGGTTACCAGTTACCCTAGCAGAAGCAGGCCGGGGTGGTGGCGCAAGGTCTATAAAGTGCTTGGGCCCTTTTTAAATAGAAAAAAAGTACAGGATTCCTATAAAGGAGGGGGTCATCTACAAACCTTAGGTGAGCCGAGGTATGTTGGGGCTCCAAGGATTTCCTTCCGAGGTAGCATCTGGTTCCCTGGCTTCTAGTATCTGAGACGGTGTGCAGTTTTTAGTCGGTTCGAGTCCGGCATAGGTACCAGTCGGTGGTATCCAATTTCCGAACAAAAAAAGGTTTGTTAAATAGTAGCTACTATATCATAATTCAGATAATTTCCACATGATCTGATACATGCAAATTAATCTAATAGGCACAAATATTAATCTCTGTGCGTAACTGTACATGAATGGCGCGTGTGTGCTGCCTGTCTTACTTACGTCCACTTAGAGCCCTTCGCGCCACAATTTGTGACCGCTCTGCATACGGCAATTGATTTATCTCCCGCTGGATGTTGTGGAATTCCATTTAAAACGCATTCACGTACAGAGAAATCTATTAAATGATTTTATAGAAGTAGAGAGTTTTAGTGATTTAAGATGTCTTTTTTAGGTCAGGCCTTCTCTTGATTCTTGATTAGGGACTTATGCGGCAATGGACTCAAGCGATTACGTGCTGGAAAGTGAGGGACCAAAAAAAAAGAGTTCTGGTTGTATTTTTCCTGCTAGATGTCAATTTTTACTAGGCTACGGTAAAGCTAACTAATTACGTAATAAACGGTATCTATGCTCATTCATTGGAACACAGCGCAAGCGCCGTTTCACACCAGTTTTCTGTGAGGCCGTGGTAGTGCTCCGGTCGAGCCGGCCCATTCGTGCCGAAGCGTGACTCTCTCACTATACTCATTCCTTACTATGCATCACGTACTACACACGGAGTGTATATACAGGTACACAGAAAACCTGTTTCAATTAACTCTTTCGTTATTTTTTACAGAGTAATTGATTTTAAAAGAACAAACTTAAAGAAGTTTATCTGAACTCTAAAGAGACAACTCTTGAGTTTGTTTCATCATTCATTTAAGAGGAAGCCTCTTAGGGTTGCTATAGATAGGAAAGGCACACAGGGCGGCGGAGGCGCGCCTATCAGCGCCTCATGCCGCCCTGAGTGTGGCTGTGGATGATAGGGACGGGTTTTCCCTACAGTCCACTTCACAGGCCAGCCGCGAGGGGGCAGCGTTGCGCGTGTGCCGTACGACGCCTAAATTGAGAGTTTTTACCAACAGACGGTGCCCGCTTCAGTGCGGGCAAGCGCTGGGAGGGGTCTGGATGGCGTAAGAAAGCGGTTCCCGGATCTCTCTCGTCTCAGGCGCAGAGTGGCACACCGTATGGTTTTAGTCGGTTCGATCCCGACACACCGCCCCGTCGTAAACCCCGGTGGGGTGAAGGCCCAACGGGGTTTCCACACGTAAAAAAAAAGTAGGAAAGGCATATCTTTATCTACTCTATATAAAGTGATTTAGGTGGGAGAGCCACGGTTCGACATGAATGGGCGGCTCGACCGGAGTGATACCACGGCGTCACAGAAAACTGATATGAAATAGCGCCTGTGCTGTGTTGCACCGAAAGAGTGAGGATGCCAGAGGCCCATTCCCCTCCCCAGTCCAGAACTGTTTGAGTTTCGGTACCGTACGTAGACAGACAATATAGATACAAAAATATACAATTAAAGTGGTATTATTTGATTGTGTTTGGTTGATTTTGAATATTTGGATTAAATAATTTGAAATACAGCTATAAATTTAAATGGTAATAAATACGCTCAAAAAAAAAAATTAATTGTCTGTTTATATTTTCAAATTGACAGTTTCTCACCAAGTAGGATACATACATAAAAAAGCAAATTTAAAAAAAAGAGTTTGTTCCGGCTAATCCCTGCAACGGCTTTCACTGACAGCCGTTCCAGGGATTAGATTAGGAAAACTGGCTACTTTTTATACTAATTTTGGTCAGTGGCCTAGCACACGGTTGTTTTAATACCACGGGTAACACCACGGGAGATTTAAATAAATCTATATATAATGAAAAATAGTTACACGTTTACAACTCCACCGGCATAAACAACCATTATATAAATACATATCTACAACAAGGGTCATCAATCTTTAAACATGAAGGTAATTGATCATTGTTATCTAAGTTATCCTTCAGAGATAACCGTGACACATGACGTATTAACTTTAACTTACATGTACATGGTGTCACAGAAACGTGGGGTCAAAAAATACAAATTTTGGGGGTCATATAGAAAAAAGTTTAACAACTTATATTTTATGGTACAGAGAGATCAAAGCAGACGTTTTATTTGATTGTAAGTGACTACTATCCGTAGGGGGAGGAGGAGGAGGGGGGTAGTAGTCCTTCACTGAATCTAAGGCAACGAAAAAATTTATTAACATGCGATGTTCTTCGAGGTTATGGCCTTCGATCGAGCTGACCCATTTGAGCCAAAGCGTTTCTAAACAACGGTTAATTTTTCGAATTTTTACAAGTATTTTAGCTTATATGACTTTACAACCAGAAGACGAGCTCTGTGAAGAAATTTTTCATAAGACAGTTTTTTCTTTAAGACCGTAAATCTGGTCTGAGTTGGTCTTCTGAAAAAAGGAGAATAGTTTTGCGTTGGCCTCTCCACACCGACTGGTAAACTAGTAGAATAATAAGTAATTGTTTAAAGGAAACAACGACAAGTCAAGTTAGTTGATAGAAAGTGCATAAAGGAAAAAGTACGCTATTTCAGTGGTATCGGTCCAAATTTTAAAAATATGAGCCAATTTATCAAGAAAGGAGAATGGATACGTTTGATGAGTGAAATTATAGCGTGTATTAGTTGGGAGAGCTACGCTTTGGCACGAATGGGTCGGCTCGACTGAAGTGATATCACGGCCTCAGAGAGTTATATTTAGCCTATTTCACCAAGTGAATTAGGATACCAGAGGACTTTATCCCTACCCCTCCCCCATTTTCCTCCCATCCCCTAGAGGCCGGCAACCCGCTTGTAAAGCCTCTGATGTTGCGGGTGTCCATGGGCGGTGATATTCGCTGACCATCGGGCGATACGTCTGCTTGTTTGCCCTCTATTCCATACAAAAAAATTAATACATGGGCTACTTTTTACCGAAAATATTACTGTTCCCCTAGGATAAGACAGGGTTGAAATACACCTGGGAGGGGTCCGGATGGCGTAAGAAAGCGGTTCCCGGATCCCTCCCATCTCAAGCGCAGAGTGGCACACCGTGTGGTTTTAGTCGGTTCGATTCCGACATACCGCCCCGCCGCAAACCCCGGTGAGGTGAA
>PKRV01000680.1:689676-707364 GCA_003709505.1 Hyphantria cunea | reverse complement strand
AAAAAAAAAAAAAAAAAAATGTGTCAGTATATTTGAGGGCACTGGCTTCCCAATAACGATTGCCATAGATGTTCATGACAACCTGGTCCGACGGCTTAACGTGCTCTCCGAGGCACGGGAAACACCGTCATATTCCATACTCCGGGCTGCTATTAAGAATTTCTTGTAAGCAGTCCGACCCGAGACCTCTTAATCTGCAGTCGCTTACCCTAACCACTAGACCAACGAGGCAGTCAAAGGCCTAAGTAGTGTAGTAGGCGAAAACCTGTCCAGCACTGGACTCTTAAAGACGATGAAGCAATATATCAATAAACAATTGGCAGAATTATCACCCTGATAACTATCATCCATTATTTTTATTATACCTATTTGTGTATGTGTATGTATTCTATATATAAAAAACTCTATATTTAAAAAAAACTTATATATGTAACTAGATCTCATGAAACTTAAATTGTACCTTTCCTGTGAGAGAAAATAAAGTTTTATTATTATTATTATTATTCTATGTACTTCTTCATGTTTATATATATTTAGTTGCATGTATAATATGTATTAGTTTTTGTGGGTACGTTAGTTTTATATTTATTATGTGCATTTGGTATGGCATTTGATCTATTTATTTTAATACAATTATTAATCAAAAGCACCTACTTTCCGTTTTCTCTGCATCACCCAATGGTTGATTGATAGAGAATGCCTAAGGCATTAAGTCCGCCAATGCACCACAAGTGCATAATGTATTAAATAAATAATTGAAGCTGAATAAATAAAGGTAGCTGCTGCTCCTGAGGTCTCGGGTTCGATTCCCGGGTCGGATCAAATGTTTGTATGATCTGCAAATATTTGTTTCGGAGTTTGGGTGTTTTCTATGTATGATATGTATGTATTTACAAAAAAAAGTATATAAGTATTATATAATTTGTTTAGTACCCATAGTACAAGCTCTGCTTAGTTTGGGACTTGATGGCGTTGTGTGTTAGATGTCGGAATAAATAAATGAAGATCGCACTTTTTATTACTTATTGCCTGGTTTCGCAGTGAGTATGGTGGCCCCCACTGTTGGATTCTGCTTGAGCTTACCATCAGGCTGAGCAGAGTCACTTTGGCTAGTTATTTATATAAAAAAACAGGCAGTCATTCTGCCACTACAGTGGTATTCAAATATTTCGTAAATTTGTAGTTTTGGTTGTATGTTCTGGTATGTGGATCGTGCGCCCAAGTAATGGTTTTGAACTAACGAAGCTTTGATGTTATCTGTGGTAAGTAGTGGTCACCAACAGTTTTATCTCTTCTTGATATAGAAATTTGATTTATTAAAATTTATTTTCCATTTTTATGTATATTCCAATGCGATCTTTGTTTACTTATAGCCTACCGCACAAAAGAATATTTGTGTGCGGATATTTACATGCGCGAGGTGTCAATAGTTTCGTCTTAGCCGCAAAAATGCACTGGGTACATCAAAATAAAAAAAAATACGCAGTCGGTTTTTTTTTTCAATAATTCATAACTTTTTTTTACTTAACTCAACCCTGCGTTTGTTGTATACATCATACAACATACTCAAGTCTCAGAATCCTCAAAGATCTGCAGAGATGTATCAACACCTCAATCACGAAATAAAGGGATTTAAATAAATGAATATATTGTGAATTAAATTATACCCAAATAAAGTATAAATGATTGTATTAGTAGGTATACCCTTTCTCAAACATTACCTTATTCAAGAGAATTTTACCTTATGTAAGAAACGATATTTTGAAAATTTGATTTCGATAACGTTTGCAGCGAGAACACAGATTTTAAATCATTCAACCAGATTTTTGAGATTACCTGAAACAAAAGAACGCAATAATTAATAAAATTGACAAATATCGACTTCATTCCTAATAGTTTTAGATTTTGTTTATAATAAAAATAGATTATTAATAGTATGATTAAGATAAATAGTTTTCTACCAATCTTTTGACTTCTGTAAAGACAGATTAAAAAATAGACTTTTTAAATAAAACAAAAAAAAACTGAGTATAGTCACTCTGGCAAGCTCACACATAAAAAACTCTCACCATGATCACCTCGCTTGGCTGGAGCATCCTCCATTTGTGCTGGAGGAACATAACGCCCGTTCCTCCACAAAATGTAAGACTTTCTTTGAGAGTACAAAAAAAGGTTGACAACCCATGACAGTAACTTGATCATTTGATTAAAATCTACATCCACGTTCGTCGGCAGTTAGTTAACATTGCGCTATTTAAGTAATAGGCTCAGCAGACCTTTGTGGGACATCGATAAGTCGGTTTAAGATTATTTAGATATATTTTTATTGATGTTACTAGTTTTAAGTTAGAGAAGTACCATTTCGTCTTTACAAATAAATAAAATTGGAGTGTCTGTTTGTAATATTAAAATAACCGCTTATTACTTAATGCATATGTATACACGGTGCATAAACCAAAATATTTTATTTTTCAAATTATGTTTTTCTGTTTTTTAAGAATAATCTCTGGAACAATTGCACCGATTTTGACGAGGCTTTCGCTAGCAGATAACTTATGTTATAAGGAGTAACTTAGGCTTTATTTAGAGTAGCTTCGATGCGCGGCGTTACTTGCGGTTGTTGTGGTGCTGTCTGTTACGATTTTACAGCTAAACGGCTGTACAGATTTCAAAGCAATTTGGTATGGAGATAATTTGATTCTTACGTAGGGAAATGGGCCAATTTTTATCGCAATGAACCGGCATACACGCGAACAGAGCTATATGACTATATTTACATTGTATGGAGGTAAATAAGTATATGGATCACTTGACTTCATATAAGTAACCTAATGGCAAGTGAACACCACTACCAACACGGAAGTGCGATGTACGTTCCTTTCATTGTCTGACGTAGCGTATACGACTGATGTGCTTGAGGTCTGGGGTTCGATTCCCAGTTCGGACCAAATGTTTTATGTTCTGCAAATATTTGTTTCGTAGTTTGGGTGTTTTCTATGTATAATATGTATGTATTTACAAAAAAGAGTATATATGTATTAATATCAGTTGTCTTGTACCCATAGTACAAGCTATTCTTAGTTTGGGACTAGATGGCGTTGTATATTAGATCATCATCATCATCATCAGCTTATCGCAGTCCACTGCTGGACATAGACCTCTCCAATTTCACGCCACTAAGTTCGATCTATGGCTTCTCACATCCAGCTCCTTCCAGCCGCCTTGCGCAAATCATCGCTCCACCTGGCCTGTGGACGTCCTACACTACGTTTGCCGAGACGCGGTCTCCACTCAAGAACTCGTTTACCCCAACGGTTATCGGTTCTTCGGCAAATGTGGCCAGCCCACTGCCACTTCAGCTTGCTAATCCTGTGGGCTACGTATATTAGATGTCCGAAATAAAATATTAATAGTTCGCTCCCTTAAATTTCGGCTCGTATGACACCCATGAAATGGTTACGAATGGCGACTTTCTATTACTCATTTCCACTGCCTCATTGGTCTAACAGTTCGCATACGCGACTGCTTATCATGAGGTCTCGGGTTCGAATCCCGGGACGTTTATAGAAATGCTTAATAACAGTTCGGAGTTTGGAAACTAGGGTCTTAGCCTCGTGTCTTGAAGAGCACGTAAAGCCGTGGAAAACCGTGCCATTGGATTATGAGAGTGAGGGAACACAGAGTGCTGTGTACCTGTGTTTGCGTACACTCATGTGCACAGTTGGCTGGTCTCCGAAGAAACTGACCGGCGTTTCCGAAGTCGGCTATGAGAACTTCATGATCATCACTGAACAGCTTTTTTTATCTTTTTTTTTAAAAGACTACTCCCGCATAAGGAATATATTTTTATTTTATTTTTTTTATTTTAAAACTTCATGCACATATGTACAACGGCGGGCTTAATGCCCAAGGCATTCTCTACCAGCCAACCTTTGGATGGTGTAGAAATTTTGTGGAGTAGATGCATTGTGGTGGGAAAAAAAATATATTCGTGAAGTTACAGTATATACATAAAAATATAAATAAATATATATACACGGTAATATATAAACTTTATATACATACACTTTGATACACACTAATACATAAACTTTACATACGTACACTGTGAGTGGGTACTAAGTTGTTTACTAATTAAGGCTTTCCTGCCATCTGGTTAAAAGGTGGTTTTTTACATTCTTCTTAAATGAGTCAATATACATTCCTGTGTCGCGTGGATCTTTACAAACATACATGAAACGGACTCAGAATACACCCAGACTTAGAACAACAATTTATGGATCACACAAAGTGTTGTCCTAGTAAGATTTGAACCCACAACACTTGGCGCAGTAGGAAGCGGTGTGGCGACCACTGAAACCACGTTCTTTTTTTACTTGGTGGAATGCCTTTACGCACTTCGCTCGCCCCTCCCCCCGCGGGGTCAGGGGGTTCGCTTTGTGTGGGACTCCAGACTGACTCGCCAGACTACCCACTAAACCACCACGGTGTGCCACTCTGCGCCTGAGACGGGAGAGTTCCGGGAACCGCTTTCTTACGCCATCCGGACCCCTCCCAGGACCACTGGAACCACTAGGCCAACCGCGTAGTCGGCTCACTTCGCCAAGTTGACATTCACTTAATATTAACAGAAAACTAAACAAACGTAAAGGAATGTTGTATTTCAACGCTAAGTTGCGTGGTCGACACATCACATTAGCGAATAATACAACATAACAGAAGCGTTAGCGATTGTAGCAAGAGATTCGACGAGAAACATTTATATCTTATCTAAGTTTATAGATATTTGGTTTACCTTCCGTATTTATTTAACATCTGCATCAATAATAAATCATGTACAATACATACGGACGCAAAGAACATCCGGACTCAGAACAACAACTTGAGGATCAAACAAAATGTTTTCCCATGTGGGATTTGAACCCACAACACTCAGCGTAGAAGAAAGCGGCGTGGCGATAGCTTAAACCATAATAATTGTATGGATAGTACAGTATCCGTACAGTCACAGAAGACGGTGCCCGCTTCAGTGCGGGCAGGCGCTGGGAGAGGTCCGGATGGCGTAAGAAAGCGGTTCCCGGATCTCTCCCGTCTCAGGCGCAGAGTGGCACACCGTGGTGGTTTAGTGGGTAGTCTGGCTGGAGTCAGTCAGGAGTCCCACACGAAGCGAACCCCCTGTCCCCGCGGGGGGGGGGGGGTGAAGGGCGTAAAGGCATTCCACCACGTAAAAAAAAAAAGTATCCGTACAGTCAATACTTGCCATTGCTTGTATCTTTGTGATATTTATTTCTTTTAAAAAAATACATTTTAGTCAATAGAGAATTGGTACTTTCATCTTGCACCCTTATTTGAATTACAAAGTCGATTTAAACAAAGGAAGTATCCACTAAACAAAGGAATTTAAAATAACTCGAAATATTTATCGACAAACGCCCATCCCTATCCGTTAACTGATTTATCGACATTCGACGCATTCCAGGCGCATAGCGTTTTCTTTGTCACATCTATTGTAATCCCGTTAGGTAGAAAGGGACGAAAATATACGAGAATTACTGGAATTATTGTCATAGTTGGTATACTAGTTGGTATCTTTCAAATAGGATCTCCCTTGACACGGATTTAGAATCATTGCGCTTACTATTCTCTAAAGGGCTAGGCAGATTCAAGTAAATTCGTTGGATTTTAAAATAGATGCTTACTTAACGAATCTGCTGGTCTAGTGGCTATTGAACTTGACTGTTAGACCGCAGGTCATGGGTTCTTTTTTCATCCAAGACAACCAATAAGCATTTGTTCTGTGTCGTTGTGTAAGTTAAATCACATCTTAAATCTCTGTGTATATGTCTCAGGAAGCACTGATCCGATTTAAAACAATATACCATTGTTAGATAGCTTAACTATCGAGGAAAGCTACAGGCTATAAATAAATAAATAATAATAATAAATATGTTCAGACATTTTAACACACAACGCCATCTAGTCCCAAACTAAGCAGAGCTTGTACTATGGGTACTAGACAACTGATATTAATACTTATATACTTTTTTTTGTAAATATAAATAAATAATATAATATAATAATATTTAATAAATCATCGCACTAAGACAAAAAAGAGAAGATGTATAAAAACTGGAATCGAACCCATGACTTTAACAGTCACAATTACTACCCGCTATAAAAACAGACTATTAAAATTACAAATTAAAATTCTTAATAATAAAATGATGGTATTTTAATAAATATCCCGCAACTCCTACCTGGGGTTTTTCAGGGTTGTTTCTACCCCAAGCGCCGTTGATGGATGACATCCGATACCATCTAATGCTGTTATATCATTTTTTATGCTCCATCCCTTTTTTCGCATATCATAATCCCAATGGTATTTAAAAATTAACAAAAAACGTCTAAACAGCATATGGTGTTATGAGGTTTGCGGTCAAATATACCAACAGATATTATATATATAAATATGAGTTTGTTTGTTACGCTTTCACTACACTAAAACGATTTTGATTGTCTCGACTGCTGTTCTTGAGGTTTCGGGTTCGATTCCCGGGTCGGATTGTTTGTATGATCTGCAAATATTTGTTTCGGAGTTTGGGTGCTTTCTTTGTATGATGTGTATGTATTTACAAAAAAAACGTATTTATGTATTTATATCGGTTGTCTGGTACTAGCTCTGCTTAGTTTGGGACTAGATGGCGTTGTGTATTAGATGTCCGGTATATTTATTTATTTATTTTATAATAATTATAATAATTTATTTCGTAAAACATAACTTTTACATAATAGTCACAGATTTTCTAGCTAGGCTACTTAAATAGCCTGTATTAAGAACAATCTGCTTCAGTGTTCCTGTGTTGTTTGTGTAAAATTAACAAAAGATACATAGGTGTACATATAAACTTGCAAATTGTTATTAAAATTTAAATACTAGATTACATTAACTAGTGTGTTTGCTTGTGTGAACCTGTGCGTGTGTGACAGTATGTTTGTGTGTGTAAATCTATGAAATTATGTAGTTATAATAGGCTTCTTGATGACATGAAGTTCTCCGTTTCCGTATAATTTTTCTTCGAGATATATTGAGTAATTTGAGATTTTACTGAAGCATATGTGCATTTGTGTACTTTTTTATGTAATAGGTGGCAAACGAGCAGTCGTATCGCCTGATGGTAAGCGATTACCGCCGCCCATGGACACCCGCAACACAGAGGCGTCACAAGTGCGTTGCCAGCCTTGGGGGATGGGAAGGGTGATGAGGGGGTTGGATTATGGGCCTCCGGTATCCTCACTCACTCGGTGAAACACAGCGCAGGTACTGTTTCACACCGGTTTTTTGTGAGGCCGTGGTATCACTCCGGGCGAGCCGGCCCATGCATGCCGAAGCGTGTATTGATGTAAAGTAAGAAATTTTTAAAGTTTTGTAAATACATAAAAATATGTATGTTATTACAAAAAAAAAGTATACATATATAGTATATCAGTTGTCTAGTACCCATAGTACAAGCTCTGCTTAGTTTGGGACCAGATGGCGTTGTGTGTTAAAATGTTTGAAAATATTTATTTATTATTATTTACTTTCTGTTTATTTGTGAGCGCTGATCTCAGAAATGGCTTAACCGATTCAGTTTCATTCAGTTTACTGTCATGTGTTGTGGTCAATTTTATTTCAAATTTAGTGTTTCTTTTAATTCAATTAGTAGAAAAATAAAATTTGTTATATATGTTAAAAGAATGACCGCTATAATCATCATCGAAAACATATTTTTCTTTACCTTACAAGTATTTTTATACTTTATACTAATCTAAGTGGTATTTAAATCATTTTAAAATAACACTAAGGCTGTGTTTCATCATTTAAAGATAAGTTTCGGATAGCTTATATACAGACAAATAATTTGACGTATCGGCCATATAGATTGTTTAAAACCATCTATTGGATAAGCTATCCGGAACTCATCTGTGAAATAGGGTCTAAATCTTTAAAAACACGAGAAAACATACTACGGAACCATACCATCGTAGTCGGTAGCTCAATTGTCAAAGTTCGACGAACCCATTTTAATAAAATTAATAATGGGATAGGGCGACGAACAAAGAAATTCTCCAGGGAATGCGTTCATTATGTACTAGGTTTGGCTCCTACAATATGTCAATACGGATTATTTTATTACTTACTAGCTGAGACCTGCCATGTTAGACGCTGTACAACAACAACCGCAGGTAACGCTGCAAGGCAAAGCTAGTCTAAAATAAGTACTAAGTTACTCCTTATATCATCAGCTATCTGCCAGTGAAAGTCCCGTCAAAATCGGTCCAGCCGTTGTAGATATTAGCTGAGACAAACAGACAGACAAAAATTATAAAAATGATTTTTTGGTGTATGAACTGTATATAATAATATGCATTTAGTAAAAGCGGTTATTTTAATATCACAAACAGACACTCCAATTTTATTTCTTTGCATAGATTTTGCACTTCTATTTTTGTAAATTACAATTCATACTAATATTATAAATTCAAAAGAAACTGTCTGTCAAGCTTTCACAGCTAAACTGCTGCACCGATTTTAGTAAAATTTAGCAAGTATATACTTTGATTCTTGTGAAAGGACATAGGAACTTTCTGCCTCGCACAACATAACTGTGGAACGAACTGTCGCCTGCGGTATTCCCGAACAAATACGACTTTTAAACCTTTAAGAAAAGAGCGTAATCCTTCTTATAAAGCCGGCAACGCACTTGTGTTACCTCTGGAGTTGCGGGTGACCATCCGATGACCGGGGGGCGGTAATCGCTTACCATCAGGCAATACGTCTACTTATTTCCCATCTATATAATAAAAAAATATGCTACTCTTCAACGCGATAACCGTTATACACTTGAGCGAATTAAACAGAAGCTGGTAATTATATAACTATCTACATTTGCAGTTTAAAATAAAAGATTTAAAAACTTTCCCAACAAAGTTCAAAGCCCAAAGGTGGACATAACTACTTACCCCCCACATTGCGAGGAATGTGTACAAAACTACTTATTCGCCGCCCTGATGCAAGAACCCTGTTTGTACCACTTTGACAATTGTCTGAATGGACACGTGTTGTAGGGGGACTGTGCTTTAAGTACATTGACAACAATCCTGTTTCTGAATGGTGGTGGAATTGTGTATGTCTATTGACCTGGAGGTCGTAGATTCAAATTAGAATCGAGGACAAATAATTTATGAGCATGATTATGGGTTCTGTATATGTGTGTAGTTTAACTATAATTTGTATGTATCTGCTAGGTGTGAGTATGTTTAGCTGCAGTTCGGTTAATATGGTAGCCGTTGTCTAGTTTGAAATTAGATAGCCGTGTACGAGCTTTGTAATATAACGTGGTTTGTATATTTATTTGCGACTAAACAGACCCAGGTTTGATTATCGGATCAATCGATGTCGACTATATTTTCAGACTTCCGTATAACTAAACTTCAAACTTATATTTATTAAATAATATATTAAAACTATTGTTATTTGTATTCTTTTGTTTTATTAATGGTTTTTTGATGTCGACCGAGCATTTGTATAACCAAAATGGTAATCGTTACATGCACCCACAGAACAGGCTTGCCTAGTGTGGGGCCACCGGATACAACAATTACTGTATGTTTCATTTTGCAATAAATTATTTTTATTTTTATTTTATTGTTAATGATAAATTACGACCGACCACACCAATCATACAAAAATAAGCGAAACATCAGAATTTAAGCCTAAATACAACAAAATATCTTATTCCTTCTATTTTATTTCATTCCTTTTTGAATTCTATAAAATTTATAATTTTCCATAATTACTTACTCGTGTATATTTCATATTTTTCGTTTCATTAACCTTTTAAATATATGTTTTAATCTTTTTTGTTTTCTTGTTGCTTGTAAATCGTTTCCTTGGTTGTTATTAAATACTTTTGCTTTCTGTGGTCTCGTGTAAGTGAAGGAGAACACCGGTATAATATCCCTTCAATAATTGATTGTATACTGTATAGCTGTGTATATCCTTTGTTGGAGATTCTATATTAAATAATTAAATTAATAAAATAAAATAAGTATTTCAGACATCTTAAGCACGATGAGATCTAGCTTCAATCGAAACGGATCTTATACTACGCAAGCTAGATTAACTGATAGAATACTTTTTTTATAAATACATACATAATATATATGGAAACACTCAAACTCCAATATTTCCAGTCCATATACACATATGCTCCGAAAATGAAGTCCACAAAATATGTCGGGAAAAAATCTACCAATATCACAGTCACCCTATGTGGCCCCTAATCTTTTCGCTTGGGGTCGTAAAACCATGGGTCAATCAACACAAGAGGACCCCCTGATGCCGTTCAGTTTTTATTATTCATAAAGATATGCTCAATTTAGTTCGAAAATAAACAATTATTGAGTTGTAATGTGTGTAATTGCTACAGAAGTTGCGAGTTTGATCTTTGCGTATTGCAGATAAAATATAATAATATCTAAAACTAATATCATAGTCGTAAAAAGTGTCTTTGATTTTTATAACAAGTTTGAATTTAAATAATAAATAAATAAATATTTCCGACATCTAACACACAACGCCATCTAGTCCCAAACTAAGCAGAGATTGTATTATGGGTACTAGACAACTAATATAATACTTATATACACTTTTTTCTTTTGTAAATAGATACATATCATACATAGAAAACACCCAAACTCCGAAACAAATATTTGCAGATTATACAAACATTTGATCCGACCCGGGAATCGAACCCGAGACCTCAGGAACAGCAGTCACATACGCTACCACTGGGCCACCGAAGCAGTCAAAAATAAATATTCTAAGCGTGATGTATGGCCTTGCCCAAATGACTTCTCTGATGGAAACCATAAACAGAATCCAAAAGAGGGTGTCACTATACTCATTTCGAATCCAGACAATGCAGCATGGTGACCCACACCATGGCAGCCTAGTGATGCTCTCGCATCATTGGGCCTTGGATCTCTCACTCACCAACGAAACACGACAGCACGCAGCATATCATTTTACGTTGATTTTCTGTGCGAGGGTAGTACCCACAGAAATATCACTCTTAAGGTTCTTAGACACCAGCTAGGGTCTCGGGTAACTTTTCCAGTTCTGCGGCAGTACCACCACGGTCGAGCCGGCCCTGTTGAAATCAGCGTGGCTTTACTACCTTTTGACGACAAAATATTGTACTGAGTTTGGAAGTAATCAGTGTTCGTTTTCTTAAATTATTATTAAGTCCCCTGTGATATTATAAAGTCCCCTGTGATATTATATTGATAATAAAGGAGTTGTCTATCAAAATAAAAAGTGTAACGGTTTCCTATAATTCAAAAACTGTCGTCAAGAGCCATCTTTTATGTAAGAAAATTTTATAGTATCTTTAATAGGCCTTAAAACAGAGGGAGGCCTTATAATCGGTTATTTGTTTTTGTTAATGTTTTGGCCTACAAGATAATATTTATTGTATCTTCCTAGCATTTGTTATTCCCAAGATTTGGGGTCGACTACTAGTTCAACCGGTTTTGCCTGAATATCAGTTTTTACACGGAGTGACTGGCATCGGACCTCCGCAACCCTGAGAGTGAACTGAACTCGAAGGTCGAACTAGTTGTCAGTGTATTTGAGGGCACTGACTTCCCAATAACAATTGCTAGACGCTCCGTGGAAAAACTCATATTCAGATAAAACCGGTTGAACTAGTATCCAACCCTAATTAATCTATGAAATAGTAAAAGCCAGGAAGATTAAAAGTGACATACTGACTTAGTTTAAAGTTTTACCTTAAAAATGGCAAAATAGCACCCATACAATTACACTGTTTCATGTTATATAATTGCTTATGTACAATAGACTGTGTATGGCCATACGTATGTATCCTAGTCATTTACGGCCATGGCGACCAGTCTCAACAAAGACCAGCCAACTACGCAAGAGATCTTGTAATGCTCAAGTGTGTACAGAAACACAGGTGCACTCTCTGTTCCGTCTCTCTCATAATCCGGTTGACCGACAAGACTGAGGAGAGATCAGGCTCAAGACCGACAGCTTAACGTGCCTTCCGAGGCACGGGGGTTCAGAGCCCAACTTCCAAAAACCCCGAGCTGTTATTAAGTATTTCTATAATCAAAAAAACCCCACAACACTGAGTGTTAATAGAATATGTAGATAGATGAGAAATAAAGTAAAACTTATAATAATTTTTGGGTTTGCTTGCGCTTCCACCTGATTGTACAAGCAAATACATTTAGAGTTACAGTTTTGCTCTTAACGATCGTAGCATAATGTTACATAGCTTAAAATCTGCCGCAATAATCACGCTATTAAACACAAAAAAAATTCCATTACGTCAAAAAATTTATGAGATTAGCACTCCCAAATAAAAAAACGACTTTAATATTTTTATATTGAGTTTAGTTTTCTGTTTCAATACCAACTTAATAAAATTAAGCCGGTGACTAATTTCTTATCAAAAACTATCACATGTTGTATGTGCAATAATTATATCGGTGTTGGACCCTAGGGGGTAGTTCCGAACCCCTCAATTAAGATCTAAATGCAAATATGTTACTTGGAGGGGTGGGTTGTGTGATGGAATTTTGTGATAGGGGTTGCATTTTATCTATAAGTATTGTTATGGAAAATAGGGTTCTTTAAGTGGGTGAAGAGAATTGGAGTAGCTACTAAATTATAAAATAGTTTGGTAAAATGTTTAATGTATGGAAGTAAGTCAAATTTCAATGAAAAAAATCCGAAGAAATAAACCAGTTTATTTACTTAATGTTTAAATTATGTTTTCTTTAAGATTCATTCATTAGTGCCTGGGAGATTAAGCTTCGCTCGGTATTTTTTTGGTAAAGGAATCGGGAATCGAACCCGAGAACTCATGCATAGCAGTCGCATAGGCCACACACGCCACCCAAGCAGTCAATTGTTGAAATCAAAGAATTGTTCGATTGAATGTATTATTGATAGATAGATATGAATCGATTTTTGTCGAAGTCGATTTTATAACGATCTATGGCTTCTCGCATCCAGCTCCTGCCAGCCGTCTTGCGCAAATCATCGCTCCACCTGGCCTGTGGACGTCCTACACCACGTTTGCCGAGACGCGGTCTCCACTCAAGAACTCGCTTACCCCAACTGTTATCGGTTCTTCGGCAAATGTTTTTTTGGACGTTTTAACACACAACGCCATCTATTCCCTAACTAAGCAAAGCATGTACTATGTGTACTAGATAGCTGATATAAATACGAAAAAAAATTAAACTTATTTTCTGTAATACATATATATTATAAATAGAAAACACCCAAACTCCGAGACAAATATTTTCAGATCATACAAACATTTGGTCCGATTCAGGAATCGGACCCGAGACCTCTAGCACAGCAGTCGTATTCAAGTGTCATTACCCCTATTTATTTATACCATAGAGTCGTCAGAACCAACTAACGGAGCAAACAACTTCGGACAACATGACTGTGAGAAGAAAGAAAGTAAAAATATACCAAAAAAAAAAAAAATTACAGCATTTGTGTTGTTTCTTGGGTGAGTGCAATACCGAATGCCCAATGATGCAGCAGCATCTCAATAGGCCGCCATTTTTTTTATGGAATCGGGGTCACACTAGCAGTCGTATCGCCTGATGGTTAGCGATTACCGCCGCCCATGGACACCATTAACACTAGAGGCGTCACAACTGCGTTGCCGGCCTTGGGAGATGGGGAGGTGGATGAGGGGAAGGGTTGGATTATGGGCCTCCGGTATCCTCACTCAATCGGTGAAACACAGCGCAGGCACTGTTTCACGCCGGTTTTCCGTGAGACCGTGGTATTACTCCGGTCAAGTCGGCCAATTCATGCCGAAGCGTGGCTCTCCCACGGTAGTATTTATGTGTGTTTTAAATGCGGAAATACCTGTTTAAGTTTACAAGCAGTGACAAGTCAAAGACTGTTACGGTGTGAATACATTCCTTACAACTCCTCTATGGTCTATGGGAAACAATTCCCATGGTTGTTAGATGTTAAGTAGGCGTGAATGAAGTTCACGTAACTCTGTTAATTATTGGTACTTGATGAAGATTTAGACAGTTGTACCGTTTAGAGTTGGGTGTTCGAATACGGCATGATTTAATACATTTACAAGCAACCAGCCCTGGATTCCAGCGGGTTCAAAACGGCTAATTTTTCCGAAGTTTTAAAATTTTATGCGATTTTTTTTTTCAAGTATCACTCTATACGTAAGTAAACTAGTTTTTGAGTTTATCGCAGACAGACAGACAGACGCGGCGGAGAACTTTGTTTTATAATATGTAGTAATAGTTATGATGTTCTCCTAGCCGATTTTTGGCTACGGCGGCCAGTCTCAACGGAGACCAGCCAACTACGCAGGAGATATTATAGTACACAAGTGTGTGCGCAAACTCAGGTACACTCTCTGTTCCCTCTCTCTCATAATTCGATGGGACGGTTAACCGACACGATTAGGCAGAGATCAGACGTAGGACTGACAGTTTTACGTGCTCTCCGAGGCACGGGGGTTCAGACCCCAAGTTCCAAACTCCGAGCTGTTATTAAGTATTTATATAATCAGACAAACTCAATAACACTTTTGGCAAGGCCCGAGATTTGACCCGAGACCTCTTGATCGGCAATCGCATACTTCAACCGCAAGACCAACGAGGCAGTAGTAATAGTTGTAGTGACTTTCTGACCCATGCAATTTCATGTGTGTATCTCATCAATCATGCTCAGCATCTGTTGGTCTAAGCGTGATGTTAGCTATCCTATCTTAGCCACGCCAGCATAAAAAACATTTAAAAGATACGTGAAAATCGGTTAGAGAATTTCGGAGTTCATCATGAGCTACAACGTGACACGAGAAAAATACCGTGGGAGAGCCACGCTTCGGCATGAATGGGCCGGCTCGACCGGAGTGATACCACGGCCTCACAGAAAACCGGTGTGAAACAGCGCTTACGCTGTGTTTCATCGAGTGAGTGAGGATACCGGAGGCCCATACCCCAATCCAACGCCCCCTATCCCCCTCACCATCCCCTTTCCCCCCAGGCCGCCATAGTGTGGGTCACCATGCTGCATTGTTCTTTTTCGCATTGAGGATGGTGACCACCACTCTTGGATTCTGCTCATGTTTCCATCAGGCAGGGCAGAGTCATTTTGGCAGCTTAAATATAAAAAAAAAAAAAATATATATATATATAACTAGCTATTGCGTGCGGCTTCTCTCGCAGAATCAGATGTTTTCATCCGCTGTTTTACCATATGTACCCATATCATTTCTACAATAAAATCGGTATACTCAGGAAGTACTGGTCCGATTAGGAAAATTAATTCAGTGTTTAGATAGTCCAGTTATAGCGCAATGCTATAAGGTATATATTTATTTATTCTCTACTATTTCTCTACCAGCCATCCTATGGGGTGTAGAGATCTGATAAGTTAGGTGCATCGAGGTTACAGTTGAAAACAGAAACAGGTATAGATATATCACCACGCCGCGACCAAAAGGAGCGCGGCATATCTATGAAAAATGTGGCAAAATAGGGGAAAATTCTTTTGAAAACTTCAATTGTGCGCGTTGCTATAATGTAAGTTCAAAAAAACTGAACTTTGAAGATTGGCTCACTATATTCTTTTTCATTGTTCATCCCTTTTGGTGTGCACATAGGACAAGAAGACGAGGTTGTTCCGTTCTTCTAGACCCCGATAGTTGTTTCCAGTAGAGCAAAAGAGTAACAATGAGTATAAAAGTGCAAATATAAGAACAGTTACTTAACGTAATAGCTACTTCTGCCAAGATTTCATTATGTATATGTGATAGAGACACAAGGAGATCAAGGGTACACAAATAAACATTCACGCCATTTAAGTGGTGCGCGGTCTGGCAGAGATGATCATACAGGCGTAAACACTTCAATGATAAAGTCATACCAGTTAGTTAACATTAAGGCACAGCTAAAATGTAACATATTTTTTTTATACTTGAGCCTGCCAAAGTGAGTCTGTATGATGGAAAACATGAAAGAATCCAAGAGCAGTGGTCACCATACTCGTAACGAATGCAGACAATGTAACAATATAAAATGGCGGCTAACAATGATGTCTTATTGAAATTGTACTTCATCATGGGCATTCGGTCTACGAATGAAACACGTGAGCACGAATGTTGTCATTTTAGGTTGGTCTTGAATGCTGCGTACATTGCATGTTTTTTTACATTAAATAATATCATTATCTGAGCCGAATGCTGAACATAAGCCTCTCCCAAGGTTTCTCATAATAATCGGTCCTGTGCTGCTCTCATCTAACTCATCTCATCTCATCGTTGGACTACAGAGCAACATGGTAGGAAGTAGCCATACGCAGGCGTTCACATCTGTCAAAGCATAAGCCCAAATGCACCTACGCGTCACACTCTTATGTCACTGAATGTATTTATGTGTGCGTAGAATCCAGAATATTTCTTTTAATTGTTATGTATGTAATACAATGGTGGTCGAGCCCAATCGTGCTGAAATCAGCTGGTTACTACCTTTGTGTTTGTTTGTTAAGTTCTCTGCGGATATTAATACTAATGCAGGATTTATCTCTTAAAACTTTAATACGAAGCTTTCCAGCAGCGCTTCGCTTTAACACAACATGTTTATCCATTTGCGCCCACGCACCTCCTAAACTGCACGACGACTTGTAAGCTCATTGTGTGCATGTGTTTGTGCATGCATTTCTCTGCTCGGATGTGTCAAGCATTTTATAGGGTAATGTTAAAAATGAAATTTATATCTTAATCTTGAGATTTTACGATATAACGACCCCTATATATGGTAGGTGCAGTTTATAAGATATTTTAGACCAGATGGGATAAAAATTCTCGGACTAGAATTCACTATTTAAATTTGAAAATTCGACGTGATTTCTGTTTTTGTTTTGATAAAATTAACGCAGACGGGTTATCTGATGGCAAGCGATTACCGTCGGTCATATATGTAGTTAATAAGATACAAGTAAGTTTGCGCACATTGACTACTCGCTCGAGCTTCTGGCTGGAGAGAGTATTATCTGATGGCAAGCGATTACCGTCACCCATACATGCAGTTAATAAGATACAAGTAAGTTTGCGCCCATTGAATACTCTCTACGGCCAGAATAGAGAGAACGGAGTTTGGGATCTCCGGTTGAACCAAACGGAGTTATTTCACAGAAAAGCGGTGTAGAGCAATTATTTTGTTGGGCTACACACTTCTTCCTCCCTCCCTAATACTAAAGGAGGCACAAACAGAACGGCAAAATACTTGAGTCTCATAAATAAAAGCCATCCTTGGAGGACAGTGGCCACTTACTCACCATCTAATCATACGTCTCCTTGCTTGCCAGTTACACCATCCAAAAGAAAAAAAAACACATTTCCCAAATAAATTAATTCCAAATATATAATAAATTGTATTGTCAGGAGGTTCCTTTCTTTGGAGCCCTAACCACCGGTTTCTTGGTCCCTGTACCCGAAGTCGGTGGTCTACAATTTTTTATATTTTTAAATATATATTATTGTTATTTTTTTATGTATTTAAAAATGTATCAAATATGTATATATAAATGTAATAAAGAGAATAATAATAATA
>PKRV01000680.1:619638-689371 GCA_003709505.1 Hyphantria cunea | reverse complement strand
GACAACTCCCGCATTAGGAATATAAATTCCTGTGTCGCGGGGATCTTTCCAAACATACATGAAACGGACACAAAGTACACCCAGACTTAGAACAACAATTTATGGATCACACAAAGTGTTGTCCCATGTAGGATTTGAACCCACAACACTTGGCGCAGTAGGAAGCGGTGTGGCGACCACTGAAACCACTAGGCCAACCGTGTAGTCAATAAATATATGAGTACACATATGTAACCATTTGACAGCAATAGTCTATTGTTGAGATGAGCTTTAAACTGCCAGTAACCGCATAAACCACTAAGCAATTCGTGTTCTGAACGGGATTTGAACCTACAACTTCGTTCGTCGTCAATTTAACTACTGTACATCCGTACAGTTTATCTATAAATAAAATAAAAATGGAGTGCCTCTTTATATTAGAATATCCGCTTTTTACTAAATGCATGTATGTACGGTACATATACCAAAATATTTTTATTTACAATTTTTGTCCGTTTCTCTGACTGTCTGTTGGTTTGTTAAGGTTTATCTCTGGAACGGCTGGAACGATTTTGATGAGATTTTCACTTGTAGATAGATGATGTATTAAGAAGTACCTTAAGTGACTTTTTTACCGGTATTATCGCGGGTAACACTGCGGTACTCAGTTAGTATCTAGATTAGCAACTGTACATGAAAAGCCGATGATCGTTGGCTCATGATGTGCAGCTATTTTTAAAATGAAATACTTTAAAATAAATTAGTGTATATTTCTGTACACGGTGCAATTCAAGTACTACAGCAACCGGTAGCTATATTAATCATAAACAAAGACCGATCTTCTTACCCTTTATTATTCCCAAGATCATTGGGGGTCGGCTACTAGTTCAACCGGTTTTACCTGAATATTAATGTTTTCACGACTGGCATCGGACCTCCGCAAACCAGAGAGTGAACTGAATTCCAAGATAGAACTAGTTATCAGTATATTTGAGGGCACTGACTTCCCAATAACGATTGTCATGGATGTTCATGACAACCGGGACCGACGGCTTAACGTGTTCTCCGAGGCACGGGAAAAAAGATCGGCTACAGATAGAAAATATTTCAAAAATACACTGAAAAGAAAATAAGGCATATTCTTGTATCTACAATTATAATTACGGTACACACCAAACAATAAAAAACAGCCAATGGAAGTTTCTACAAAAACGGCAAGAAAACACGTTTATGTATGTATGGAGCCCGTTTAGATATTTATTTATTTTGTTTTTTTAGTATTTGTTGTTATAACAGCAACAGAAATAGATTATCTCTGAAAATTTCAACTGTCTGACCATCACAGTTCATGAGATACAGCATGGTGATAAACGTACGGACATCGGAGTCTTAGTAATAAGGTCGAGTTATACTCTTTGGGTACGAAATCATAAAAATTCGGTCGAATTGAGAACATTCCCCTTTTTGAAGTCGTTATAATATGAGAGTTTTCTTACTCAAATATTTTCACGGCTTTTGTACCTATTAAAGTTGATTTTATCTTTAATCCTATCATAAAGATTTATGGTATACAGTGGCTTTAAGTTAACACTCAATACCGCTCACGTTGTTCACTTTCCTTCCAAGATATTGTAACATGCTAATGCATTCAATTAATCTATGGCTTTGCCAAATATCTGTTATGTTGTTCTGGTATGAATGTGTTACAAATATTCACCAACTTATGCGTTTATTTAATTGCATTTTTTAATTTTTAGTGAGTTCTATTCCCAACTATTAATGGACCAAGACCATTAATACTCAACGAAAGAAAATGCTTCTGACATAAAGTCCGCCTTATACAGCCTGTTTGCAAGAAGCATAAATTTATTACTACAACCATGGAAAAGCCAAACTTCAGCACAAATGGACCTGCTGCACTGAAATGCTATTCTTTTGTGGAGTTCAGATCCTTTTTTGTAGTCCCTAACCACAACTTAGTTTCCCTACACAGAAGAGGGGCCATCTACAACCGACGTGGCCCGGGATACGTCGGGGTTCCAGGGGGGCTTTTCTAGGGGGCACCTGGTTCCCCGGCTTTTAAGTACCCAAGACAAAGTGCGGTTTTTAGCCGATTCGAGTACGACATAGGCACCAGTTGTTGGTATCCGCACATAAAAGGGGGCACCTAAGTGGAAGTGAGAGATCCACGCTTCTGCACGAATGGTCAGGCTCGACCGGAGTGATATCACGACCTCACAGAAAATCGATTTGACGCCTCTGATGCTGCGGTGGTCCATGGGCGGCGGTAATCGATACCATCAGGTGATATGTCTGTTACTTTGCATCCTATTCCATAAAAAAGGCAGCAACACACTCGTGTCTTGGATAGCTTTCGTGAATAGGCGTTGGTAACCACTTAACACCAGGTGAGAATAACAAACCGTATTCTATGTATATTTCGTGTCCATTAACAATTTGTTTTGTCCTTGTTTATACATAATTATATAATGTAAATATGTAATAATTAAACAAAGTATATTTACAGTTCACACGCCAATGTGACCTGTTAACAACAAGTCGCGAAGTAAGGCCGTATTCGGACTTACGACTTATAGACGGACGACTTTTTTTGGCGACTTTTTGTTTAAACAGATAATTATGGTAGGCGTTTGTTGATCTCCTGTGGACCACACACCGCATGAAAGACGATAAGAGATGATCAGAAAACAGTGACGAATGATAAATAACTACTTTGACGAATGTCGTAAGGTTCAAGCGGTCACCCTCGCGTTGAGTGTTGTGGATTCAATCACCACATGGGATAACATTTAGTGTGAAAAAAAAGGTTATTCTGAGTCTGGGTGTTCTATATATCGGCTTTACGTATTTTTTAAGGCTCCCGCTTAGAAAATATACCACGTGTCTTGACAGAGGACATATTTTGCTGAGCTCGTGCTTATTGCTTCAAAAAAATTTAGGAAATTTATTGCCCATTTCAAATAGGCATGTGGAAAAGGCAGGAAGATAGTGATGATGACGTAACATAATCGTGAAATCGCTTTGGTCAAACCGTCATATGTGGGCAGAAACATAGTTCCCTCACGACAAATAATTTATATTAGTCGCACAGCGGTCAACATTTAATCTTAATTGATTTAATTTATATTATTTATTAAGCTTTCTGCACTCTCCCTCTGTATAAATTTTAACCGTGCCAAATGTGCGCTCCTACATTCGCCTTTTTTCGTATAAAAGGGTACAAAGTTACTGCTTCACGTCTTCGTATAGACATACATATAGACATTGTGGCATAGGCTTATCTCTAGGTGTGTCTTCGCTAGTTAAAAACACAATAATAAAACCTAAGTGCATATAATAATGTGTATTGTACATTTTAGTTTTTTCATAATGTAACTTAGGTGCATTTTCCACACAATTTCTACAAAACCCAGAGGTTGACTGATAAAGAACACGCAGGACTGTAAACACACGATTTAAAAAATTGCATAAGTTATTTATTTAAAAGAAAATCGCAAGTGTGTATATAACCTTCTTTCAATTGGGTTTTAAATTAATAGATATGAACGAGGCCGCTTCAATAGGACATGTTATATAATAAATATATTATACTACTTCTTTTAAATGAATGAACTGTGTTTCAAGGAATGAATTCCTTTATTTCTTCCTTTTTCTTTTTCCTTTTTAGTATGTGTGTGTAAGTCCTCCTGAACTTCAAAAAAGTTACCCAAAATTATAATTTTAGGTAACTTTAAACTTTAATCTATAGCTTAGGAAACGATATCTATACCATTGATATTGAAAATCTGAAGTGTTTGTTTGATTGAATGCCCTGATCTTAGAAAGTACTGATTCGATTTGAAAAAATGTTAGACTGTTAGATGTTCTACTTAGCCGGTCGCACCAAATGTTTGTATGATCTGCAAATATTTGTTTCGGAGTTTGGGTGTTTTCTATTTATAATATATATGTATTTACAAAAAAAAGTATTTATGTATTCATATCAGTTGTCTAATTCCCATAGTAAAAGCTCTGTTTAGTTTGGGACTAGATGGCGTTGTGTGTAAAATGTCCGAAATATTTATATTTATATTCATATTAAGGAAGGCCATAAGCCATATATCATCACGCTAAGACAAAAAAGAGAGGAGTATCAATGAAATATACTTTAAAACGGGAGAATATTATTTCTTTTGAGAACTTAAACTGCGTGCGTTGTGTTAATAGTTCAATTTACATAAAACTAATGCACGAAAGTATAGTTCTCCTTTAAAAGATCCTCGAGATGGGCCTCCAGTATCCTCACTCACTTCGGTGATACACAACGCAGGCGCTATTTTCTGTGAGGTCGTGGTATAACTTCGGTTGAGCCGGCCCATATATGCCTCCCCCACGGTTAAAGCTGTAGAGAGACTATTGTCTGATTTTTTTTTGGCTCCAACTACCACTATTTACACAGATGTTCGTATCCAGTGCTACAATTTTTTTTTTGTTAAATACAACTCCCGCTTTAGGAATATACATTCCTGTGTCACGGGGATCTTTACAAACGTACATAAAACGGACACAAAGTACACCCAGACTTTCACTCTGCGCCTGAGACGGGAGAGATCCGGGAACCGCTTTCTTACGCCATCCGGACCGACCACTGAAACCACTTTCTTTTGTTTTTTTTTCACGTGTGGAAACCCCCTCGGGCCTTCACCTCACCGGGGTTTGCGGCGGGGCGGTGTGTCGGAATCGAACCGACTAAAACCACACGGTGTGCCACTCTGCGCCTGAGACGGGAGAGATCCGGGAACCGCTTTCATACGCCATCCGGACCACTAGGCCAACCGTGTTATCAACCGTGTAGTATTGTCCTACTTAGTTTGCGTTAGTTTCCCTCAGTCGCTCTTAGGTCACTCACGAGATGAACAGCGGTGGTGACTGGTGGCACTCGGTATTGTTAATCCTTCACTACACTACAAAATATTTAAAGTTTCCAACTGGTTCCCCTTTCTCTCTTCCTCTACAGGATAACACGTGTCCTTCGAAGTCACTCATTTAGGGTAGATATACGCTCTCAAACGCAACGTTTTGATTCTTCCTTCTTGAGCCAAGCGATCAAAACATGGAACTCACTACCACCACATGTGTTTCCCTCCCACTATGACTCCGGGTCTTTTAGGTGGGGCGTGAAAAAGCATATCCCTAGGCCGCCATAGTATGGGTCACCATGCTGCTCAGTCCACATTTGCATTGAGGATGGTGATCACCACTTTTGGATTCTGTTTATGCTTTCCATCAGGTAGAATAAAGTCATTTTGGTAGCTAAACATAATAAAAAACAAAACGGGCATTGAACCACTAAATCCTACGTCATAAATACTCATCTCAAATTAACCGCTTTATTTATTGTTTGCTAAAGAAAATTGAAACATTGTTTAATAAACATGAACGTTTAATTTCATTATATTTAGACGATCTATTAATATTGTTTTTTTGACGGGAACCACATTTTTCCTTTCCCTTAAAGACATATTTATATGAAAACCGCTGACGGACAGACAGACAAACGGAAGTCAGTGTTTATTTTGGCTTTAATATAGCCATTTTGGACACGGCGATAGATTTCATCAGTCGAAAGCGACCGGAGGAGTTGCACGCTTAGAGTTATTTTCGGGATTCGTTGTAATTAAAGAAAACGTTTAAAATATGTTATATTTTAGTTTTCTACTGAATTTTACTGTGGGTAAGCCACAATGCTAGGGTGTCTTATTGGCGCAGTGATACCGTAATCGACTACTGTCCTTCAAGCCCCGGATTCGATTCGGGGACGAACAAAATGTTTTTATGATATGCAAATATATTTATTTCGGAGTTTTGGGTAATTCCTGTGTATGTATGTATAATATGTACGTATTTACGAAAAAAAAACTACAAGTATTTAAATCAGTTGTACAGTAAGCACCCATAATATAAGCTATGCTTGGGCAGGGGCTAGATGGCGTTGTTCGTTAGACGTCCGAAATATTTATTGATTCATGACAGACATACTTTCGAATTTACAATATAATTAAAGATTATTAAATATATTGTAAATTCGAAAGTATGTCTGTCATGCTATTACAACTAAATTGCGTGACCGATTTTAATGAAACTTAGAATAGAGATTATTTGAATCTTGAGGAAGGAAACAGACTGCTCTGTAGCGTGAAAACCGATGTTAAATAAATAAATAAATATGTTCAGACATTTTAACACACAACGCCACCTAGCCCCAAACTAAGCAGAGCTTGTACTATGCGTACTAGACAACTGATATTAATACTTATATACTTTTTTTGTAAATACATTCATATTATACATAGAAAACACCCAAACTCCGAAAGAAATATTTGCATATCATACAAATATTTGGACCGACTCAGGAATCTAACCCGAGACCTCTTGCACAGCAGTCACATTTGCTACCACTGCGCCACAGAGGCAGTTGAATTCTTTATTATTTATATTAGTTATTTAGGCGGACGAAGACTCTTTATGAAAAAAAAACATAAGGCCACTCTTTGCCACAATAATCAACATAAATTTGGACATAATTCTAACTATATATAAAACATTTATGTGGAGGAACGAGTGTTATGTCCCTCCAACACAAAGGGAGGATCATGCTGACGGGCCACTGACTACTTTGTATTCGGAAAAGACGCTGTAGTTACTACCCTTTTTTGTGTGGTAATCCCTTCGAATCCCACCTCCTGATGGCATGTCGGACTCGAATCGACTAAACCCGCACACCGTCTCGGGTATTATAAGCTAGGGAACCAGGTGCATCCTAGAAAGGATAACCTTGGAACTTCGACGTACCTCGGGCAACCTAAGTTTATAGAAGGCCTCTACCCCGATTTTCCCGTTACTATCCCCCAGGGCGCGCACGCTCCGCAGCGTCTGCGTCTCCACCCGTGCCTGCTTCAGCCACGGTAACAAATGACCTCATCTGTCACCCTCAGGCTTGCGCTTATGGAAGATGAAGATCGTTCTGTGCTATAGATACTCCTATGTTGTTCCTTAATAAGTACATATATACCAGCAATAAATGGTATTCAATTGAAAGATAATTTTGTTCGTAAAGTCTATCTTATTAAACTAGCGGCACCATGTGTTGGCATTTCTGACAGCTTGGATAGTGATGTGATACGTTTGGACAATAAGTATCGATAATATAACCTGCATCAGATATACTTATTCTTAGGTTTATATCTCCAAGGAGGTCATCAGACGAGAATTGAAAACTAACATTTTGAAGGAATTTGGGAGCACAATTGAGGTAGTTTGACTGCCTCAAGTGGAAGTGAAGGTGTTCATGGACGACCTTAGTCACTATATTTAGAACCACTTACATCACAGGAATTATATTTTAATTTTGAAATATTTAAACAGAAGAATGGAGATATAAATACAGAAAAAATGTATATAAGTATAAGTTTTAACATATAATAACGCAAACATACAAATTTTGTAGATAAAAAGGAATGCAAGCGCAGTAAAATTTTGCTAATACAAATAGATTGGAGACTGTAAACCAAGTTCTAATTTAAAAAAATATATCTTTGTTAAAATGACACATAAAATTATGATATCGATAACTTATCGATAAATTACCGACACGTCCCATCCCTAAACACAAATATTGATTGTATCGGATGTCATAACGTGGACTCAAACATGTAACCGGTTTCCATAAGCAAGCATATTACAGCGTTGAGTAAATGGTTGTGAGAAATGAAGTATGAGGTTTGTTATGCTATGTGGAATTGAGAATTTTTACTGATGCCTAGTGGTTAGTGAGTATAACTACCAGGATGGAGGCCATGGGTTCTCGTCCCATTCAAAATAAAGGATGTGTATGTTCTGAGTATGATTATTTATATTTTGTATATCCAAAATTGTTTTACATGAAGTTGGACGTAGGGAAGAAGTCATCATCTTCCTAGCCTTTATTATTCCCAAGATTTAGGGTCAGCTACTAGTTCAACCAGTTTTACCTGAATATCAGTTTTTACAGGGAGCAACTGGCATCGGGCCTCCGCAACCCTGAGGGTGAATTAAATTCGAAGGTTGTAGTTGTCAGTACATTTGAGGGCAATGACTTTCCAATAATGATTGCCATAGATGTTCATAACAATCGGGACCGACGGCTTAACGTGCTACGGGCGGGAAACACCGCCATTAAGAATTTCTTCCCTGAAGAAAAATCCAGCAGCAGTCCGACCCAGGAATCGAACCCGAGAGCTCTTGATTTGCAGTCGCTTACGCTAACCACTAAACTAACAAGGCGGTCTTGTTAAAAGGAAGTGTTTTTCGAAAAGACAGCTACTCCTGCATTAGAAATAATTATCCTGTGTCGCGGGGAACTTTACTACACCCAAACTCAGAACCGAAATTGTGGACAAGTGTTTCCCAAGTTTGAGCCCACAACACGACAGCGGCGTGGCGGTCGCTTAAATCACCGAATCATTCTTGAAGTACAAAAATGAAATGTTAAATGGTTTTTTGTTTAGATCACCAAACGGTTAAGTTAGTCTCTTATAAACACAGTAAATATGAACACGTGTAATTATTTAATTACACCTACAGTAAGTACATTAAATACCTTGTAGTAAGACATTCCCTCAAGGTTTAGGCAATACTTCCCTAAATCTAGTAACCTAACGAGTGAGTGAGGAAACCGGAGACCCATATCCCAACCCCTCCCATTACCCCTCTCCTCACCCCCCTCCTCATTTCCTAAAGGCCGACAGCACACTTGTAACGTCTCTGGTGTTGCAGGTGTCTATGGGTGACGGTAAACGTTTACTATCGAGGATACGTATGCTCGTTTGCCCCCTATTACATAAAAAAAATTGTAGAATTAACATCGGATTGATACGATTGATAAAGGATAATCTTGGTTAAGTACGATTGCCTGTTAAACGTGGGACGTCCCTACTCCGGCATCCCTAAATTGATTACAAATCTCTTTCCCTCTTCACTACTAGCCCTGCTTTAATACAATCAGTAATAAAAAAGCGAAAGTTTGTTAGTGTTTGTATGTTGTGCACCATTTCACGATCAAACGTCTGTATCAATTTTGATAAGATTTGTAGTAGTTGACACACAGGCTATTTTATACTCCAAAAAATTTAGCATTCGTGTGGGGCAAAGATTAATTGAAATACTGATAAGCCGCGAGTAACACCGCGGAGCGTAGCTAGTCTTCTTCTAAATCGTATTTTCTCACATTTTTACCAGTCACAAAATACATCAGTGCAAACTATATACAACAAAAACCGCAAGGCGAAGCTTATATAATACAGCTTCGTTCAGAAATTAGCTCTCTCCTCACAACAACTTGACTGTTATATTGAAGTTCCCGGAGTGCACGATCGATACGTCAACATTTGTAGTGCTAGGGATGGGACACGGATTTCTATAAGCACTATTTTTTTGAAGTGAAAACTTCTTTAGGCGCGTTTGAGCACTTCTTGGGTGAACAAATATCAATTTTTCGTAGGGTAAAATCTTTCGGGTTCGCGTCACCGTGTCAACGTCACCATCTAGTTATTATTCACTTCTATCGGCAGTCCTTATGACTGTCAATTTGTTAGTAATTTCATTAAAATGTGGCCAGCTAGAATACGTGGTATTGTAGGCCAAATACTCCCTTCGTAACGAGATGCTATGTACAACAGTTGACTGTTAAAGATTAAAGAAATGAACACTAAAACTACACCAAATTGATATTACAATATATAGTTCAATATGGCGGCGATTATTCATATTTACCTTATATGAATTTAAAGTGCCGTTTAACACAAGGTTCGGCTGTCGAGTAATTAATCACAAATGCAAATGAACCTTAATTGGGGTTTAACTTCATCTGTCATCATGAGTACTTGTCATATATTGTAATATTATAGCTGTATAGCGTGTAAATGTGCGCGCTTTTGATGAAATCATAAGCTGATGAATATTATTTATGATGATTTGTACAGAAATTTTAGTACTTTTGAGATGCATACGAACATGAGTGGTTTAGCTAGTTTTATTAATGAGCTTTTTTACCCGACTACGAAAGAAGGAGGGTTATGTTTTTGAGTGTATGTATTTATGTATGTATATTGCTTTGGCGTACATCAAAATTGAAAAATACAAAATAAAAAAATTATACGCATTCGGTTTTCTTTTTTTAGAGTATAACTCATTACCTACTTGTTTTTTATTATTATTTTGCCATGTTCATTAGGGATTGGCATAGTATATACAAGATATCTTGGCTATTTTTTTTTCTCCCGTCGCTTGTGTTGGCTCCTCGCTCTTTAGAATTTTATTTCTTTTCGGATGATCAGTTAAGGGACGAAAACAAATTCGTAAGGTGGTGGCATTGGTGTAATGATAAAGGACACTGGGTCTAGGCACCGGTGGCGCAGACCCAACCCCTCCTTCACCCCCGCCCTATCCCCGAACGCCGACAATGCACTTGTGATACCTCTGGTGTTGCGAGTGTCCATAGGTGGCATAACCCAGTTGCACTAGATGATTATAAACAATCATCGACGGTAAACAACGACAACGCGTTGAGTACCTGGATGGGTGACCGCTGGTGGTATATTACCATGAGCGTTTCCGTGATTCGGAGGTCGCATTAAATCGGTCGGTCCCGGTTGTAATCTTGGGATAAAAGTGGTGAAACCTAGTTGGAGGCTTTTGGGTGCTTGAAAACATGCAACGGCAAGATTACTTAGCCACAACATTGTGTTTCCGGTCCCCAACCCGCACTCGGCCAGTGTGGGGACGTATGGTCTTAACCCTCTCCTGAGAGGAGACACGAGCCCAGCAGTAGGACTTTATGAGTTGTTGACAATTGATGTTCTTTTGACAACATAAGTAGAACAATATTTCACAGACCTTTGCAATTTGCAAACATTATGAGCTTTCAAATTAGTTACTATGCTATTTGTGACGGACATTTGCAGTAACGCACTAATGTTTACATACAATTATTTTCAATTTTTTTTATATTTACAGACTATTATAATTAACCTATTGTAATTTCTGTTATTCAGAAAAACTACAATATATTTGCATGATTTTCCTATATAAAAACATTTAAAAAATTACAAAAACATCGATAGTGATCCTTTCCCCGCACTATTCGTGTGAAGAGCCAATAAAGGACCGTGACACACACATTAACGTTGCGCGACATCAACACTAGAGCCGTCACTATTTTCTTTTATTTGGTTTACATTCTAATGACAATACCACGAGGACAGCCCCAACTTTGTAAGATATTTCATCTTCTTTAAAAAAATAACTTATTTTAAGCTTCCCTTTCAGATCAAATTGACGTTAATCCTTCCACAACTGTAATTGGAAATATTTGTGTGTTTTTGTGAAATAATTTCGTCAGAACGTCTGAATCGTCTTTGATTAATTTTAAAATGTAGATTTAAAGCTAAACTAATTGTTTCCTTTTTATAGTTTAGAAGACAAACGAATAGATAGGGCGTTTAATGTTAGATGAGTAAAGTTTATTGATACTTGCAAGTCCAGGAACATAAGTGCATTACCGCCATTTAGTTATTTATTTATTTATTTTACATTGTGCACTTAACGTATATTGGCGGACTTAATGCCTAAGGGATTCTCTACCAGTCAACATTTAGGTGATGCAGAGAAAATAGGAAGTATGTGCATTTAGGTTTTTTTCATTAGGTTAAATTGAAGCTACAGATAAAAATCATAGATCGACACAAACAGACGCCACAGATGTACTGTATTGTCAAGGTGAATTAGGTGAAAACACCTAAATCCACTGTCTGCCTGTGTCGATCCATAACCTAAAGTTTCCAAAATGAGCAGAGCCTTCTAAGAATAATACTGGCAAAGAAACTCATGGCCGCTCCTTTTAAAAGTCAGTAAAATCAAATACAATATATTACATGAAATGTAAAGAATATGCAAGTTAACGCCACCTGATTTTTATTTTATTAAAATGCTCTAGAAACTAACGTACTACAAAAGAAAACACTCAGTAATACAATTGAAGGTTTGAACTTAAACATAGAAATCAGTTAAGGTGTACATCTACTTACATTCTGTTGCAAAATCTACTGTTAAAAATAATTCGCGACTGGATTAAGAGGCTTGAGTTGCAGTTGAGTGCAGTATTAATCCGTCACCTTTTACACATATTTATTACTCAAACCTCATAAATTATAATCAACCTCTTCAATACCAAAACGCATTCCATAAACGCGAGATTATTTATGCATACACTTGTGGAATGCGAAAGCAATACCTCCAACTTGGTCCCAAATGGAAAACCAGCTGGAAATTAAACTGTACGGTTTGTTTTTTCAAATAAAATTTCAATAACTATCTCATAAATGCAGTTGACGGCTCACTTGGACCATCAAATTTGAATATTTTAATTGAAGGTTTAGTTTTACGGTGTCTTGTTAGTGTTTATAGTGGTTTCTTAACTGTTTCCTAGCGTTTTATTATATTGTAATACTTTTAAATCATATGGAGTAATGTCAAACATTGGACGGCACCGACAGCGTTGTGGTTTTAAGCCGTTGCCACGTTGTTTTTTTTCTGTGTTGTAGGTTCAAACCCCTAAATAATACCTTGTTATTTTCTATTTTATGTCCGCTTAAAACTATATAAGTCAGCCAAGTCCTGTGTATGTCAGAAAAATTAATTTTCTTTCTTTCGTTCTTTCTGTATGAGACAAAAGTTTCACACACAAAAGATCATACATCCACAAACTATTGTTCCGAGGCTCCGTTCCGTTCCGTCTCATATTCATTTGTGAAGGACCCCAGGATTTATTCCTAATGCGGGATCTAATAAAATATATAAGTATATTAACTCTATCTGCAACTCTTTCACTCTAAACGTCTGAACTGATTTTAATGAATTTTTTAAGGAGATACATTGATTCTTTAGAAAGTACATTGAGTGTTTTTTACCGAGATGACTAAGATACATACTCGTACAAGCGGAGCGAATCGATTTGAAAAGCGAATGATGCAAGGAGTAATTTAGTCTCCTTATAATGACCAGCTTCGCGGTTGTTGTTATAAAGGTGCAAAAATAAATACGTTTAACGTTTAGAAATAAAATATGTAATTATGTCTGTACATCACAAAAATATTAACATGTACTTGATATTGTTAAAAAACAATGAATGAATCATAGTTTTATATCTGTGCGTGAAATAATTACAAGAAAGTCAGTCTATTCGTATAAGCGAATATTCATGACAAACAAACAAACAAGCCACGTTTGTTAGTAGATAGTAGCTAATTATTCGTAGCTACTGACTAGGGATGGGACATTGTCGATATATGAAGTCAAAAGAAAATTTTATTAAAATTGTTCATTTTCAACTCTTGGTACTATATCTTTGCAATAACAACGGATAATACCACGAGAAGAGGCTTATTTAAGATAACAGTAAATTAAGTTACTCCTTATATCACCCGATATCTGCCAGAGAAAGTCCAGTCAAAATCTGTCCAGCTGCTTTAGAGATTAGCAGCAACAAGTAGATAAAAACTTCAAAAAATGTATTTTTTTATGTACGTATCTTTATATATACAGGATATTCCTATATTGAGTACTAGTTTATGCCCGTAGCTCCACCCGCGTATATGTCGGTTACCGCGGTAAATAGTAGCCTGTGTGTTATGCTCGTTCCTGTATTATGTTAAATTCTGATGTATCAGCTATATTATTGTAAAGTTTCATCCAAATCCATTCAGTATTTTATAATAACATTTATAATATTAGTATAAATTTAGTGAGAACTGTTACTTTGAAGTCACAAATACAAAAAAGGATTGTATGATAAGAAAAATGCTGTATCTCCGAGTAAGTTATGAAAGTAATAATATGGAGGTGCTTCCCGCCTGTGCCTCGAAAATCACGTCAATCCATCGGTCCTGGTTGTCCTGAGCACCTATGACAATCATTATTAGGCAATCAGTGCCCTGTACATTAAGTTTAACATTCAAGTTCAGTTCACCCTCAGGGAGGTCCTAGAAAAACTGATATTCAGGTAAAACTAGTTCGGCTAGCAGCTGACTCCAGGTAATCTAAAAAATATTAAAGGTTAGGAAAATGAATATTTCTATGTAAGTTACCTATGTAATAATTTAGTAATACATGAGTATGTTTGAACGCAATTTATTTACTTTAATATGAACTAATAAATTATTATTTATATTTCTTCTGTTCTGTGACGTTTTCTTATCATTAAAGATTAATACCAAAAGAATTGCTAACCAAAGTAATAAAATATTACGTTAAATAAGCATTAACGCTTATCGACTATCGATAAATATCGCGTGTCCCATCTCTAATCGAGTAGCAGCACTGCACTGTACCGATAACTTGTTCAAATAGTGCTGCGCGTCCAATCTGCATAATTATAGATTCATGGTTCGGTTGTGGGGCTGGCAGAGGCGTATATGGCGATAAGCAGACAGGTATACATATTAATGTATCTACAAATATAATCACGGGTTATTTCTTCCGGGGGTAGGCAGAGACGATAGATTTACTGCCTCAGTGGCCCGGTGGTAGCGTATGCGACTGCCTTGCTTGAGGTTTCGGGTTCGATTTCCGGGTCGAACCAAATATTTGTATGATGTGTATATATTTATTTCGGAGTTTGAGTGTTTTCTATGTATAATACGTGTGTATGTATTTTCAAATAATATGCATATATGTATGTATTACAGTTGTCTAGTCCCCCTAGTAGGTACAAGCTCTGCTTAATTTGGGGCCCATACAACATCGCCTCCCCCATCTCCCAAAGGCCGGCAAGGCATCTAGTATTGCGGCTGTCCATGGGCGGCGTTAATCACTTACCATCAGGCGGAGCATCTGCTCGTTTGCCTCGTATTCCATAAAAAAGGAGAGTATTAATACTAGTATCATATTCACATACAGCTAATATTTTTATCAACCTCTCCAGCTAACCCAATTTCCAGGTGGCGAACCCGGAACCATCTAATCACAAGTCTCACGCATTAAGCTACCCAAACTTAAAATATCCGCCTCTGAAAAAAAATTCCACAGAATTCATTGACGTGTATACGTGGGAAATCAAATATAGATAACATCTTGATATGTAAATACAAATATTCAATTTATCATCAACAAATATGGCCACGTAGATTTGTGATAGCAAGGCCGATTTGTATGGTATTTAGTCTTGAAAACCGTTAGATAAATAAATAAATATTTCAGACATCTAACACACAACGCCATCTAGTCCCAAATTAAGCAGAGCTTGTGTTATTGGTACTAGACAACTGATATAAATACATATATAGTTTTTTTGTAAATACATACTTGCTATACATAAAAACGCCCAAACTCTGATACAAATATTTGCAGATCACACAAGTATTTTGACCGACCCGGGAATCGAACTCAAGACCTCAAACACAACAGTCGCATACGCTATCACTGCGCCACCGAGGCAGATAGCAGACAAAGATTTCGTCAGGTGTTGTTGGACCGTCAATAACGTTTAACAGCCCACTAATGGGCCTAGCTCTCACCTTTGAAAGGAGGCTTGGTGTTCTATAGGGCTTTTATCAAGTTTTTGGTTTGTTTTGGATGGACCAACGATATTTAATGATTTGAATTTCATATGAATGCCTCAACGCAGTGGTAGCGTAGGCGACTGCTGTGCTTGAGCTATTGGGTTGGGTTCCCGGGTCGGACCAAATATTTGTATGATCTGTAAATATTTAATTCCCTTAATCGTAAACTACGTTTGCCGAGACGCGGTCTCCACTCAATACCGTGGGAGAGCCACGCTTCGGCATGAATGGGCCGGCTCGACCAGAGTAATACCACGGCCTCACAGAAAACAGGTGTGAAACAGCGCTTGTACTGTGTATCACCGAGTGAGTGAGGATACCGGAGGCCCACACCCTGACCCCTCTTCCCATCCCCGTTCTCCTCCCCATCCCCCAAAGGCCAGCAACGCACTTGTGACGCCTCTGGTATTGCAGATGTCCATGGGCGGCGGTAATCGCTTACCATCGCCGTACGTTAGCTGGTTTGCCCGCGATTGCAAAAAAAAAAATAACGCGTTTACCCCAACGGTTATCAGTTCTGCGGGTAATATGGCCGAATTGGCCAAATTATGTTATACAAAATTAGAAAACTATTTGCCATCTCCGAGTATACTTTTAACGCCAACGGACACAATAATATTTCAACGCGCACAAAAATCTCATTCGGAAAGGAAATTGAATTTGAAACTGTTTTTCTCGTCTAGACGGAAAATTGTAATGCACAGAATATCAGTCTCCGCGATAGCGATAGTATCTCTCTATATACAGAAATAATTTCACTTGGAGTTTGTTAAGCTTGTTTTGTTCTTTCACCCGACTACTAAGAAAAGGAAGGGTTACAGTTTTGGCTGTCTGTTTATGTTACAATCTTAATTAATGTGGTATCAAAGATTCGTAATAATGGCCAGGAAATATCTTTACAGAGTACAAAATGAAGTCGTTTCCGCTGTCTTTGGGCTTAGATATTTTAAACTACCCTATGGCTTTTAATGGAGTTTTCAGCAATGAGATATAGTGACTTCAGAGGAAGGTTTACATGAGTATTTATATGTATAGTAGGCAGGGTCACTAGTAGGCTATATCCAATGTATAAAATTCTCCTATTGTTACCAAACTCGTCCGTAACTGCTGGACAGATTTGTACGAAATTTTGCGTGCATATCGGGTAGGTCTGAGAATAGGCCAACATTTATTTTCATATCCCAAATGATAAAAGAGACCCTACCAAATGTTTTTTTGTATATGGTAAAACAACGTTTACCGTGTCAGCTAGTACATTTTACAAAAAGTAATTTACGCATTCGATTTGTAATATTAAAACTTTTTTTCGCAAAACGCGGTGATAGATTAAGAATACAGGGAGTCACTACCCCTTTTTGATTATTTGAAGTTTTTATCTTAATTCTAACAATCCTATATTACATTCAAAAATCTGGTAATCGAACCCGGAAGCTCCACATCACGTGAAGCGTCCAATAACAAACAATTACTACTAACTATACTGTCGAGAGGACAAAATTTCAGAGAGTTTTAATTAAAAGTTATTGCGCGAACTACAATTGGTTGCGTCATTCATTCATAAGAAACATTCCTTTAATTCAACTCCTTCGGTGGCGTAGTAGAATCGTATATGACTGCTGTGCTTGAGATCCCGGCTTCGATAACTGCGTCGGACTAAATATTTCTATGACCTACAAATATTTTGTTTCTGAGATTGGGCGTTTTCTATGTATAATATGTAGGTATTTATATAAAAAAGTGTAGGCACGAGTCATTTGTCCCTCTGACGCAAAAGGAGGATCCTCCGACCAGGCGAGGTGAACATGCCTGGTGGGCCACTGTTGGAAAAGCGCACAGTTATGACTTGCCAATCATCTAGATTATAGTTATGAAACTTGTGACGCGTAGAACGATGGCGGGAAGAAACAGCAGTTTGACTAACTTTCGCAAATTTTAATATTAATTTAAAAATTATTATTATTTTAAAAATATTATATTAACACACATTTAATTTTATTATTTTTCCTTGGAACTGTATAAGATTGATTGAACTAGCTGCGATCAAATGATACATACACTTTTGTGGCCTGATACCCAAAACACAAGTAAGAACTTACCATGGGTATCGGTATTCCAATACCATTCGTTTCTTATACATATCTTGTAAAAATGCTTTGGTGTATGGTTTTTGTAATTATATGGGTAAATAAATACTATTATAATTATTATAATAGGAATACCAAGGACGTAGTTCCCCTAGTTTAAAGTAACAAAAAAGTCAGCGAATTACTTTGACTGCCTCGGTGGCGCAGTGGTAGCGTACGCGACTGCTGTCCATGAGGTCTCGGGTTCGAATCCTGGGTCGGACTAAACGTTTGTATGATCTGCAAATATTTGTTTCGGAGTATTTTTTATTTTTTTTATATTTAAGCTGCCAAAATAACTCTGCCCTGCCTGATGGAAAGCATGAGCAGAATCCAAGAGTGGTGGTCACCATCCTCAATGCGAAAAAGAACAATGCAGCATGGTGACCCACACTATGGCGGCCTGGGGGGAAGGGGGATGGTGAGGGGGATAGGGGGCGTTGGATTGAGGTATGGGCCTCCGGTATCCTCACTCACTCGATGAAACACAGCGTAAGCGCTGTTTCACACCGGTTTTCTGTGAGGCCGTGGTATCACTTCGGTCGAGGCGGCCCATTCATGCCGAAGCGTGGCTCTCCCACGGAGAGTTTGGGTGTTTTCTATGCATAATATGTATATATTTACAAAAAAAAAGTATTTATGTATTAATATCAGTTATCTAGTACCCATAATACAAGCTCTGCTTAGTTTGGGACTAGACGGAGTTGTGCGTTAGATGTCCGAAATTTTTATTTATATTTATTACTTTATTAATCTTTTGAAGTTGACTCACTACAAATTTTACTGTTTATAACATCACGCTATGAGCATAGGAGGCGTAAACCAGGTTTTGGGGTTCAGCTAATAAATAAATAAAGTTCTCATCCCGAGGGTGTCGTTGGGGTCGACTAACTGCGCAAACTTAGCAGGACAACAGCACAAAAAAGACTAGCAACAAACCGTATCCCTGCCCGAATGGCCATCATAGCCAAAACCTTATCAAAGAGAAGCTCACATCCAATTGTGTATTATTTTAGGCTGGTGCTAAAACCAATGATATTGGTTTGGTGTTATCTGTATATGCATGAGAATTCGCCTTTATATGCAAACGATGTGTTCCCCGTATCGCCATTACGATGCAATAATTTGCTGAGATCATGTTGCCATTCCTTTCACTATTCTACGAAAGCAAAGCCACTTAATAACACAATGAAATCGTACAACTAAATTTGATAAGTATGTATATTTACATTGTACGATATTAAGTCGATTCAGCTGTTTGTTCGCTTAGATCTTTTAAACTACTCCACGGATTTTAATGCAGTTTTCAGCAATAGATAGAGTGATTCAAGAGGAAGAATATTACATATATAACATGTGTAATACATACATACACAGGATCTCTAATGTATTATAAATGCGAAAGTGTGTATGTATATTTATATATGTGTGGCGACTTCCACATACAGCGCAATACAAATATGCTACAGCGCCATCTACCGAAGATACGTCGAACGACAGAGTAACGAAGGAAACTAAGAAACTACCAATCCTAAATCGCGTAATAGAAGAGCTCGCGCCGATTAGCATATATAACGTCAACCGTGGGGCAGTGGCTCGCCAGGCATGATCACCTCGCCGAGTCGGAGGATCCTCTCTTTGTGTTGGAGAAATATGTGACCCGTTATATATTTGTGTGTGTATTTAAGACATGTATCCTATATGTGTTTATGTATGTTTAAGTATTTCTTTAATTCTTTTGTGTACTGTTTGCAGTTAGTTTCATACGGAAACCTCTGTGCACCACCTTACAAGATTTCTACACCACCCTAAAGTTGACTGTCCGCCAATGTACAAAAGTGCATAAAGTTTTAAATAAATAAAAAAGTGAGTTTTGTCGTTAAGACTGCCAATCAAAAGGTCCCGGATTCGATTCTGAGTCGAACTGCTGTTGGGTTTTTCTTACAAGAAATTCTTAACAGCAGCCCGGAGTATGGAATATGGCGATTTGTTTCCCACCCATGCATCGGAGACCACGTTAAGCCTTCGGTCCCGGTTGTCATGAACACCTATGACAATCGTTATTGGGAAGTCAGTGCCCTTAAATATACTGACAACTAATTCAACCTTCGAATTCAGCTCACTCCCAGGGTAGCGGAGGTCAGATGCTAGTCGCTCCGTGTAAAAACTGATGTTCAGGTAAAACCGGTTGAACTAGTAGCCGACCTAAATAACTTTGGGAATGGGAAACTAATGTGGTTATTTTCGCACAGAAATGAATTTGTATGCTGTTGTTCTAATAAAGCTTATATTTATTTATAATAATAAAGGGTAGGAAGATGATTATTCTAAAACTACTAAATCGATTATAATCAATTGTAGCATAGACATACTTTGATTTATAACAAAGGATAAGGGCTATATTCTATAGTAGTAGTTCTAGATTGCCTCGGTGGTGCAGTGGTAGCGTATGCGACTGCTGTGCTTGAGGTCTCGGGTTCGATACCGGGTCGGACCAAATGTTTATATATTCTGCAATTATTTTGGTTATTTTCTATATATAATATGTATGTATTTACAAAAAAAGTAGGTATACATGTATTTATATTTGTTGTTTAGTACCCATGACACGAGCTCTGCTTAGTTGGGGACTAAATTGCGTTATGTGTTAGACGTCTGAAACAGTGGTAACCGACATACACACGACAGGAGCCACTGGCAAAATCTAGTCTCTACTAATATTATAAATCTGAAGAATTTGTTTGATTCAACGCGCTAATCTCAGAAACTACTAAATAGAATTAAAAAACCTGCAAGTGTTAGTTAGTATATTTAATCAGCAACGCTATTGGCTATATAACATCACGCTATGACAAACAAGAGCCGAGCGTCTAAGAATAATGTTGCAAAGGAGGGATTTTTAACCTCTTGAGAGCTATGCGCTGCGGAGTCTGCATCAAATATGTATGATAGTATTGTTCCTCTCATCTGAAAAACGACCGTAAAGTTTGATATCATTTTTTTTTAATTTAGTTTTTATGTATTAGAAAAGATATTATTATATAGAGGTAGATATTTTTCTTTCTCACTTTAATCTTATTATAACACTAGCCGAGCCTCACGATCCAACAACCGCTAGTCTAAGCAAAGTAGCATAAGTTACTTCTTATATCATCAGCTACCTACCAGTGAAAGTACCGTCAAAATCGGTCCAGCCGTTCCAAAGATTAAAAAAATGTTATCTATATTTAATACTAGCTGTTGCTTGCGGTTCCGCCTGCGTATATGTATGGTTATCGCGGCAAATAGTAGCCTATGTGTTATTGTAATGTATCAGCTACATTACTGTAAAGTTTCACCTAAATCCGTTGGGTAGTTTTTACGTTAAAGAGTAACAATAATCCATCCATACAAACTTTCGCGTTTATAATATTAGTAGGATGTTAAGGAGGAAGGTGACTGACTAAGATACGCAAAGATCAACGCACAGCTCAAACCGCTGAACCTAGAATACTAAAATTTTGCATATAGGTTCTTTATATAACGTAAGTGAGCACTAAGAATGGAATTTTGGAAAAGCCACCCCTAAGGGGTAAAGTAGGGGAAGAAAATAGCTACTTGTGTGCGAGCTAAAGCTCGTTTTGATATATGTACCGTGTAAACATACATATGCAGTTATTAAAAAGGGATTGTTTTAACATTACAAACAGATAATCATATTTTATTTATTTGTATAGATTTTAATACCTTCAAACGAGCAATTCTAGTATATATTTTATATATAATTTGAATCCCGGAAACGGCTTTAACAATTTTTATAAAATTTAGTATGCATGGGGTGTCAAAGGCGATAAATCGATCTAGCTAGAATTTATTTACAGAAAATATACTAAAAATAAGTACCGGTCATTCAGGTATAAGTTTATTATTGGTCGAACGATTGAATTAAAAGAAATATTAAGAGAAGCTCTACACAATACCTCTAGAAAAAACCGATCAACTCCTCGAGACCGACCTGTACTTGCCCGGTTTTTCTTCAATATCTTTAATGTAGAGATATCGACCTCTTCCAATTTCGTATAGATTAAACATGTAAAATTAATAATTTCGACTCCCACAAGCCTTTCTTTTTTTTCTAGACAACTCCCGCTTTAGGAATATACATTCCTGTGTCACGGGGATCTTTACAAACATATATGAAAGGGAAACAAAGTACACCCAGACTTAGAACAACAATTTATGGATCACAAAAAACTGTTATCCCATGTAGGATTTGAACCCACAACACTTGGCGCAGTAGGAAGCGGTGTGGCGACCACTGAAACCACTTTTTTTTTTCGTGTGGAAACTCCCTCAGGCCTTCACCCCACCGGGGTTTGCAGCGGGGTGGTGTGTCGGAATCGAACCAACTAAAACCACACGGTGTGCCACTCTGCGCCTGAGACGGGAGGGATCCGGGAACCACTTTCTTACGCCATCCGGACCCCTCCCAGGACTACTGAAACCACTAGGCCAACCGTGTAGTCAAGGCAAAATTAGTTCGTAGCCAAGCTTATCCAGTAGTTAGCCAAGGACAAATTATTTCGTAATGAGTACATTCATTTGTGCCGTCTGTCATAATTTATCTATAATAATATATGTATGTAGTAATTACCCAACTGCGCCAGATGGACCCAGTAGTTCTTAAAAGGTTTTGTCTTGAGAAAAATCGTTTGAATCAATATTAATACTAAAAATGTCACTTAGTTAACAAGAACGATTAAAATTATTAAAAAAAAGAAACCCGACCGCGTCAATATCTGTCATCTTTATTAAAATCAGTTTTTTTCAATAAAACAAATATGGGACATAATATGGGAATAGGAGATAAACGAGCCGATAAACGGTAAGCGGTTACCGCCGCCAACACCAGATGCGTCACAAGTGCGATGCCAGCCTTAGAGGGATGGGTAGGGGTTGAGGTATGGGTCTCTCTCTCACTTATTCTTTTTTCTGTGAAGCCATGATATCACTCTGGTGGAGCCGAAATATTCGTGCCGAAGCGTGGCTCTCCCATGGTAAATTGATTTATAAAATATGACGAGCTATTGCTATTTTTTTTATGTTTAAGCTACCAAACTGACTCTACTCTTCTTGAAGGAAAGCATAAGCAGAAGCCAAGAGTTGTGGTCACCATCCTCACTATTGCGGCCTAATGAGATGCTTTATCAGGCCCCGCTTAAAGGACCCGGGATCATAATGGAAGGGAAACACATGCAGTGGTAGTGAGTTCTATGTTTTGATCGCTCGGCACAAGAAGGAAGAACCAAAAGGTTGCGTTCGAAAGCGTATATCTATCACTTTAAAAGAATGACTTATAAAACAGCAATAGTAATTATCAATAAGTTTCTCTTCTGATCAAGATGTTGTGGGTTCGGTTCCTACCTAGTACACCTTTTAAATAAAACTGTTTCTAACATAAACATACAATCTGATGTTAACGAGAAAAGTAGATACATATGACTACTAATATTGGTTTTAAAATACTTAAGTGGATATATACTACCCATTAATTAGATAACAGTGGATTAGATAAAATAACCTATCTATATTCTAAATTTTAATCCAGACCCGTTCAGCCGTAACGGCGTTATTGAGTAACAAACATGTATTCAAACTTTCACATTTATAATAACAATTATCTTCAAACAGAAATGTAAGTATATATACATTATAAACGTATGCTAGTTTTTCTTCTGAAAAAAATATTTTCCAAAAATACTATATAGAAAAGCTTTATCTACAAATAAACAAAACACAAGAAATAAATATTACAATTCTCGCATTCGTTCTGAAAGAAAATAGCGAAAGATAAGCATTTGTTGATATCATTCCCACAAGACGTCCCAATAAGCTTTATCACAGGGAGTCTTTCTGTCAAATGTAACTTAAAGACCACGTAACTTAACAGAAACAAGAGGAAGGCCCTTGTAAATAACAACTTACATAAAACAAAGATTTTAAAACAAAAAAAAAACAAACCTACCCTATTAACTTACCTTATCAACAAAAAACAGCAATAAACACACACTTAAAACACAAAATACACAAAGTACACACGGTAAATGAGTACAGTACACAAAACACACACGATGGGAATACACAGCGCGTCGTTTTCGCCCGAAGGGTGAACGCAGACTAAACTCACGCCCGAACGTACTGGTGTTGCTAGAATAAAACAAAAGCTCCCCGATTTGAGTCACCACATTGTTTATATGAATGGGATTTGATACTTTGTGTTAGATCTTATCTAAGGTAATAGAATTAAGTTGAATGGTTTGTTTTTGTTGGATGGCATGCCAATCTTAGAACTACCAGACTGTTTTAAAGATTGTTTTATTTATTTTAAATGTAGAGCAATGACTTTAATGGTTTTGAAACTGGTGAGACTTTTTGAAAAGGCGCTATTTTTGCATTGTTTTTAAATTTGAGTCTGCCAAAGTAACTCAACTCTCGTGAGCGGAATCCAAGGTTACCATACTCATTGTGAACTCAGGCAATGCAACAACGCAGCACATTGACCCACACAATGGCTATTGAGATGCTTCTATTTCAGGAAAAAGGTACCGAAACTGTTAACCAGTGTACTATTTCAAATTGTATTTAACTCTACTGAATTTTATCTACCAATCGTTCTTCCGTAACTGTTTAATATGTCATAACATCCATCAACTTATCTGTAAAAGATAAATTCACAATCTGATTTTTTCTTCTAGTACAAAGGGGCATTGACTCCTCAAAGACAAACCCCCAATTATTATCGGACATAATTCCGATATTAATCATTTAACCACACAATGTAAATGCAACCTTTATGTTCATTAAGATTGAAAAATGCGATGTGTTTTGGATAACTCGATACTAAGAATGCGCTTTTACAGATAACTTAGGAATTCCTTAATTGGAATTATTATTATTAGTCATATGATAACAACCAGGACCGACTGCTTAACGTGGCTACTGAATCAGAGCGGTCACCCATATAGATACAGATCGCACCGTCGTTGCTTACCCTCGGTAATAGTTTCGAGTGAATATGGCTATAAGCGTCTCCAAAGTAGGTATGTAGAGGTAACAATGTTACAGTTCTACATTTAAAGCAATTTGTTTTACATTTTTTGTGTTATGTATATTTTATTTTCTTGTTTTTCACTAATTAATTTAAGGCGTGGGTAGTAGGAAGAGAGGTAGTCCGCAAAAAAGAGGGGATGACGCTTTTAGATAAGTGACTGGAGTCACGTGGAACAGAATGACACTGCAAAGGAAAAATGGAAAAGGTTGGAGGAGGCCTTTTTCACTTTGAGAGGGGTCTGGGTGGCATAATTAGGCGGTTCCCGGATCTCTCCCGTCTCAGGTGCAGAGTGGCACACCGTGTGGTTTTAGTCGGTTCGATTTCGACACTCCGTCCCGCTTCAAACCCCAGTGGGCTGAAAGCCCGGGTGGGGGGGTATCCACGCGTAAAAAAGGCCTTTGTCACTTGGCAAACAAATCTAGGCAAGACAAACAAGCAACAAGTATTAGTTTAAGTAGTATATTTAGTTGAAGAGCACAGTATTATTGTTTTATAAGTCAAATGATTTGGAATTAATTAAGAGATCTGAATAAAAGGCTGTATTATTATTATTATTACTATATATTTCCTAACTCTCCACCTCTACACGTCTAAAGCTTCTAATCTATTTGTTTCCTTGTGTATTTCTATATATATAATTAGTACGATTTTTTCCTTAGTTTAGTGCTAAAAGAGGGCAAATTAAAAAAAAAAACAAATGTTCGTTCCTACTAAATATCTGCCACATATTTATAGTAACCATTTTTAATCAAGAAAATTGCACAAAATTGAAAACAAAATTACCACCAAATATGGGTAATATCTCCTCACAGCCACACTACGACAGCTACCTGTCTCACACACACATACGAGGAGCTTTCACACGATTTGTGTACGTATATTAGGGCGTCACTCACACACATACACAATACGAAAGAGAGGGAAACACAGGAATTGAACACGCCTGTGTTTAGGGGTGAGCAGTATAAGTGGTTTTGTAAAGAATCAAGAATCAAGTGTTAGTAGCCTGGTCGTGTAGGTTCGATTCTCGCACGAGTAATTTTTAGTAGAAGGAAGAGAACACGTTCCTCTGTTTATTAATGGATTGTATTTCGTAAACCTTTAATAGGTAGGCCGATAAAACTTTCAGGTGGTATTTATTATTCTTTAACAATAAATGTAAACGAATAATGAATTGTTTAAAAAAACCCAATTGCGTATATTTTTTAATTTTTATTTTATTTAATATTTATTTATTAACACTTAATGCACATGTTGCATTTTGATGCATTTTCTTTCAGTCGACCTTCAGGTGATGTAGAAATAGGATGTGGTAGGTGTAAAGAGATTTTCTGGGAGGGGTCCGGATGGCGTAAGAAAGCGGTTCCCGGATCCCTCCCGTCTCAGGCGCAGAGTGGCACACCGTGTGGTTTTAGTCGGTTCGATTCCGACACACCGCCCCGTCGCAAACCCCGGTGGGGTGAAGGCCCAGGGGGGTTTCCACACGTAAAAAAAAAAGATGCAAATAGATTTAATTTTGTAAGTAAGAGAAAGACCGAAATTTTAATGTACCCAATGTCACTCCCACGACTAAAACGAATCTATTGACACCACTCACATAATTATAGGACAAGCCGTTTAGGCTGTAGCGCGTGCCAAAAAACAAACAAACGTACATAGACTCGAAAAATTTATTTATTTATTTATATATCTTTATTGTATACATGTAAAATTACAAAGTTAAAACAGAGGATGAGTCACAAATATGCAAATGATACAATAGGCGGTCTTATCGCTCACGGCGATCTCTTCCAGACAACCACAACACGGATTTTCGGTATCCAAAAACTTCGGGTAGCTCACTTACGAGTACAAGTAACTCACCTAATCCTCTACGTGAATGATTAAAAATATTATTTAAACAATCATCCACCGAAATAGCACCCACTCACTTTTACATTACACACATACACACACTAACACACACACACACACACACACACACACACACACACTATATAAGTATTCATATGCATACATATACACGATACATATATATGTAAACACAAACATTTATATTATAATATGTATGAACATACACATACCTACAATACACATATATATACAACTAAATATTATTCTACTAAAAGGAGGATAGAAAAAAATAGATAGATGTAGAAAGAGATAAAATAACAAAAAAAATCATAATAACAAATAATGGTCCTTCAGTAGCTTTTTAAAAGTAGGCAAAGTTTTTGCTTTTCGAATTATCTCAGGCAAGACGTTCCAAAGTCTTACCGCTTGCACCGTAAAAGACCTGCCCGCAAACTGAGTTGAATGTTTTAGCAGTCGTTAATAAAAAACACGGCTGCGTATATATCTTATCATTTAGTTTTTAAATTTCAATGTACCCAGTGTCATTCTCACGAATAAGACGAATCTATTGACACTACTTACATAATTATACAACAAACCGTTTAATTGTTTACCGTGGGAGAGCCACGCTTCGGCATGCATGGGCCGGCTCGACCGGAGTGATACCACGGCCTCACAGAAAACCGGTGTGAAACAGTGAGGATACCGGAAGGCCATAATCCAACCCTTCCCCTCAACCCCCTCCCCATCCCCCAAGACCCGCAACGCACTTGTGATGCCTTTGGGGTTACGGGTGTCCATGGGCGGCGGTAATCGCTTACCATCAGGCGATACGTCTGCTCGTTTGCCCCCAATTCCATAAAAAAAGGCTCTAGCGCATGCCAAAGAAATATATATAGCACACTCGATAAACATAACCCTCATTCTTTCGCAGTCGGCTAAGAATGTGACCACACAGTTGGCCTAGTGGTTTCAGTGGTCGCCACACCGCTTACTACTGCGCCAAGTGTTGTGGGTTCAAATCCTACATGGGACAACACTTTGAGTGATCCATAAATTGTTGTTCTAAGTCTGGGTGTACTTTGTGTCCATTTCATGTATGTTTGTAAAGATCCCCGCGACACAGGAATGTATATTACTAATGAGGGAGATGTCCTTAAAAAAAAATATATGAAGGGACCATATTTAATTAATTAAACGATACCAATTATTTTATACGAGCAATTCTTATCAATAAATATTATTATATATGTATAACAAAATCGTAACTGGTCGATGTTTGTACATAGCAGATAAATAAAGAAACACTATTTTATATGGGTTTATGAACGCAATAGAACCCAAAACAATGATTTTGAGAATTTTTGTCCGTTTGCCTGTACGTTTGTGCACGCTAATCTCAGAAACAGCTTAAACGATTTGAATGTGGTTTACACTAATTCCTTGCAGTTTGTTCTACTTAACATTTATTGTATGTTTCATTTCAATCGGTTCATAAATAAAAAAGTTTTTTTTATGTTAAAAGGGGCAAACGAGCAGACGTATCGACTAATGGTAAGCGATTACCGCTGCCCATGGACACCCGCAACACCAGGGGCGTCACAAGTGCGTTGTCGCCCTTGGGGGATGGGAAGGGGGATTAGGGGAAGGGTTGGAAAATGGGCTGCCGGTATCCTCACCCACTCAAAACTCAGCGCAGGCGCTGTTTCACACCGGTTTTCTGTGAGCCGTGGTATCACTCCGGTCGAGCCGGCCCATGCATGCCGAAGCGTGGCTCTCCCACGGAAGTGTATAAAGTTAAAACAGTTTGAAGAATGACCGCGATTATTGTGCTTTACACGGACGAAACAACATGCAATAGCTAGTATATATAATTGTATACATATAATCTGAATCTCGGAAACGGCTCAAATTCAATCTGCGGGACGTTTCGCGGGCGATTCATTAGAAAATTTACCAACACAACAAAACTGTGAAATGAATTGTCGTCTGCTGTATTCCCGGATAAATACGTCCTTCAAACCTTCAAGAAAAGAGCATACTCCTTCTTAAAAGGCCGGCAACGCACTTGTGACGCCTCTGATGTTGCGGGAGTCCATGGGCGGCGGTAATCGCTTACCATCAGGCGATACGTCTGCTCGTTTGCCTCCTATTCCATAAAAGAAAACCCAAAATTCAGAGCAGAGTTCAATGCTCCAGGTACTAATTAAGAATAAAAATACTTAAATTGAAAACATCTATTACTTTTGGATAATCTGTATAACTCGGAAGACTGTAGGCTCTATAACATCACGCTGCGATCAATAGGAGCGGAATAATAGTTAAAAATGTTTCAAAAATGCTTTTCGAAATCATAGACAAGTAATAAATGATTAAAAAAAAACCCACCTTCGTCAATATCTGTCGTTTTTATTGAATACGTTGATGAACTACAAAGATATTTTAATATTATTTTCAATGTCACTCTCACGACTAAGACGAATCTATTGACACTTCTCACACAAAAATACGACAAGCCGTTTAGACTCTAGGGCGAGCCTAAGAAATAAACATTCATACATACATACATACATACTTACACACACATTTGAAAAACATAACCCTCCTTCTCGCAGTCGAATCAAATATAATATTGTAGGAGTTTTAGTTCACATTAGGAATATAAGTCCTGTGTCGCAGGGGAACTTTACAAACATGAATGAAACGGATACAAAGAACACTCAGACTCACTACGATTTGTGGATCACACAAAGTATAATACCATGTGGGATTTGAACCCACAACACAAGGCCAACTATATATAGACAGTCCACAGTTGGACATAAGCCTTTACAACGAAAGGAGGTTTTATCAATTCGAGGATATCTCCGCCTGCTCCACCAATAAACAAACAAACAAAAACAAAAACCCATAATGTCCCACTGCTGGGCTCGGGTCTCCTCTCAGGTGAGGGTTAAGGCCATTCGTCCCCACGCTGGCCAAGTGCGGGTTGGGGACTGGCAAGAATACGTTGTGGCTACGTAAATCTTGCCGTTGGATGTTTTTAAGCCGCCCGAAGGCCTCCAACTAAGCTTCACGACTGTTGTCGTATGATAACAACCGGGACCGACTGCTTAACGTGACCTCCGAATCACGGAGACGCTCATGGTAACATGCCACCAGCGGTCACCCATCCAGGTACTGACCGCGCCATCGTTGCTTACCCTCGATGATTGTTTCTAATCACCGAGTGCAACTGGGCTATGAGCGCCACCAATGAGGTCTATTAATCAAATCTAATCAAGATGTCCACTAACCGATTCTCATTTAAAATTAACGTGCATATTTAAATTCTTCATCTGGTGGATTAACTTAACGAACAGTACACCTCCTTTTTTCATAGTGTACGATTATATAATATGTACATTTTTGTTTAACTGCCTCGTTGGTTGAAGTACGCGACTGCCAATCAAGAGATCTCAGGTTCAAATCTCGGGTCGGGCCAAATGTGTTATTGAGTTTTTTTTCTGATTATATAAATACTTAATAACAGCTCGGAGTTTAGAAGTTGGGGTCTGAACTCCCGTGCCTCGGAGAGCACGTAAAGCTGTCGGTCCTGCGCCTGATCTCTCCCTGATCGTGTCGGTTAACCATCCTATCGGATTACGAGAGTGAAGGAACAGAGAGTGCACCTGTGCTTACGCACACACTTGTGCTCCATAATATCTCCTGCGTTGTTGGCTAGCTCCTACTAGTTGGCTGGTCTCCGTTGAGATGGGCCGTGAGATTATGCGTACATTTGTACACTTTATATTTATATGCATATTTGTTATATAATATTAAATGTATCGATTACTGAGTAACCTCGATACACCTACCATACTAGATCTCTACACCCCCTGAAGGTTGACTGGTAGGGAATGCCCAGGGCATTAAGTCCGCCGATGTACACAAGTGCGCGAATATATAAATAAATAAAAAAATTAAATGATAATACCTCCACTATTATAGATACCTGGCTTTTTTTCATTACCGATTCTGAAAAAAAAAACTTCAATAGAGACCGGCACGTAACTTGGCCAGAATCGTTAGATGCGCTGAAGTCGTTTTTTAGATCCCTTTGGTTGATAGAGGAAGTCGGTTATTGTCGTAAGTCACCTAAATTGATAGTTTTATCAGCAGACGGTGCCCGCTTCAGTGCGGACATGCACTGAGGCGTGCAGGACTGGGAGGGGTTCGGATATTTTACCGTAGCAGTTCCCGGATCCCTCCCGTCTCAGGCGCAGAGTGGCACACCGTGTGGTTATAGTTGGTTCGATTCTGACACACCGCCTTGTCGCAAACCCCGGTGGGGTGACGGCCCGTAGGGTTTCCAAAAAGGGGAAGGCGGGGATTGTAGTAGCACCGTTCCGAGCAAGTGATTGGATAGTCAGTCGACTACACTTCCACTTGTTGATTTGTGCAATAAATGTACAATGCGTCAACTTACCCCCACACCGCGGGTTTCTGGCCAAGATACGTGCCGGCGCCTGTACTCCATATATCGCAGCTAATCGCATTGGTAGAGACAATTAGATAAGGCTCTATCGCCTTTATCATTAAAAGTATTCTGAAGAGCTTTTCCTACTGACCACACCTCCCTTCTTGAGTATTTGAGATAAGAAAATGATATGCAGCTTTCCGAGCTCTGCCCCAAGCAAGATTTTATTTTTTATTTATTTTATTTATTTATTTTATTGTAACCGCAGGCAGCGCCACTGGGCGAAGCTAGTCTGAAATAAGTAGCCTAAGTAACTTCTTATATCATGAGCTATCTGCTAGTGAAAGTCCCGTCGAAACCGGTCCAGCCGTTCCAGAGACTACCTGGAACAAACAGACAGACATACAAAATTAAAAAAATGAGTCTTTTTAACATGTACCTTGTATACATACATATCCATTTAGTAAAAAGCGGTTATTTTAATATGACAAGCAGACACTCTTACTTCATTTATTTATATAGAAATGACAATTCCTGCAATTGGAATACATCCAATGTCGCGGGGGACTTTATAAACATACATGAAACAGACACAAAGAACACCCAGACTCATAACAGCAATTTGTGGATCACACAAAGTGTTGTGCCATGTAGCGATCGTATCCGCAACCGAGTGATATAATGTGGCCGTTTAAACCACTGCGCCATCCATAAGTTATGAATTCTACACACTTGTATTTACTAGCTTTTATCTGCGGTTACGCTTAAAACTAACACAGCTTTTTTTTACGAACTAATTGAACTGAAATAAACTCTAAATGTCCAGTGGAGCAAACCGCAACGCATTAGTGAAAACCGCATTCAAATCGGTTAAGCCATTTCGGAGATTAGCACATACTTTTTTTATGGAATATGGGACAAACGAGCAGACGTATCGCCTGCTGGTAAGCGATTACCGCCACCATGGACACCCGTAACACCAGAGGTGTCACAAGTGCGTTGCCAGCCTTGCGGGATGGGAAGGGGGATGAGGGGAAGGATTCGATTATGGGCCTCCGGTACCCTCACTCACTCGGTGAAACACAGCTCAGGCACTGTTTCACACTGGTTTTCTGTGAGGCCGTGGTATCACTCCGGTCGAGCCGGCCCATGCATGTCGAAGCGTGGCTCTCCCACGATCAGGTGTAGGTGTATACGTCTATACGTATACTATACCAACCAACAAAAAATCTAAAAACCATTGTTTTGATTTTTATTGCTTTCGTAAAGCCCCATAATAGTTTTTCTTATACCAGACAAGGACCAGTTACGATTTTGTTATACGTAGATATTATTTTTTTATATTATATCACAAGTAATGAAACCGCCGAAAATGGTAATTAAATTATAATGAGCATGTTAACACGTTCATTAATTTATCAATAAACTGTACGTTTAGTTAATGATTATATATATCGATTTATTTATTAAATAACGCAGACCTGTTTTAATTTCCTCTATAGTACTTCGACAGGCAATTCCTTGGTTTCTATTGTAAAACTAGCTGAACCCCGCAGTGTTACCCGCGTTTGAAGCGTGTGAAAATAGTCTAGAAGAGTATATCATCAGCTATAAGCCAGTGAAGGTCCCGTCGAAATCGGTCCAGCCGTTTCAGAAATAAGCAGGAATAAACTGACAGACAGATTGATAAAAATTGTTATAAATGCTGTTTTGGTATATGTACCTTTACCATTTAGTAAAAAGCGGTTATTTTAATATTACAAACAGACACTCTAATTTTATTTCTTTGTATAGATTTATTTATAGAGAGGTTGTCCATTAACAACGTCTAATCAATTTAATTGCTCCTTGATATTCCTTTGTGAAGCTAACCGATGGTTGCTGGAGCCAAAATGTACTGGAGTACAGACCACGGTTAAACAATCGTAGTGTAGGGAACTGCGACACGATGGACCGAGGATTTGAGAAGAAGAGGCTGGCAGAGAACGAATGCAGACTATCCAAGACCGGGATAGTTGGCGCTCCTTAGCAATATTTCAATTATAGAGGCATTTGAGATGTGGACTACCATCGCATGCTTCGCATCAGTTGGACGCAAAAGATTAGAAACGCCACGGTGCTCCAGCGCGTCCACATGCCTAAAATACTAATTCAAAACATTAAAAAGCGCAAAATTGAATATCTCGGCCATGTGCTTAGGCACGAAATATATATGTTACTTCAACTGATAATGATGGGCAAGATAGAAGGGAAGAGACGAGCTGGACGACGGAAAAAATCGTGGCTGCGTTATATCCGGGAGTTGATCGGTATCACCTCCGTTAAAAAACTGTTTCACCTGGCCAATAACAAGGAAGAGTACGTACTCTGTAACTCGTACAGGAAGCTGACGGCCAACCTTTAGGATTGAAGAGGCACCCGGAGAAGAAGAAGAAGGGGAAATTTCGTTCAGCAGTGGACGGCGATAATGTTGATGCGGTCCCACAACCTCTTGTGACGAAAGTACATACGCGAGACAGAATGAATAATCCTAATGCAGGAGTTTTCTCATTTGAATATAATTTTTAAAAAAGTGCGTGCGTACAAAGTACACATGTCAGAAGTGAAACTTCTTAGCTCTCTCCCACCTCTCGCTCCATGGCACTGTGCGTGATACGACAATCGCTCTATCTCACTTTTTCTCTCGATATTTCTCACTTGCTTGCTCCCTACTCTCACTCCATCGTTAGTTGCTTCATGCTACGTTCGCCCTGTCTTACTCTCTCTCAATCGGTCTCGATCGCTCTCTCTCTCTTTTTCGACACTTTCGTTGTATACTTGCGTGACGTTACATTTGTAAAAATTTTACCCTCACGCGCCTAAAGAAGTTTCACTTCAAAAAATTCAGTGATAAGGACTGCCGATATACGTGAAAACTTATAACTTAGAATGTTACATGTAAAATTAATGTGTATAATTAAAAATTTCATAATGTTTAAATTAAAATTGTCAACATCAAACAATAGCATATCGGTTACGGGAACTCATAAGATTTTTCCTCATCAAAAAATGCTCAGCGCGGCTTACGAAGTTTTCACTTTAAAAACGATGTAAAGTTATAAAACGTGCTCCAGAGAGGGTGGAGTACAGTAAATGTGACCAGTTCTTCTTTCTCGAGGATCTTTCTACGAAATATTTATGGTACCAGCACTAAGAGCTCCTAGATTCTAAAAAATAATTTATGTATCACATAAGAGTTGCTCCATGTGTTATTTGATCCACATTACCACTCAATCCACTATACCATCAGTGCAGTCAAATGGTATAACAGGATTTAAGTAATTTTATAATGTCTATTTAGACTCCGTGCAGTATTAATTCTAATTATTTCAAGCGGGTTCAAAGAGGAAATGCCATATTTTCAATTTAAAACATTAAATGCTGCGGAAAATTGTGCCTGTTTATGAGCGCGGGTAATAAATTAAACAAAATGGCCGCTATCTGTCAAATGTCGGGCGCATGCCGCCATATTTATGACGTCACACGTAAAATGGAGATTTTATCATGGTGACATAAATTTGGAAAAAGGACCATGAGAAAGTACTGTGAAGTATTCAGTATCTATGCTTTAATATTTATATATTTATAACCAGTATTTAACAACCCACTACTGTACATAGCTCACTTAGAAAAGAGAATTTGGGTACTATACTAACGTTTTCTTTTTATTTAATAGGGGGCAAACGAGCAGGCGTATCGCCTGATGGTAATCCATTACCACCGCCCATAGACACATAAATACAACTTCCGCAATAGGAATACACATCCTGTGTCGCGGGGGACTTTAACAGAACAACAAATTGAGACTACACAAAGTGTTGTCCCATATGGGATTTGAACTCACAACACTTGGAGCAATAGAAGGCCACCACCAGGCTAACCGTGTATTCAAATATTATTTTTTTTAAAACATGTTGCAATCAAGCTGACGTATTGCCTGATGGTAAGCCATTACTGATGCCTAAAGACACCCGGAACACCAAAGGCATCACGTTGCCGACCTTTGGGGTATGGGCCTCTGATATCCTCATTCACTCCGTGCAATACAGCACAGCACAGGCGCTGTTTCACACCAGTTTTCTGTGAGGCCGTGGTATCATTCCGGTCAAGCCGGCCCGTGCCGAAGAGTGGCTTTCCCACGGTGTACCCGACCAGACGATTTGGTATAAGATTTCTTTCAAATTGTTCTCTTCACATTGCTATGTGGCCTACACAGTTTGCTTCCTTAGGCAGGTCTTACTATATTCGTGGGATGAAGTAACGCTATGATGTTCATGACTTTGATCCTCTGTTAGATATTTATGTTTGTTTTGTCTGTTTAATGCTTTTATTGCATTAATTTAAATATCAATCACTTCTATACCACACGGGGATTGCATCCGCTGTATGTCGTGTTGAAAAATATAAAAATGCTGAATGTTAACAATTAATTCTAAAGCGCCTTACAGGAAGGAATATGCAAAGTAATGTTTGAGAGAAATGCAAGCGCTTTCTTTGTAGGCTCTCAATTTCAAAAAGTTATATCAAGTGACAGAGATAGAATCAATATTTTTGAAGTCGAATCATTTTTTGTTTTTGCGAAAGACGGTCCCCATTTAATGTCATCCACATTTCTTATATTTTTTATCATTAATTCTATTACGACGAAGACTCGAAGACTTAAACATTATTAAAATACTTGACATTGGCAGAAATAGCTGATCCGGCTGATTGCCATATTATGAAAAGAAGAAGAAGAATATTTTTGAAGAGAAAACTTCTTTAGCGGCGTTGTGCGCTTGTTTTGGGATGGATAAAAAAGGTTTAACTCGCATCAGGACACGTGACCTGATCAAAAATTCGTATGACGGAGGGAGAGTACACCATAAATTGTCATGTTTGTGTACGATAGCGCAATAAATGAATATTTTATTATATCACATAAATGATAGTACTTATACATTGATAATTAAAGTAATTCATGCAAAATTATTCTCTAAAAATATCAAAAATCCACAATGTTAACATTCAAGTTTTCACTTCTACCGGCACTCCCGGAGCGCAACCCGTTTTTTTATCTCCTTTGGGCATAGCAAAATATACTCTGAGTGCATATAATGTTTTCACTATTATATGGAGATTTTAGTACACTGTAGAATACACACACCGGTATTTCATTATATATTGGTAGATAATTTGTAGGTATTGGTAGATTATTTGTCAGGAGATTAGAATATTTGTTTTATTATATCTAAAATATATATTAATGTATGAAGCGAAATAATAGTTCGCAGTTTGGAAGTTGGGGTCTGAACTCCCGTGCCTTGAAAAGCAAACACAATACGTAGTACGTATTGTTTTATAACGGCTTCATAGGTCTAGACATTGACATATGCGACTGTCGATCAAGAGGTGTCGGATTCGAATCCCGGGTCGGGCCAAAAGAGTTATTAAGTTGTTCTGATCATAAAAATGCTTAATAACAACTCGAAGTTTAGAGGGTGGCGTCTGAACCCCCGTGCCTCAGAGAGTACGTAAAGCTATCGGTCCTGCAGCTGATCTTTCCCCGGCCGTGTCGGATAGCCGTCCCATCCGATTATGAGAGTGAGGTAACACAGAGTGCACGTGTCTACGCAGTGTGTCTACGCATACATTTATGCACTACTAGTTTATTATACTCGCGACTCCGCTCGCGTATATTTCAGTTATCAAGGCAAATAGTAGCCTATGTGTTATTCTGATGTATCAGCTATATTACTGTAAAGTTTCAACCAAATCCGTTCAGTAATTTTTGCGTGAATGAGTAACAAACATCCTCACAAACTTTCAAATTTAAAATATTTGTATAGAAGTATATATAATATCGCCCTATAGTTGTCTGGTCTCCGTTTAGACTGGCCACTGTAATCACTTAAATCGGCTAGAAGAACATCAACATATGTGTATTATATTATTATGTTTACGTTTGAATTTATGTTGTGTTCTGTTGAGTGTATTTATATGTGTATTTTTAAACTTATATATTTATTTTTATTGGCTTACAACAATTGTTTATACAGCACAAAAACAAAGTAAAAAAAAACAGATAAAGAGGAAACTAACAATAGTGTAACAATTAGTTACAGGTAAACTCCGCATGTGTAAATGAGTTGTACCGTACCATTACCATAGACTATACAAAAAGAAAACAGCACACAATCATAACCCAAAAAAGGATAGTGAGCATTAGGTCACACATTGCAATTCACACCTTCCCCGCTACCGTTCTGGGAGGTTCTTAAGCAAACCAGGCTTTACTTTACTTAAGGGGTCAACGTTCAGGTCAATCAAGTCACTACAACTATTATTTGACTGCCTCGGTGACGCAGTGGTAGCGCACGCGACTGCTGTCCATGAGGTCTTGGGTTCGAATCCTGGGTCGGGCCAAATGTTTGTATGATCTGCAAATATTTGTTTCGGAGTTTGGGTGTTTTCTATGTATTGTATGTATGTATTTACAAAAAAAAAATATTTATGTATTCATATCAGTTGTCTAGTACCCATATTACAAGCTCTGCTTAGTTTGGGACTAGATGGCGTTGTGTGTTAGATGTCCGAAATATTTATTTATTTCTTTATTTATCTTGCAAAAACGAGCATACGGCGGCACCAACATGTTTGTATATGTTTTAAACTGTGACAATTGACATAAGTTGTAACCTCTGTCTACCTACCTTATAACATTATTTCCACACCATCCGAAGTTTGACTGGATGAGAATGCCCTAGGTATTAAGTCTGCTAATCTTCAAATTTAGTGCACAAACTTTATAAATAAACACCATCACACACCATACACACGACTGTCTCATCCCAAGCCAAAGCCTGGACTAAAGTAAACAGAACCAATCGTGTTCATCACACAATGATTTATCATGGTACCCGAACTAGGATATATACTTTAGTAAAAAGGTAAAAATGAGTATGTTACCTTGACTTGACTTATCTTTAGGGAGAGAGCTATGCTTTGAAATAAATGATGGGCTAGACCTAAGGGGTACCGGTGGTATGTGTGGCGATGGATTAAGAATACTGAGTGGCACCATCCCTATTCATCCCGTGGGTGACGTAAGAGACGCACTGCAAAGAGAAGGAAATCTTAAAACAGATTCTCCCCTCAGTCTTGTTTAATGTGGCAAACCTCCTCACATATGAGAGACCTAACCAGCTGAGGACAATTAAAGACTAAGAAAGAATGGGGCCAGGATCGCCAATGGACTATTGTATACACATTGTGTTATGGTTTTTTCTTTTTTTTTAACGAAAAATAGGCAAATGAACAGACGTATCGCCTGATGGTAAGCAATTACCTCCGCCCATGGACAACCGCAACACCAGAAGCGTTACAAGTGCGTTGCCGGCCTTGAGCGATGGGAAGGAGGATGAGGGGAAGGGCCTCCGGTATCCTCACTCACTCAGTGAAACACGGTGCAGGCGTTGTTTCACACCGGTTATCTATGAGGCCGTGGTATCACTCTGCTGGCCCATGCATGCCGATGAGTGGCTCTCCCACGGTTAAGGTACAATAATGGTGGTATGGTAGTTAATTAGACGTGCAAATACTTAAAATGCCTATGAGAGATTCGGTAAAGAAACATTACCTGGGAAATAACAATAATCTATATCAGTTGGTTGGGTTTATAATAATGAGTTGGGTCACAGTATTGAATTCCAGGTGGTGTATAATATCTATTAATCTCGTTTAATAAGAATATATAACCACTACCTGACCTGGCGAACTCTGTACCGCCATTTTTAATTCCGTGAATATTTTCTAAATCACCGAAAGATGTTAGGAGGGTAAAAATTTAGGACCAAATGTATTTTTTAATTCTACACCATAAAAAATAACAAAATAAAAGTTTGTCCATAAAAAAAAAATTGGCGTGAACCACCTTCAACATTTAGGGGTGTAAAAATTTGTTATAAACTTATTCTCATACCTACTGAATATACTTATAAAATTTCATGAAAATTGGTGGAACCGTTTCGGAGGAGTATAAACACTAAAACTGTGACACGAGAATTTTATATATTAGATATATTTGTGGTGGCGTAGTGTGAAGTACTTCATATAATATTTTCCTTTTACATTTTCCTTTTCTAAATTCTAATCTCTAATGCAATAGACCTACACTATAAGTTTGCCCATTAACGTTAATTGTTTCCGTCCCACGGTTGCCTGGAAGAGATTGCCGTTGAGCAACAAGGCCGCCAGTTGTACTGACCAAGTTTTAAGATAAGTAATGAGTTATCTGGTGTATAACAAAGCGATTTATTAATAGCGAAGCTAAGGTGAACGCAGAACTATTTCTACCATTTTTTTTACGTGTGTAAACCCCCTCGGGCCTTCACCCCACCGGGGTTTGCGGCGGGGCGGTGTGTCGGAATCGAACCGACTAAAACCACACGGTGTGCCACTTTGCGCTTGAGACGGGAGAGATCCGGGGACCGCTTTCTTACGCCATCCGGACCCAGAACTATTTCTACCAACACCAAGCTAAGTAATCAAGATAAAAAAGATGTATAAGAATATGATACCACGGGAATGCCACATTTTTTTCGGATAAAAGTAGTCTATGTGTTAATCCAGGTCGTCATCTATCTCCACACAAAGTTCTGCCATAGATAGTTTAACCGTTTCAGCGTGAAGATTCAACAAACATAAACAAGCACAAAAACTTTTTCATATAAAGTATTACGTTAAAATAATAACATGCCATTTTAATTTAGAAAACTTTAATTATAATAATCTAAATATAAATAAACGAAAACGACTAAGAAGTATTTATTCACATCATATCAACAGCCTTTAACAGTCCCCAGAAGACATAGGCCTCTCCTTACAAGGAGGAGCATTTGACCCTAATCCTTCAAAATATTTGGTATTTTATCATCGAGTCTAAGCAAACATGACTGAAGGCTAGTTATAAATCCCTTTTCTTGTAATGTTCATAAACCGTTTTGGGTTAGGATACAGCCTTCTTCTGGACCTGTACTCCAATAGATCAGTTATTATCTCCATCTGAAATAATTAAAGAGAATTACAATAATATTAATATGTTGGCATATACACATGGCTGTTTGATCCCAAACTAGGCAGAGCCTGAACACATTTATATATATCTAAATACATAAAGATTTTAGACTCGCCTTCGTCTGCGGTTCATGATGATGATAATGAATATTTGCAACGAACAGTCACTAGTGGGTGATCTTTCGAGCCTCCCCTCCTCAAAACTAAGGGAGGGGTAGCAGTTTGAGGCTCCGCCTTCCGTCAAGAAGATAACTGAGTTATGTTGCTTTTAAATTATTAATTCGAAGGTTATTTGGAGTCGGCTACTAGTTCGACAGACTACCTGAATAACAATTTTTTAAACAAAGCAATTGCCAACAGATCCCGCAATAATGAGGGTGAATTGAATTTGAAGGTTGAACTAGTTGTGACTATATTAGTGAGCACTGACTTCCCGATTCCCGCCCCACCGTCGGCTTAACGTGCTTTCTGAGACCGAGCGTCTAACACCATCAAACTTCCATATTCAGGGTAGTTATTAAAAAAATCTTGTACGAAAAACACAACAATACTTTTGACATGAGCCGGGAATCGAACCCGAGACCTCTTGTTTAGCAGTCGCAGCAGTTAACCGCTCGATTACAACGTACCGCTCGACCACAATAAATCAGTGCAAAAGCAATTTTCCATAGAAAAAATCCACATTCATCCTACCTCTTTTTCAGTCTTCAAAGTGGAAATATCAAATGGCTTTTGGCCTTTTTCTGGTTCTACTACTTTCTTTTCTGAATCTCCTTCACCAGGACCTTCACCACTTAATTTCGTTTTTTCAGCATCCTCTTTGTCTGGTCTGTCAACGTAATTTTTATTTTCATCTACTTTATTATCTATATTTTTCACACTTTTTGTTTCATTAGGTACGTGGTTTTCTATTTCCGTTTCGTTTGAATTTGATTCCTTTGTTATTTCATCACGTACTTCTTTATTTAAAGCTTTTTCGTCTGATTCTTTTTTTGCATGTTCAATATCCCCATTAACAGCTCCGCTTTCTGCAGTAGATACTACATACACTGACAACTTTGAATGGTCAGAAGAATCTGCGCTGAAGTATTTCTATAAGTATACAAGAAAGTAATAAATATTTCTGGGCATCTGACCCAAAACCACATTCACTTTCAAACTAAGTGAAGCTAATCCCAACTTCTTTTCTATTTTAAGAAAAACCTCCCGCACTAGTAATATTCCTGTCTCGTAGGAAAAACAAACAAAAAAATCACCCGTTTTTACATTATTACATCATAACTAGCTTACAATCAGAATGATTATTGAAAGTGACGAGCATACTCACCTTTTTATTCTCTTCTTCATCAAAACTTTTACCATCTATTTTTGTCTCTACGAAATCTTCTTTGCCTGGTTTGTCCACGTCGTTTTTATTTTCAGCTGTGTCATTTACTTTATTTTTTACACTTTCTGTTTCATCTGGCGCGTGGTTTTCTGTTTTCGTTTCGTTTGATTCTTCTGTTACCTTATCATATATTTCTTTGCTTAAGTCTTTTAGGTCTGGTTCTTCTTTCGAACGTTCATTGTTCTTATCATCAGTTTCTCCTTTTGCTATAGACACTGCATACACTGACAACTTTTGATGGTCTAGAGAATCTGTGCTGAAGTGTTTCTGTAAGTAAATAAGATAATAATGAATATTTCCGGTTAACTAACCCAAATTTCATTTATGCAGTTTCAAATAAAGCAGAGCTTGTTTCACTTATCTTTTTTTTTGAAAAAATATACAGGGCAGGATTATCTTGTGCCGATACCAGAGGTAATCCTGTCTAGCGGAGAACTTAAAAAAAAAACATGAAACGGACACAAAGAAAATCCAGGCTGAGAACAATACTAAGTGCTGTTCCATTCCCATCCTAGGAATTTCAACAATACTCAGCTCAGTAGTAATCGGCAAAGCGAACGCTTAAAACTAATAATATTGATAGTACAAGTTCATATCAAACTCACATTTTTATTCTCTTCTTCACCAGAAAGTTTCGTTTGTTTGTAATCTTCTTCGACTAAATTATTTTTCGCAGTTTCGGTTTCTTTCGTATCATCTATTTCTTTTCCGTGTAGTTCTTTGTTTAAATCGTTTTGTTCTGATTCTTCTTTTGGATGGTCAGTGTTTTCTTTCTCAGATTTGCCTTTCGTGGTAGATACTACATACACTGACAACTTTTGTCGTTCTATAGAATCTGAGCTAAAGTGTTTCTAGAATCAAAACGGAAAAGCATCATAGGTGTCGAAAGATTCCCAAAAGCTGATAGATCAAAAGCTTGTTATTCCTTACTATCATGCATACAGGATATAGCATACAGTCCAATCTACTCATTTGCAGTAGTACTTGTGTCTAGATTTAATATGATCAGACGCCTTGATTTTCAGCAATTAAGTGATATAAGTAAATTCTGCTTACCTTATAAAACTGTACTATATCATCTTTGGTTATCGTTTTCAAATGTTCCATCTCAATTCGTTCTCTGTCAAAATTGTACGTCTAGAAAATAGAAAAAAAATACGTGAGCGGTTAATATACACGTGCTCAAAATATATCTTCATCTCTCGTTAAAACATTCTATTTTTTTATATTTATAGTATGCAACTACTGTTCTTGGGTTCGATTCCCGGGATGAACCAAATGTTTATATGATTCGCAACTATTGGTTTTGTTTTCTGTATTTGTCATGTATAATATATATTCTAACAGTCAATCTAGCTTTCATAGTTCAAGGTCTGCATATTTCGAAGCTAGATTCAATTCAATTTGGTTTCACCAAGAGAAGGTCAACGAATGAAACCGCAGCTATGTTAATGTCTCACATTTTAGGAGCTTTGGGGGGTTCACAGGACACTGTACGCATTTTTTATGATACCTCCAAGGCTTTTGATAGCGCTGATCATGATTCTGTACTTCTTAAGTTGAAGTATTAAGTTTTATTGAATTATCTTTGTAAGTACTCTGGTGTACAATAAAGCGATTATTACGAATTAGGAGGACAATCTTTACACTGGTAGCGGCGTCACTTTATTAGTAAGGATAAGCGTTTCGCAGGGTTTGATTTTAGACACCTTTCTTTTCCCAGCGTATATCAATGACCTCCCTTTTATGATGGTCAATTTAACTGTCGTATTTGTAACTGCAGCTCATATTTCTTTTTTTTTTAACTAACAGGAAAGCTCAAGATATTAATAATTTAAATAGTGCCTTCAATTAATTACCTATGAAACGACCCAATATGAACCTATGTCATAGTGAGTGATGATACTGTATATTCATGAGCCGTCTACCGCGAATAAGCACTTCTATAGAAGTATGTCTGTAGGCGTACCTGATTATATATTTCGAACCATAATTCGTCGAATTTGGATGACATTTTCTTTGGTTTTTCTAATATTTTTGATAATACAGCCTACTTGTGTGTCGAGAATTCTTCATCACTCATGTTTTCGAGATGTTTCTGTAAATAAAATCAAACACATTGTATAAAAAAATGGACTACTCCAACATACAAACGGAAAAATACACGCAAAACTACATATGAACGATGACAACGGAAATATTGAATTACTAAAACGCACTATGAAAATGTTCACAATAACTTTTTTGGCCCTCAATCGCGAAGACACGGTTAATCTATTGAATGGTTAAGCAGTCTTATAATATAAGGTTTATTTGGAACGTGATAATTTACTACTGCCTCCTTGAAATGTTCTCATTTACTTCTGCCTCCTTGAGCAAGGGAAATGTTCTCATTTTTATAATGATGAAGGCAATGAAGATAGAAGTGGTACCCACCAGGAAGCCCTGGACGAACGCCTCAATTCTCTGCTCCAGGATATACGGATGTCTGTCACTTTGTACCGTGACACACAGACCTTGGCTGCCGCGGAATACTGATAATGTACTGCCAACTATGTAACCCAACTGCTCCTATAAATAATATCCCCAGTTATCTCTGATGAAGTTGATAGATTTTGTCGTTCTTGTAAAATTATTGTGGAGTTTGTTTCACTGAGAACTGCGTTACAGAACAACAAATTTTTCACTTTAAACTTTTTTTACTCGACTACGAAAGAAGGAGGGTTATGTTTTTTGAGTGAATGTATACGTATGTATGTTTGTAAGTGTGTATGTATATTTCTTTAACAAGCCCTAGAGCTTAAACGGCTTGTCGTATTTTTATGTGAGTGGTGTCAATAGATTTGTCCTAGTCGTGAGAGTGACACTGGGTAAGACAAAATTTAAAAAAAACAAAAAAATAAGGATATTTGGCGCCAAAATTAATCTAAAAAAAATCTTTTCAAAATACATCGTGTGTGGTATCAAATTATAGAATTTTTAACGGTGATTGCGAATGTTTTAATTAAAAAAATCGGAATTTAATAAAGAGGACAGATATTGACACGGTCGGTTTTTTTTTAATAATTTTACTTGTTATATGGACGATAAATTATAAAATAAATTGTGCAAACTGATTCAGAAAATGTGTTAATTACTATATTTTTTTCTATTTTGTATCTGTTTGTTTCCTTAATAAACTAAAAAAAAATTAAACCAAATGCCTTTAATGACCATACATATTATTTGACCCGATTTTTACTAGTGTTTGACTTAAATAAGTCGACCCCTACTGTCCTCTTTAATATTCATTATGTAAGAATCTAAAGGAAATAGTGAATATAGATTTGATTGATTTCGATGTTTATTTTTAAAGGTCACAATTTTTAGGAACGTTTACTATCATGTTAGATTAAATCATTTTATCATTTTAATCTTGTGGCGAGTATCAAGGGTACTTCTGTGTTGCCATGGAATTAGTTTACCTATACACATCTGAGTGCACATCGGCATTCGCGCAGTTGCCCACGCTTTTTCAAATCTTAACTTCTTTCTTCTCTTAATCTTATCATTTCCATTCCTTCCATCCCAACCTATTATAATGTGCCGCTTACATATATCAAGTGACGAAGTAATTAATTAAATTTTAACTTGATTTTAATTCGTTTCACACGTGTAAACAATCGCTTAACAGTAAACGATTTTGTGACGAAAGTAAATAAGTAGAATAGAATCGAGTCTATTTTTTTATTAGATAACCACGCAACTCGCGCCTCACGCATTCCCCGGTGGGCGTGGCCTTTACTAAATTTGCTTTTAGTTCGCGTGTGGACGCAACAATTTAGCAAAGTACATAATTAACTCAAGATTTACACCATCCATTGTAACCAATCTAAATAGAATTTAAGTTAAACACGGTAAACACTCCACTACTTAATACGTGTGTAATGTTGTAACAATTATAAATGATTGGCGTCTTAAGGATGGCCCTTATTTTGTTTTTAGTAGTGCTAAATCCAAGCTACTTACATTAGTCCTTAGGGTAGTGAAACAGGGTTCAGAGAGTAAGTTCTCTAGAAGCCTCAGCATCAGATTCGAATGTGTCTCATTCTCTCCGCATCCGTAATGGAGACATGCGCATGACGAACAATGGACGCTGGTTTCAATCTCTCGTACAAACCACACACCTAAAAAAGTTATAATAACTGCACACATCTTACACATAAAAGAAAAAATGAAGCGTGTGAAAGACAGCATGACTTCGAAGAGAGTAGCCGTGAATTAACGAGCTATGGAAGAGAATGGAAGACAAACACTCATTGCAACTTCCCCAAAGAAAGTTACAAAAAGGGTAGGAAAATGATGACAGCTCACACATGGCCGTCTGATTCCAAACTTAAGGTAATAGAGTTACGCTGATTTCAGCACGAAGGGGCCGGCTCGACCCACGAAGGGGGCGGTACTACCCTCGCACAAAATATAGACCTAAAATGACAGCATACATGCTGTCGTGTTTCGTGGGTGAGTGCAAGACCGGAGGCCCAATGATACATAAGTTTCACTAGGCTGCTACTGTGTGGATCACCATGCTGCATTGTTGCGTTGTCTGCATTCACAATTAATATGGTGACCAACACTTTCCATCAGGAAAAGTAGAGTCACTGTGGCTGGCCCATAAATAAAAAAAAACTAGGCAGTGCCTGTGCTATGGTATATTCTTATATATTTCTAAATTACATCCAGGCACAAGAAAAAAGAACTTGCATTATGTAATTATTTTCCCCGGGTGACTAAGCTGTCAGAGTCACCAGCTACTAGACCAAATGATCCAGGAATGGTTTTGGGCTCCGATAACTTGTAGCAATAGCAGAGGCGGGTAGCGAGAATCAGCAGCTTCCGGATGTAAGACGTGCGTTACAGAAACTGAAACCAAAGCGGTCAGTGGAACCTGATTGCATCCCCATACATCTTTAGCGATTGTAGGTCGGTGTTGGCTGTGCCATTGCTTCACATTTACAATGAGTGCTTAAGCGTAACGATGTTTCCAAACAGATGGAAGTTAACTCGTGTCATACCAGTTCTGAAAATCAGATCGGGTTCAAGAGTCGATGAATACAAGCCTGTTGCGGTACTGTCGACCTCAGCGAAGATTTTCGAATCTACTATCAACAATAGTATTTTGTTGCAAGTGAGCCCGCAGCTTGCAGATGTTCAGCACGGATTTCGATTCGATTAAATAGATTGTATAACACTATTGCATCGGGCTTCGCCTGTAATGTTAGTTGTTTTTAAGTGGAAATAAATAAATAAATGAATAAAATTTCATTCGCTCAGGTAAAAAAACGAGAGGTTTGCTCAATTCAAGGTTTCAGCAAGTCTGTGTCGTCACTCTGGTTGAGCTGTCCCATTTATGGCCGAACATGGTCCTTATGAAGAACTAGTAGTTTATGCGAAGACTCATGGATATCTAACAATACATTCTTCGAATCCAATTTGTAATACCACATGGTAAACTTACCTTTGTCTAATTCGATGTCTCTGTAGAGAAGCAGATGCTCGGCCATGAGTGGGACCCGATCCTTGGGGAATCTGTAACCAAGGAATTCATTATTGGGTTGTACACAGTAGCAATGGGTGTGTGACAAACCTGAATTTACATATACGTCAATTGTAGAGGTTTCTCAAGATACGAAAACTCCAATCTTGAAGTAAGATAATGCAAATCTAAAAAAATTATCAAAAAGAGGTAAAAGCTGCTAAAAACAAGAAAAAAGCTGCCTTGGGTCGTATGTCCTCGTTTAAAAGACATTCCCTCTATCTGCCTCAGCCAATATTGGAACACTTGATGTCGATATACCTAGTGAAGTCCAGTTTCGTGGGCATTTGGAGGGTAAGGCCAAATTGGCCTCGAAGAAGCTAGGCGAGTTTAACAGATCTTGTAAGTATTTCACTCCGGCCCACTTTCTTTTGGTTTTTAAGGCGCAGCTTTGGCCTCACATGGAATACTGTAATCCATGTTAATTTGAGTTTAGAATATGTTTGCCCTCTATTAAATAAAAAAAAGATAGTTGTGGCTAAGACTGTTATAATAAGATGCTTTTTCCTTCCATTTCGTTTTAAATGAAATTAATTTTAAATACTTACAAGCAATTCACTTAAAAAAAGTATTCCTAAAATTGATCGTTACTGTAACTGAAGCGCAATAACCCTCCCTCCTCTCCTCAACTTAATACTGGGGATGAAATAAACTTTCGTAGAAATATCGTAACATATTTATGCATAAAAAAAATTCATCGAATTAAGGACACCTTCCTTACTATGAAGATTATCTTTGAAAGCGGCTTAAAATTCGTCATTTATACTACAGAACCATAACCGTTCAATTTACAAAATATTTAGAAAAGTGCTGAATGATTACTTCTGTTCTATAGCATCAGCGATCTGGAGTGCTCTCTCTCGGCTCAGGTTCCCATACATCAGACCTTCAATGTGAACTTTCCTGATGAAATTAGCAGTGAACTCCTCAAGTTGTTTCAGGGTTAATTCTGCAAAAAAGATAAATAATTCGAAAATTGTTATGTAGGCAGCATCTCGGCAGTCGTAATGTTAGTCGCCCAAAAAATAAATGGAGTGTCTGTAGCGCAAGATGGTTGACATGAGCTGCATAAATGACGTTCAATGTCTCATGCACAAACCTATCTAGGTATTATTTTATCTAGAAAAAAATATCGAGGGATTGAAACCAGCTTTGATGTAAGGGAATAATAAATATTTTGGACTGTGGATAGTTAGTTTTATATATAGTTGTAGGAAAGTAAATTTTACCATCAACCATCATAAGCAGTCTTTAGTAGTTTACTACTGGACATATATGATAGGCCAGTAGCTGGAAAGACGATCTAGCCTACTATGCTACGCATGCCAGATGGCTGGCTCTAATATTCGGTTGGTTCTCACTACACCTACGGGATTAAATAGAGGTATACAATTTAATCTGAAAGAATTGTGTCTTAAATACCTTGAACAGTATTTGGATCTTTTTCCCACATTCCGCTGGATAAACATTCAAATTCCTCGATGTATGCAAGCTGAAAGAAGACAAATTCAGTGACATGAATGTCCGTTTAGATATATCACAATCACTATCAAGGATCTCTAGCAGTCCACTGCTGGATATAGATTTCAGCTTAGAAAGATGGTTAGGTATATTGCTTGATATAGAAAAAAAATCTCACTCATGCCACATTTTTCTGAGTTGGAACTTAGCCCACAACTTCCAAGCTCCAACTTGTGGATCAAAACCCATTATTTACCAAAAGTTCAGAGATTAATGAGAAGCTCAATAACTACAGCGCCATTTAGCGAAGATTAAGCTAAACGTCTCACTAACTGCAGATCCCTGTTGGCGTAATGTACATACTTGTTTTCATGATAGCAATCATAATCTTTTACAACCACTTTTAGTAGAGACATAGGAAGACATAGGCATATCTTGAGAAAATATTTTTGGTCTACTATAGCTCGTTTGCTAGACGGGTTGGTATAGGATTCTTTCAAAGTTTTACTTCTCTTAGCAGGGCTGTTGTCCTGCATCTCATACTTTGCTACCTAGATCGGTCACACGATCAATCAGGTTTTGAGACAAAGATTGTGATTCTGTTTGGTTTTCTCTGTATACTAAACAAATTAAAGAAAGTCCTACGGCACCCACTGTATTAATAGGTGTGGCAACACTCTGTATTCTTAATGCGTCACAAGTGCCAACTTATATTTCCACTTACCACAAACGGTTCGCAAGTATCAATGTTTTCCATATCCCTTACTATGCCTTCTGCTTTGATTTCAAAACGTTTCGGCTCTGCTTTGAATGACACCAACCGATCTAGAATAATGTCTAGTAGTATATGTATTTTGTCGTCATATCCCTCTATAGTTATCTAAAAGAATGAATTCTTAATCATGATAGAGAAATTCTGCCGATTAGTGCTAACTCTTCCTAAAGTTGCACTAGACAGAAGAATTAGCCCAAATAGGAAGAATTTTCACTGCCTCCATAAAAAGTTTTTGACCGGAGTGATATAATGACTTCAAACCTATTTTAAGCAATATTTCCTGGGGGTGGGATTTCTTCAAGGACGGTACACTTACGTTACGCAGTAATCTGTTTGCTCTTTTGCCTATCTATTTATGAACTGTATTTGAAAGATTTAGAGCCAATATGGAAATTGGAATTCTTTATACAAAGAAAAAGCTGAAGGAAACGACAAATCAAGGTGTATTTACATTAATTCCGTAACGTGGATTTGAGCGCACACTCAATGACAGTCCGCCAAGACTTGCTGAAAAAGAAATCTCCTGAAGACTGTCCGAGAGATTTTCTACCAACATTTTAGTTAATATTGCGTTGACCGGATCCAAGAAAACCAGGGGACTGAAAACATAAGTCGTGACAAAATTAATCAAACATGGAACACACTGATTACATATGATTGAACTGTATAATAATTACTTAAAATTTAAAGACAGGAGATTCTGATGTTTAAAATTTTTACATACCCAGTATCACTTTTGTTATCAGCTTTTAACAGTATATTACTGGGCATAAGGTTCTTTTTAGCAAGGTGCATGGTGTCATATTATGGTCCATATATAGAAAAATCAATCATCCGCATATACGTATACTAAAACCGGGGCAGATGCTGCAGAAGCGAGGAGACCAGGCAAAAGTGCCAGTAAGAAACTGGACTGCGTAAAACAGAAATATCTACTTCCCCAAAAGAAGAAAAATTAAGTGAACATTACCTAATTAAATCCAGAGTGATCATAGCTTTTGGAAGCCGGAATTCATTATCTTTTTTATACCACATTCTTATTAACTTGGTGTCCTGGAAACAGAACAAATAGAAAATTCATAATTTGTTAAACTGGTTGAGTTATCATCTGTTTAAACTGACACATCGCATCAAGCATTCTCAAAAGCTACCTTCCTTATAAAAATATAGATAAAAGGCACTTCTGCCTTGCCATTTTGGAGATGTTGGTGTAAGAGTTTGTAAATAATGTGCCTAGATACTACGAACCTTGATAATGGCTGGCGCTATATCTTCACACGTAGGATCTACACTGTTATCTAAATCTAGGTTGGATGGAATGAACTCATTTGGTGGTGGCAGGTGAAGTTCTTCATTAAGTTGAACTTCTTTCCACTCCTGAAAAATTTTGAACTCATTACGAAAAAGAAAGAGGTTCTCAATCTTATTTTGTGTATGTTCATCAATATATTTGTCGTATATGAACTGATTTTAAAAACCATTCTTTATACAGGAAATTAAGAACTTTACCCGCATTAGGAACAAACCTATTTTACAAATATATATTATAGAAAATGTACACAATGAAAATCCAGACACAGAAAAACAATTGGTGGATCTCACAAACTGTTATATGCTATATCTGCTGCTATATCCACTTCAACCAATGAAGTTACCGACACAACAAGCAAAATCCTGACGGAGGAGTTCAGAGACGATTGTTTTTATTAAGTTGCAGGTGTTCATGGGCTACGGTGCTCGCTTACCATCAGTACATATACATCTACTCATTTGCCACTTCTAGTAAAAAAAGAGCTGAACTTTCAAAAAAACTGTGTAAAATTTTAGAGAAAACGAATTACTAATGAGACTATCACTTGAATTGTTTTTATTAAATGATACACTAGTTTTTGTCATCTATTAAGTAAAAAGTAACATATTTAAGTATTTAAAAATATCAACATTAAAGAGGGTTTGTGTATATATAAACCAATCGCCGTCCACTGCTGTACAAAGGTTTCCCCCAAGAAGCGCCAACTATTCCGGTCTTGGGTAGTAATCATTCATCCGCTGCACTTTCTTCAAATTGTCAGTTGAACCAAGCACTCCGGTCGCCACTCAAGCTACTTTGGTTTTTGTAGATTTCAAAACTTCTGTACCGATTTTTCATTGATTCGATGCGCTGTGCCATCCGCTTTAGAGATGTTTTTATTTATATTATTTAATAATGATAATACATACCTTCAATTTCATTTCGTCTATATTTTCTACCCAATACTTGGTGCCATAGCGTGGTACTGTCATTGTACATTTGTCTTCAAACTTCCTGCAAAAATATTAAAAATCACTAAAACTCTTCTTCTTCTCTTTAGCATAATTAGTCCTAATATCTCATAGGACTAATTATATATACATGTTTACATGAATGTTTACAATTATGTATATATATAAAGAGAATCTCATGTATGAAGGCGCGCAGTTATGTAATTTTCATCATAATCGGTTAAAACTATTGTCGACTTTTATGTGCCAACACATACTTTCTTAATTTGTTTCTAGATGTTATTCGGAATCAAATGAGCCATCGCTCAAATTTTCAGGAGCTTCATCAAGAACTACCACAGTTTTGAAAGCGTTGACGAAAGCTAAGCCTCATTCGGTAGTTAAGGTCATTAACCAATAGACTAAATTAACCAACAATCTCAATGTAAATTACTTACTTTCCAACTACATATAAATTCATATTTTCGGGAGTTAGGTGTGATAGCATTTCTGTTATTAACTCCGGCTTCCATTCAGAGTTCAAACTATTTGCACTGAGGATATCTTCTATTGGATATTCCTGGAAATGAAAGATTATTTCAAAAAATTATAACAGTCTGTTCTAGGAATAGTAGAAATCTTAAATTTTGCAGCTTCCTCGGGCCTGCGGCATCGATTTGCGATACATGTTGAACTCAGATAGAAGTGCATGGAGTCGTCTCCAGAGTAGAGAGCCCTTGACGGGTCAAAACCCCGGTCCATATTCTCATAACACCTATATCACCCACCAAAATCTTGGAATCGAAATTCCGACAAGATTTTCCAACGTCACAAAAAGAGACAGATGGCAAAAGTAAGGCGTATGTTCTCCAGTCACAGTAATCTGTCAAAAAAGGAGATGTCCTGGAAATCACCCGTTTACATGTTGAATTTCAGCTATAGATTTCTATTTATCGCTAGATGCACTATCGGCCACATGCGACGGTATATTCAAATTCAAAGCGTAAAGTAGCCTGAGGCTTAAAACAACAACATTTCCAATTTGTACAGAAGTAGACACAGTGTTTTAAGAGGAACAACTTAGGCTTAAAATGGAGTGCATTCTGAACCGGAAAAACTGTCGTAAAGAGACAATGTGTACACACATACTGGTTTACCAGCCACTTATTTAGAAGGCTGCCAAGGTTTGCGTACATTATTAAGGTCTTCCTTACGAAAGTAAACCAACATTCATATAAGACATCCAATTTTTTTAGGCAACGGTTTTGTTCTCTTAAATGCCAGTGTGCTACTACTACATCAGCGTATTCCAATCCTCTGCTAAGCATAGGTCAGTTGTGATATATGTACCCATAAGAGTTTTCAAGATGATAAAAAAAGTTATTCAAAAATGTTTTGTTACCTGCATCATCCCAGCATAAGTTACAACCAAATCTTCTGGGTTTGAAGTATCTTTGAATCGGAAATTAATTTCCTGTTGTTTTTTGCGTTCCTCCCACACCCATTTTTGAGGACCTTTGGTCTTGAGCATAGCAATGTGCTAAAATTAAATAATTTGTTATTAAACATATATTATGTTAGAAAATTGTCTCCATCCTCCATATGAATTATGTTAAACCAGCTAAATCATCAGAGATCGGTGAAACAGGGTAATTTCAGATATTTAATCTTTACTTGAGTTGACTTGTTCGAAATGCAAATATCTTATCTCCTAATATAGCTAAATTAGCGGCTATATAAATAACTATTCCAAACTCTATTTTGAAAAGTCCGGACAAAAATTAAGCTAACTACTTTTAAAGTAGATACTTACTTGAAATACTAAACTGACAATATCATCTACATGATTGATGCCTTCCTTAGTAAGCTCTACTTCGATGTTGAAGAAGCCAAATCCTCGAGCAGGTATGATTACTCTACTGTAAATGCTATAAGCAGAAAATATAAGTTAGAGAAAACATGACATTTATTTCACTATTCAATTTATTGTAGTAGGCAACACACATATTGATAACTTAAAGGGCTCACAGCGAAGAAACGGAGGAAGAAATAATCAATTTCATTAAATTTAAATTACCATAGTATTGTAGTAAACTACAATAGGCTGATGATGATGAAACTACCATGGAAAAATGATTTCACTTAGTAAGTCTTTATAAACGTTATATTTACTAAGTTCATTTGAAAATCTGTTTTTACATTTTGAACAAATTGCAAGTGCTTTAATCGTGAAAGGGCTGAGTGAATCCATGATTTTGGATCATCAGGCTAAGAACATGCTTTAAAATAACTTATGCAATTCTATTTGATCTGAATTAAAAATTCAGAACATCTCTCAATCCATTTTGTAAATTAAATAGTAGGGATTCTTGCCTTAAAATTGTTGAGGCTTAATGGCTTTGCCTGATATTATTACAGCATCCAAGTAATGTACGAAGCAAAAACTTTGTATCCCTTTTACAAAAATTATGCGGACGGAGGAGTATTGAATTTGGCATAGTTATATTTTAAATTGAGGAGGAGTGTAGCAAGCTAAAAAATGGATTTAGGGGCCAACACTTTAATCCAGTTGGTAGCCACTAGTAATATATATAAGGGCCTTACCTATCGCACCAACCACGCTTCTTAAAGACTGACATCAGACTCCCAGGACCCTCGTGGTGTATTAGATGAGCTAGGTAACTTGCAGGCTGGAAAAAAGTTAATTATGTGGTTAAAACTCAACCTTATTCTACATAACCTGTTTAATTCTTCCTGAAATAAATTAAAGTCCCAATGATGTTAAAGCACCTCATTAGGCCGCAATAGTATGTTATATCATACTGCATTGTTGCATTCGCAATGAGTATGGAGACCATCACTCTTGGATTTTGCTTATCAGGCAGGCTTATACATTAAAAATTACATTTACCTGACTTTTGTAGTACATACAGTAAGAATAATGCACTGGAAAATGGATTTCTAGGTCCCTTTTGTCCTTAATAGGTATGCCGTAGATTTTCTTTCGTCGCAGTTCTGGAGTGAATGGGTTGATGGGCCAAAATGGTGCCGTCACTGATTTGTCTTTAATGACAGAGAATAGTGGTGCCACAATAGCTTCTAGTTCATCCAAAGACTCTATTTAAAGAAAAGATTAGCGTTCAAAAGTAGTAGTACAAACACACGCTGAAGAACTTTGGGTATCAGGTATTAGAACCAATTTATAATAATAAGTTTTTGCAAAAAAGCCTTACCTAGTAATCAAGAAAAAGATAGATAAATGTGCAGACAAATAGACAGAATTACTTTCAAATTAATTATATACGTATATGGTATGTATATGCGGATCAATACAGTTGACCATACATTAGCAGTTCAGGACAAATTGGTTATTAAATTTTAGAAATTCAAAATGCGCCAAACGACCTCTAGTAAGTAAAAGATAATTGACTAACAAGCTGCATGGACATGACTGTACGTAGTGCTTAAATCGGTAACCATATTGCTTATTACTATATTAACTCTTGTGGGTTGGAGCTCCACGTGTGTAGTTTTCTTAATATCCAAAATTTTTTGTTCTTAGTTTGAGCGTTCTTTCTGTCCGTTTTAAGTACATTTGAAAAGTCTCCCACGCCAAGGGGTATGTTCATAATGCGAGAATTGTGTCTTTAAAATGAAAGTAGTAAGAGGTGGTTTTCAAATACCTTTGCCAAAGACGACCAAAGACATAATATTAGCGGAATACCATTCGTCATGGAACTTCAACAATTCATCTCTGACATTTATACCTTTTAATTCTGGATCAGTCTTTAAAGTATCTTTGTTACCTGCATGGAAGTAAATGTAATTAAACAACAATGTAATTAATTGCAATACTATACTGGCAATGGGTTTGATTGGATGGTGAATATGATAACTTGATATATATTTGAATTGCGTTCAAAGTNGACTCTTTTTATGTTCATTTAAGAAAAAATCGATGTATTTATCCACGATCCATCTTGAGCAATCCGCATTTTTCTATTGCCAGTCATTTTCCTCACAGTTGGCGCTCTTTAGGGTAGCCTTCGTTCAACAGTTCACGACACTAAACCGAAGTATATACAGTTGCTCACACTAACCTGTAGTAAACTTGTTGAAAGGATGTTTCTCGTCACAAATATATTTTAGGATTTGATAAAGCCGCACATAGTCTTTAGATACGTTATTTTCATACTCAGAATGGACAGCATTTAGTTCACGATCTGTGGCGGATTCTGTGAATAATGGTGAGATGAAGAACTGTGCAAATCTGAAAAAGAAAGAAGTGATTCAAAAGCATTTCATTAGGCCACCATAATGTGGATCACCATGCTTCATTGTTGCATTGTCTGCATTCGCAATGAGTATGGTGACCACCAATGTTGGAATTCGCTCATGCTTTCCATCAGGCAGAGTACAGTCCTTTTGGCAGACCAATAAAAACCTAGTATTCACAGTGTATATATTATTGTGTATGCATATCCATATATACGTGTTTATTTATTATATATAGCCTATTTTCTTGTAGACATTCAAATACAATTAGGTCGACATTTGCTTAAATATGCATTTCAGTTGAAACGACCTTGTTATCTGTCATTTAATTACACAGAGATTTTCATTTATTCTTTATTCCATTTATTCTCTATTGTACCAAATGGAAAATATGTCAATAGATTTGTGGAGGAATGGGTCACATGTCCCTCCAACACAAAGGGAGGATCCTCCCGGCGAGGTGATCATGTCTGGTGGACAACTGCCTGGCGGTTGACGTTGGGATTTTGTATATATGCTAATCGGCGCGAGTACTTCTATTGCGCGATTTTGGATTGGTAGTTTCTTAGTTTCCTTCGTTACTCCGTAGTTCGACGTATCTTTGGTAGATGGCGCTGTAGTGTGTATCTGTTGTTGCGTTATATGTGGAAGGCGCCACAGACTTATCGGGAAAATAGGTTATTATTCATGTTTGTCGAGTATAAATTAAAAGAATTTAATAATGAAAAAATTAATTTGTTATGGTTGATGCTAACAGAAAATGTTAATCATTATTTCATACTTACATGTCAAGAGCTTTGTTCAGCTGGGGCGGAGTGATAGTAAAATAAAACACAGTACTATCACTTCTTGTGGCTGCATTAAACCACCCTCCATTTTCTGACAAAAATTTGTCGAACTCATTTTCCTGAAAAATTTGTTTCAAAAGTTAATGAACGGGTAAAATGAACGATAATGACGATTAGATAAACTTAATGTCTAAGATTACGTAAAATTTGGCAACTCCTTCTCAGCAAGTGCACACAAGAAATTGAAAAACTCGACTGCAAGCAGTAATACACTGAATCGGTGGACACAGCACGAAACTATACACAAACATATACGAGGGATTCTTATTATTGTTACGTTAACTATTATCGTAATCTATGTAGTCGTTTGGTTAACGAACGAGATAATATAGAATAAATACTTCTACATTTATTTCACGTTTATAGATAATTTTTTAACCTGAGGATATTTCTCTGTACCGAGACACACCATATGTTCACAGAAATGAGCTAAGCCGGGTATTTCATCTGGATCATTAAAGGAACCTGGAACAAACAACCATTTTCTTATAAATTAATTAAATTATAATGCGTCTAATTATAAAAACACTTCTTAATGAGACTGCCGAATTCATCTAAGTGCCATTTTCAAATATTATCATCATTGATGATTCTCTTGTTGTCATCACTAAACTAAAATTCACTAAAATCTGTCAGTGCGTTTAGTTTTGTATCAAATACACATTAATCAGAAGCACACGCTTGTTTATTACTTAAAAAAGTAAAATTTACGATAACCAAAATTAGTTAAATAACTCAACTTAGATCATATTTTTCTTTTGCTATTCTTGTGTTCAACGTTTATAACGTGCAACGTAGGACGTAAAACTTGAAATGGCCCACAAAATGTAGATGTTTTCCAAAATATGCCGACTAAATTACCTTTGTAATTATTTCTCATAATTTTTACATTTAGAATCTAGTTTAGTTTATTTTACTAATAAATAAGCGTGTACCTCTGATCAACTTTTGGTCGGTACTGAACTAAATTTAGTGAAAGCTGAGATATGAGATATTGAAAAATGGATTGTGAGCCGATAAAATTAAAGTATACAATCTAAATTTTTGAGAATTTTAGTTTTGTCATGACAACAAGAGAATCACCACCACACTATCAACAACAGCCTTCATTAGGAGGTCTTGGTCTCGATATATTATTATGTTGATAAAGATAGACAGACCGGTTGGTAGAGTGTTTGTGTGAAAGTTTGCAATCCTGGCTTTGCTAAGCAGTTCTTATCAAATCCATATTTTTACCGTGGGAGAGCCACGCTTCGGCACGAATGGGCCGGCTCAACCGGACTGATATCACATTCTCAGAGAAAACTGGTGTGAAATAACGCATGCTCTGTGTTCCACCGAGTCAAAGAGGATTCCGGAGGCACATACTCCAACCTCTTCCCCTATTCTATCTCGGCTAAAGACCGGCGACGTACTTGTGGCGTTGCGGGTGTCCATATAGGGCTTGCTTACTATCAGGTGATTCGTCTACTCTTTTTAAATTTAAATTTAAATAGAGCTGAGTATAATTATATGCACAATATGTCTGTGGTGATGCTGAACGGCCTGGCTGACTATTCTGGGCGCATCGGCCTACGGATGAACTTGGACAAGACCAAGGTCATATTCAATGAACATGCACAGGCCAGGTGGAGCGATAATTTGCGCAAGACGGCTGGCAGGAGCTGAATGCGAGAAGCCATAGATCGAACTAAATGGAGTGAAATGGGAGAGGCCTATGTCCAGAAGTGGACTGCGATGGTCTGATGATGATATTGATGTCTGTGGTTTATTTAGTTCACATGATAATTATGTCTAATTCTGTATATACCAGGGCAATTATAAAGGATGATATGCTTACCAACTTGGACTTCTAAAGCAGCGGCCGCCATGTTTGCAGAAGGATCACTCACTAACAATACTTTCATTCTATTTGTTAACACCAAACTCCTGGAATAAAAACGAAAACCATTAACATAAAATAAAGAAACAAAAACTTAAGGGATAGCGTTCTGTTCCTAGTAGTTCCTATTCTGTAGCTAGTAGTTCCCAGCAGAAGCGTCTTTAGCCAGTAAAACTCACGTGTCTTATTATTCCTCTAGCGCCCTGAAGTAAGTGGGCAAGTTCGTTAAAAGTACCGGGGTTGGCGGTGCTTCTAACGCTGCACTTCCTGCACTATACGTAAAGACGCCAATGGATCCCAGCTACTTTACACAAACTAGGTTGGAGTTAACTTTTGGTCTTCTGAGATACGGCTGAACTTGAATTTGTTGGGGCGACTGCTATTAGACCTTCTGAGCTTAAAGATTGTAGACGTATTTTTAATTATGGAGTGGGACGAGCCCCTCTTATGTAATTTCAGCACTGGGCAGGCCACACATCGGCATGAACCCTTACCCTACTCTTCTCCCCGTCGCCCAAAGGCCGGCAACGCACTTGTGTTGCGGGTGTCCATAGGCGTTAGTAATCGCTTATCATCGGGCAATACGTCTGCTTGTTTGCAACATATTATTAAGAAAAATCAAAATTACTATACGGTAACACATTACATGTATAAGAGTTTATCTGCCTCAGATTTCACAAAATTATCATACCTCTCCACCATACTAGGACTGGGTGTAGCAGATACAGGGTTTTCATTGATGCTACCATCCGGCATAGAAGAATCTATCTCTGACCTCAAAGAGATACATGAAGGTCGATCAGAGCCGTCTGAGGATCGCTGGTTCTTTGAAGATAAATCCATGATGATTATTCACTCAGGTACTCCTGAAAAAGAATTTGTAGAATTTATATGTTTATACGTAAAGCAAAAACTTCGTAGACTTTTTTGGCGATAATCATGCGAAATGTTGTAAAAATTTGGGAATTTAAAATGTCATACCCCAATCCTCCCCCTATCCCCCTCCCCATCCCCTAAAGGCTGGCAACGCACTTGTGACACTTCTGGTGTTACGGGAGTCCATGGGCAGTGGTAAACGCTTACCATCAGGTGATACGTCTGCTCGTTTGTCCCTTATACCATAAAAAAAATAACTGGGCTACCTAACAGTGAAATAAATTTTCAAATCCAAATTGACCTGAGATTATCGCGTTGAACCAAACAAATAAACAAACTCTTCTGGCTTATAATATTAGTATAGATAATTATATACATATAAATTAATTATTTACTGGCTCTAATACTCTCAACTGAGAAATTCGTTATAGTTTAAGGAAAACTATTGTTTATGAATGATTCCTCTTGAATGTGATGTAATTAAGGATACTTTTACATTTCAATATCAAATACTGTTTGCAAATCAAGGTCAGGATCATGAATCCTACTGCCTCATCCAAGAAAATGGATGAGATATGGCTGCATGATCTGAAAAGCGAAAGTGGAGATGCTAGAAGAGAGATGTTGAGGAATAGCTACATTAAAGAATCCTTGATGGTGGCACCAGTGACTGAATGATGACACGTACATCTTTTAGCCTTTATAATTACTCTTAAGATTATTTTGGCTACTAATTCAACCGGTTTTTTCTACATATCAGTTTTTCCACGAATTGTCTGGCATTAGACCTCCCTTAACCCGAGTGACAAAGACGGGTAGGACGGAAACATAAACTGAATATTGAACTAGTTGTCAGCATATTTCCTAGTTTCAGCATATTCCTAAAAATGATCGGCAGAGATGTTCATGACAACCGGGTCCGACGCCTCATCGTGCTCTCCAAGGCACGAGCGTAAAATGCAGCTAAAATTTGATACTCCATTATTAAAAATTTGTTGTATGAAAAACCCAAGAACATTTTTGGCCCGATCCAAGACCTCTCTAGCAGCTCGCTAGACCAACGAGGTATTATAATACGTGACACGACGATCATATCTTTCCAGATAGTAATTAAATATGAGACAGTTTAGATTTATATTTAGATTCTGATATAGATAGATAGATAGATAGATAGATAATACTTTATTTGTACACCAAGGTTTACACACAATATACAATCTTAAAAATAATAAAAAAAAAAATGAAAATGTGATGTACAAAGGGCGGCCTTATTACTCATTGCAATTTCTTCCAGGCAACCTTTGGATGGACAGGTTTTATTCAAAGCTGGTGCAGGGTATTTAAGATATACTGTTAGTAAATTAATAATAATAAAAACTATTTTCGGATATTTTAACACACAACGCCATCTAGTCCCAAACTAAGCAGAGCTTGTATTATGGGTACTAGACAACTGATATTAATACATATACACTGTTTTTATAAATACATACATATTATACATAGAAAACACCCAAACTCCGAAACAAATATTTGCAGATGATACAAACATATCGTCCGACTCAGGAATTGAACTCGAGACCTAATGCACAGCAGTCGCAAAAGCTACCACTGCGCACAATATTTTATCATTAGTTACTTACCTTTGAAAAAATCTTAATGAAGTACTAGAACACGTTTATTTATATTATATATTCATTTAACTTTTAATATGAAGCTGATTAATGCACACTAATATTATAAATTTGAAAGTAGCTCTGTCTATCTTTCTGTCCCACTTTTACAGCTAAACCGTCACACCGATTTTAATGAAACTATGCATCGATATGCTTTAATTCTTGAGAAAGAATATAGGCTACTTTTTGCCAAGATAACCGAGATATATGCAGGCAGAGCCGCGCTCAAAAACTAGTACTAAACAACAAACTATAAAGTCACAAAACACACGTCTTTTCCCTTTCACGGGATTAATAATACTGGTTAATACATTCATGAATTCAAACGAATATGTTTTTGTATATTTATGACCTAATGCGTGACTCATAAAATTAAGAGTACCTCTCAGCAGTTTTGGACTAAACAAGTTCCAAAAATCCCATTCATTATGTTTTAAATACAGGGAAAACGTATCAAATACCAATTTGTTATTTTGCGTCTCTGTGTTCTCTGGTGCTATCTCTATTGTGTATGTATTAAGGTGGCTACTCAGCTGCCTCGGTGGCGCAGTGGTAGCGTACGCGACTGCTGTCCATGAGGTCTCGGCTTCGAATCCTGGGTCGGACAAAATGTTTGTATGATCTACAAATATTTGTTGCGGAGTTTGGATGTTTTCTATGTTTAACATGTATGTATTTACAAACAAAAAGTATTTATGTATTCATATCAATTGTCTAGTACCCATAACACAAGCTCCGCTTAGTTTGGGACTATATATATGGCCATGATAGACAGTTAATTCAACTTAATTCCTTTTGAGAGATCCAGACCGAGTTCATCATCATACATATTAATTCAGAGGAGTCACAGCGGGTTTAATCATGCGATAGAGTATTAGATGTAGGCGACGATAGAATCATTTGAGGGATTCCTATGTCATATAGGTTCACCCCCAGTGCTTCCATTAGAGTTTCCCTATCCCTGTGGTACTTGACAAATTCCATCAGAACGTGTTGTACGTCTTCCTCTACGCCACAACAATGCAGCTTACAACGAACTTGTTGAGTTGCGACCACAGTATATTATCTCTACATGCATTATAGGCCGTATAGGCAACTAGCTCACGATACTTCGTATATCTTAACAAATAGTATCAGGAATGAGTAGTCCAGTTTGAGATGACAACAGTTCTTGGAAGCTGTAACTAATTTTGTCTAATATTTTCCTTAATTTGGCCTCCATATGGCTACATAATTAAATTAAAATAAGACATGACGGGTTATATGAAGTTCGTGTCAGGTTTCTCTTCTTTTTGAAGTGCGTAACGTGACCTAACGTAACGAAAAGAAGAAAGACTCTTAATCCTTTTTAATCCGTATAAACATAAGCTCATAGTCCAGTTGCACTTGGTGGTTAGAAACAATCACCGAGGGCAAACAACGACGGCGCGGTCAGTACCTGGATGGGTGACCGCTGGTGGCACGTTACCATGAGCGTCTCCGTGATTCGGAGGTCACGTTCAGCAGTCGGTCCCGGTTGTTGTCATACGATAACAGTCGTGAAGCTTAGTTGGAGGCCTTCGGGCGGCTTGAAAACATCCAACGGCAAGATTTACGTAGCCACTTGGCCAGCGTGGGGACGTATGGCCTTAACCCCCTCCTGAGAGGAGACCCGAGCCCAGCAGTGGGACATTATGGGTTGTTGGTTGATTGATTGAAACATAAAAAAATCGAACAAGGGCGTGTCCAGCGTCTCCCAACGTAAAGTGCCGTAGTTGAAGATTTCTTACCGTTGAAAATGTTTTTTTATGTAATAGGGGGCAAACGAGCACACGTGTCGCCTGATCATAAGCGATTTTAAGGACACCCACAATACCAGAGGCAGACCTGAGAAGAGACCCGAGCCCAGGAGTCGGACATTATGGGTTGTTGATGTTATTTCTTTGCTGCCGTCACTATCACTATTAATATCCGCTGGGCGAATTACTCTATTTTCTTATACTTAGATTTGTCTTACATTTATTTATTTTAAAACCACATGCACACATGTACAAACGCGGGCTTAATGCCCAAGGCATCCTCTACCAGCCAACCTTTGGGTGGTGTAGAAATTTTGTGAGGTAGGTACTAGATAGAGATGGAGACTATTTCTGAACAACCCACCCAATCCCATATTGGGTGGGTTGTTCAGAAAAAAAAGAAAAGGGCTTAAAGTTATTGTTTTTATTACCTAGTAATAAAAGCTTGTATTTATGTACGGGCCAAAGTAAATAAATATTTTCGGACATTTTCACACAACGCCATCTAGTCCCGAACTAAGCAGAGAGCTTGTACTATGGGTACTAGACAACTGATATTAATATATATACACTTTTTTTGTAAATACATACATATTATACATAGAACACACCCAAACTCCGAAACAAATATGTGCAGATCATACAAACATTTGGTCCGGCTCAGGAATCGTACTTGAGACCTCTAGCACAGCAGTCGCATACGCTACCACTGCGCCACCGAGGCAGTGACTCCACTCTGCAAGACCAAAAGTGCAAGCAGAATCCAAGAGGGCACACCATATTCATTGCTCGTGCGGACAATGCAACAATGCAGCATGGTGACCCACACTATGGTTTCCTAGTAATGCTTCTACATCATTGGGCCTCCAGTCAAGGACTTTTCAACATATTGCAAACTTAAGCAATCCTTATCATGTCAGTCTGTGGTTGATGACCATTCGAATGAGACTTCTCAGTGCCTCGGAGACCACGTTAAGCTGTCGGTCCCGGTTGCTATAGGTCATTCTACAGCCCACCTATCCAAGTTGCAAAAGTTTTCTTTTTGTTGCTGCAATTTTTTATGTGTCATTGGTTAATCTTAGACAAAGTATTAGCCAATGAGACACAAGAATTTAGATGTTAACGATTGCAGAAATAATAACAATATGACCCTTTTTATGCTGAAAGCTCTAAAAAAGCTGCCCAATAAGTCGACAGAGTACAACATGGGCATTATCCGACTTCAGTGATAGTTTGGTGGGATGTTAACCATGAAGGAGTGATTGAACTTGTGAAAAGGTATCAAAACATCGGCACAAGTGTATTAAGATACCATTCTTGAGAAGGTTTCACTGCGTATCGGATCCAATTTTGACCCACCGCAGTACTTCAGCTGGTGCGGATCGATTATCTCACATGTTTGTTACGATTCGATGGAGACAAATATATATTTTAGTTTGTAGTTAAAAGTGTAGGTATTTTCCATCAAAACATTACGGTGGGGACTTTTCAGCCCACCACGCACTGACGCTGAAATACATCCGCTCAGTGCGGCAGACGGTCTATTTTGGCCCACCATTTCAACGGGCAGCCGCCGACCTAATACCGCACAAAGCGCGCGCCTCGCTGTCTAGCTGATGATATAGCATTAGCTAGATTAACTACGATGGCAAACAATGATGGCAGGAAAACTTTAATTAGAAAACTACTTAGTACCTACTCACAGTGTACGTGTGTAAAGTTTATGTATTAGTGTGTATCAAAGTGTATGTATATAAAGTTTATATATTACTGTATACATATATCTATATGTATTTTTAAGTAGATGTGTCATTACACGTATTAATATTTTATTCCCACCACAATGCACCTACCTCACAAAATTTCTACACCATCCAAAGGTTGACTGGTAGAGGATGCCTTGGGCATTAAGCCCGCGTTTGTACATGTGTGCATGAAGTTTTAAAATAAATAAATATAAGACAAATCTAAATATTGGAAAATAGAGTAATTCCCCCAGCGGATATTAATAGTGATTGATAGTGACAGCAGCGAAGAAATCACATCAACAACCCATAATGTCCCACTGCTGGGCTCGGGTCTCCTCTCAGGAGAGGGTTAAGGCCATACGTCCCCACGCTGGCCAAGTGCGGGTTGGGGACTGGCAAGAATAAGTTGTGGCTGCGTAAATCTTGCCGTTGGATGTTTTCAAGCCGCCCGAAGGCCTCGAACTAAGCTTCACGACTGTTGTCGTATGACAACAACCGGGACCGACTGCTGAACGTGACCTCCGAATCACGGAGACGCTCATGGTAACATTCCACCAGCGGTCACCCATCCAGGTACTGACCGCGCCGTCGTTGTTTCCCCTCGGTGATTGTTTCTAATCTCCAAGTGTTACTGGACTATGAGCTTATGTTTATACAGATTAAAAAGGATTAAGAGTCTTTCTTCTCTTCGTTACGTAACGTCACGTTACGCACTTCGAAAAGAAGAGAAATCTGACACGAACTTCATATAACCCGTCATGTCTTATTTTAATTGAATTGTACAGCCATATTGAGGCCAAATTCAAGGAAAATATTAGACAAAATTACTAACAGCTTCTAATAACTGATGTCATCTCAAACTGGACTACTCATTCCTGTTACTATTTGTTAAGATACACGAAGTATCGTGAGCTAGTTGCCTATACGGCCTATAATGCATGTAGAGATAATATACTGTGGTCGCAACTCAACAAGTTCGTTATAAGCTGCTTTGTTATGGCGTAGAGGGAGATATACATGTTGTGATGGAATGTGTCAAGTACCACAGGGATAGGAAAGCTCTAATGGAAGCACCGGGGGTGAACCTATATGACATAGGAATCTCTCAAGTTATTCTATCGTCGCCTACATTTAATACTCTATCGCATGACTAAGCCCGCTGTGACTCCTCTAAATTAATATATATGATGATGAACTTGGTCTGGTCAAAAGGAATTAAGTTGAATTAACTGCCTATCATGGCCATAATTGCCGCAGAACCGATAACCCTTAGGGTAAACGAATTCTTGAGTGGAGACCGCGTCTTGGCAAACGTAGTGTGGGACGTCCACAGGCCAGAGGGAGTGGAGGTGGACTGATTATCTGCGTAAGACAGCTGACAGAACTAAGTGGCGTGCAATTGCAGAGGCCTATGTCTAACAGTGGGGTGCTTAAGTGGATGTTAGTTAATATGGTTACAATGGGGTTGTCATATCCGAAAGGATAAAAACCTTTGAATAATAAAAGAATTTAAAAAAAATGCATTATTATACCAGAAAACAGGCATTTTTGTATATGCCCTAACACTATTCAAGACCTTGTTGTATTTAAAACAGTTATATCTAAGAAAGGAACTTAGATAGTGATACTTATGGAATTATTGTAATGTATAGTTAAGTAATATTGAGTATCCTTTAGTTTTGTTCTTACCCAGCTACGTCAAAGTCAAATAACGGTTATAAAAATTGATTATTTTGTAACTAATTCGTAAGGTCAATTTCCTATGGAAGTTCTGAATATTTTTCACTTTTTCACCCGTGTTTCTTTGGGAAAGTTGTTTACTTTCATGGTCTGAACCACCTATTTAAATTTGGTAGGAGGTCCAAAAGCCCTGTGATATTAAATAGGTACTTATTATGAATATTGACCCACCCTCGCTTGTCTACGTAATGTTTTATATGTCTAGTGCAATAAAGACTTTCACACATAATACACCTGTGGAGTAACGGGTGTCTTGTCCCTACAACACAAAGGGAGGATCCTCCAACCAGGCGAGGTGATCATGCCTGGCGGGCCACTGTCCAACTGTTGACGTTGGGAAGTTGTATAAATGTTAAACGGCGCGAGAACTTCTATTGCGCGATTCAGGATTGGTAGTTTCTTTTTCCCTTCGTTACTCTATAGTTCGACGTATCTTCGGTAGATGGCGCTGTAGTATATTAGTGTTGCTTTGTACGTGGAAGTCGCCCACAACACCCACCCCATCTCGTCACAGTTACAAGTATTATATAACGTTATTTTTGGACTACTCGATATTTTATGTTTCCCATCACTAGCCCGTCTGTCAAAAAGATCAAGCTAACTTTTACCGGGTATAGAGCCAATAGTTATATTTTTTTTAAATAATCTTTTATTTCCAGGAATATCCAATATAAGATGTCCTCAGTGCATTGTCTGTACCCTGAATGGGAAGTCAGTGCTCGCAAATATTCTTAAAACTAGTTCGAGCTTCAAATTCAATTCACCTTAATTGTAGCGGGGTCTGATGGCTTTGTTTAAAAAATTTATATTTAGGTAGAATCGGTCGAACTAGTAGCCAATCCCAAATAATCTTTGTAATAATAATGGTTAAGAAGATAACTGAGTTATCTTGCTATTACACCGAGTAAGTGAAGCCTCAAATTTCTTCCCCTCCCTTGGTTTTGGGGAGGGAGGCTCGAAAGACCACCCATTCGTGGCCGTTTCGTTGCTAATATTCATTTTCATCATCATGAACCGCAGACAAAGACAAGTCTAAAATATGTATGTATTTAATTAGATATAAGTATGTTCATCAGTAATCTGGGTACTATAGTCCAGGCTCTACCTAGTTTGGGATCAAACTGCCACGTGTTTATGCCAACTTATTAATATTATTGTAAGTCTCTTTAATTATTTCAGATGGAGATAATAACTGATCTATTGGAGTACAGGTGCAGAAGAAGGCTGTATCCTAACCCAAAACGGTTTATGAACATTACAAGAAAAGGGATTTATAACTAGTCTTCAGCCATCTTTGTTTTGACTCGTCGATAAAATACCAAATATTTTATGAGATTAGGGTCAAATGCTCCTCCTTGTAAGGAGAGGCCTATATCTTCTGGGGACTGTTAAAGGCTGTTGATATGATGTGAATAAATACTTTTTAATCGTCCTCATTTATTTATATTTAGATTATTATAATTAAAGTTTTCTAAATAAAATTGGCGTTACATTTATTTTTAAATGAGGATAATCTTTGTTTCATACATTTTTTACATAGCATTATACAGGCAAAAGTTTTGGTTGTTTATGTGTGTTAGTTCCATCTTCCCGCTTAAACGGGTAAACTGATTATCCCAAAACTTGGTGTGGAGATAGATGATAACCTGGATTTACACATAGACTACTTTTATCCGAGTAAAATGTGGCATTCCCGTGGTATCATATTATTTTACTTTTTCTCCTGAGCTTGGTGTCGGTAGAAACAGCTCTGCGTTCACCTTAGCTTCACTCCATCTCTACAAAATAATAAAATAAGGTTCAATACCACAATAATAATATATCGCTTCATGGTAAACCAGATGACTCAGTACATATCTTAAAGCTAGGTCAGTACATTGTGTGGTGAACACGACTTGTTCTGTTAACTGTGTCTGTCCCGTGGGAGAGCCACGCTTCGGCACGCATGGGCCGGCTCGACCGGAGTGATATCACGGCCTCATAGAAAACCGGTGTGAAACAGTGCCTGCGCTGTGTTTCACCGAGTGAGTGAGGATACCGGAGGCCCTAAATCCGACCCTTCCCCTCATCCCCCTCCCCATCCCCCAAGGCCGGCAACGCACTTGTGACGCCTCTGGTGATACGGATGTGCATGGGCGGCGGTAATCGCTTGCCATCAGGCAATACGTCTGATAGTTTTCCCCCTATTCAATAAAAAAAAAAAACTATAGTCCATGCTTTGGCTTGGGATGAATCAGTCGTTTGTATGGTGTGTAACGATATTTATTTACAAGCTTTGTGCACTAAATTTGAAGATCGGCAGGCCCAGGGCATTTTTATCCAGTCAAACTTCGTATAGTGTAGAAATGTTATAAGGTAGGTGCACAGAGGTTACAATTTATGTGTATTGGTAAACTAATAACAATAAATATAAAAATACATTATTTACACATATACAAACACACAACAGAACACTTTATAAATTGAAATATTAACATATAATACATATATTTTGAAGGTCTGACCGATTTCGGTGACGACAGCAGCCAGTTCAAATGGAGACCAGTCATCTATATAGGGATATTATAATGCACAAGTGTGTGTACAAACAGGTGCACTAGGTGTTCCCTCACTCTCATAATCCGATGGGACGGATATCCGACACGACCGGGGAAAGATCTGCTCCACGCTCCATAGTTCCACGTGCTTTTTGAGGACTTTCAAACTCCGAGTTTTTTTCTTATTTTTTATATTTAGGCTGCCAAAATGACTCTGCCCTGCCTGATGGAAAGCATGAGCAGAATCCAAGAGTGGTGGTCACCATCCTCAATGCGAAAAAGAACAATGCCGCATGGTGACCCAATCTATGGCGGCCTGGGGGGAAGGGGGATGGTGAGGGGGATAGGGGGCGTTGGATTGGGGTATATTATTGTTATTATTATATACAGTTCATTAATACCTATAATGAATAATAAATAATAAATATTTCGGACATTAACACACAACGCCATCTAGTCCCAAACTAAGCAGCTTATGTTATGGGTACTAGACAACTGACATGAATACATTAATATTTTTTTTTGTAAATACATATATATTAAACATAGAAAACTTCCAAATTTCAAAACAAATATTTGCAGATCACACAAACATTTGGTCCGACCCAGGATTCGAACCCGAGACCTCATGAACAGCAGTCGCATATGCTACCACTGCGCCACCGAGGCAGTCGTTATCTATA
>PKRV01000680.1:581612-619570 GCA_003709505.1 Hyphantria cunea | reverse complement strand
TTTGTAAATACATATATATTAAACATAGAAAACTTCCAAATTTCAAAACAAATATTTGCAGATCACACAAACATTTGGTCCGACCCAGGATTCGAACCCGAGACCTCATGAACAGCAGTCGCATATGCTACCACTGCGCCACCGAGGCAGTCGTTATCTATATATATATATATATATATATATATATATATATATATACATATATACATATATACCTATATCTACATCTATCTGTCAATACTCACTTTCAATGTCATTTCATCAATGTACTCCACACAATATTTGGTCCCATACCAATGCTCTGTCATGGTACATTTGTCTTCAAACTCCCTATAAAACAATATTTTACTTAAACGAGTGCCAATAATATTATAATCTACATATTTATTATGGAATCTAGACAACTTTTTGTAAATATATACTTATCATACATAGATACAAACATTTGGTCCGATCCGGGAATCGAACCCGAAACCTCAAGCACGGTAGTTGCACACATTACCACTGCTCCACCGAGGCAGTTAAACGAATAATATTATAACGATAAATCTATACAAATCAATAAAAAATTTACTAAATGCAAATTTATGTACACATGGTACATATACCAAAATAACTTTTTTTCAATTTTTGTCAATATATCTGTCTGTTTGTTCCGGCTAATCTCTGGAACGACTGGACCGAGTTTGAAGGGACCTTCACTGGCAGATAGCTGACGATATAAGGAGTCATTTAGGCTATTTTTTAATAAAAACTTTGCACCACGGGGCTCAACTAGATTTAAAATTAAAACAATGATAATACTTACTTAGCAGCTACATGGATAATATATTCTATTCTCCGGGATGAAGAGAGAAATTAGTTCTGTTATCAACTCTGGCTTCCATTCTGTCACCACATTATAGCCAACGAGTAGTTCCCCAATTGTATATTCCTGGACATGAAAAATAATCGACAATTGAGAAGAAAAAAAATACTTTATAACTATTAAGGGAGAATATGTGTAGAAGAACGAAGAAAAGAAAGGATTCTAAGACAAAGGTAAGATCATACCTGGCGCGAGAACTTCTATATCGCGATTCAGTATCAGTAGTCTACTCCGTAATTCGTTACTCCATGGTTCAGTGTGTCTACGGTAGATGGCGCTTTAGTATGTTCAGTTAACGTATGTGAAAGTTACCATATGTATTTGCACATGAATTCAGGATAGGGCAGAAGACATTAATTATGATGTGGCGACTTCCACATACAACGCAAAAACAGAAACACGCTACAGCGCTATCTACCGAAGATATGTCGAACTACAGAATAACTAAGGAAACTAAGAAACAACCAATCCTGAATCGCGCAACAGAAGTTCTCGTGCTGATTAACATATATATAGCTTCCCAACATCAACTTTTGGGCAGTGGCCCGCAAGGCATGATCACCTCGCCTGGTCAGAGGATCTTCCTTTTGTGTTGGAGGAACATGACACCTGTACCTCCACAATGACAATAAGAAAAAAAATAATCACATTCATGTCTTACAACGCCATATATTATTTGCATACCTGTATAAAATCCACGTGGTGCCTCACCGTTACGTAAGGATCCTGTACATCTCTGGACCTGAACGCATTATTCGTGATGTTCTTCTGCTCCTCCCATATCCACTGCTGAGGACCCTGTATCTTCAACATGGCTATATACTGAAAGGAATGATTTTTATGTTAAATATTAAATGAAATAAAAAAAATATTAATAGTATTTTTGTACAAGAATGTTTTGGGTTTTTCTTACAAGAAATTCTTAATAAATAAATAATAAATAAAAAAATAAATATATTCAGACATTTTAACACACAACGCCATCTAGTCCCAAACTAAGCGGAGCTTGTACTGTGGGTACTAGACAACTGATATTAATACATATACTTATATATTTTTTGTAAATACATACATATTATACATAGAACACACCCAAACTCCGAAACAAATATTTGCAGATCATACAAACATTTGGTCCGACTCAGGAATAGAACCCGAGACCTCTTGCATAGCAGTCGCATTCGCTACCACTGCGCCACAGGGGCAGTCATAATAATAATAGCTTCCCGGAGAATGCAATATAGCGGTGTTTCCCGCCCGTGCCTATGCGAGCACGTTAAGTCCTGGGTCCCGGTTGTTATGAACATCTATGGCAATCGTTATTCATATACTTTTATATTCTTTTTTTTATGTGTGGAAAGGCGTTCACTCGTCGATAAACTTCGGCGAGCACTTCCGCCTCCAAGCCCCGCGGGGGTGTCCCAGCCTAGGCGCATGCCGCCACGGTGGACACGGTGCGGTAACCGCGTATGGCTCTGACCGCGAATATCCTCTGAGGCCGCCAGAGGCGCGCCTTATTCTGGGCGGTCAGAGCCGACACCCACACCGGTGCACCGTAAAGCGCCATCGACCGGACAACCCCCGTAAAGAGGCTTCTTGTTGTGACACTGGCTCCAGCCAGATTAGGCAAGAGTCACCCAAGGGCAGAGGCAGCGTCGACCAGCTTGGGAGAAAACTGTCGGAAGTGCTGGTCGAAGAGCCACCTACCGTCGAGGTTCAGGCCCAGATACTTCATCTGGGCCCAAACAGGTACGAGGACCGAGTTGACCACTATGGAGACGCCGGGGGGCGGCCCACGACGGGGCCCATGAACCAACAGGGCCTCTGTCCTGTCCAGCGCCACCCGCAAGCCCAGCGCCTCGATTCGCCCGACCACCAGAGACACCCCTGGTGGCCAGACACACCGCTTCCTGAAAGTTTGCCCCCCGGGCTGTGACCAAGGTGTCCTTGGGCGGCAGTATTCGTTTACCATCAGGCGTTACCTCTGTTCGTTTGCCATTTAGTTTTCATTAAAAAAGACAAATCAACGTTCCGTTAAATAAGGATTGGGAGATAAACTTTTCAGCCAATTCGAAACTTTTACATAAATATATCAGGGAGTTTGATGGTGAAACAAACAAAACATATCAACAACTTTTATCTGACAGATAATTACATATAACTAACTAGAAATGGTAGATAACTACCTCAAACTTTACCAAGAAGTTGGTCAAATTGGCCTTTTAGCTAATAAAATGATAATAACTTACCTGGAATATGAAACCGATGATTTCATCAATATGATTCAACCCTTTCTCGGTCAGGTTTACCTGGATGTAAAAGAAATCAAAACCACGCGCAGGCATGGCGGAACCAGAGCTTAACCTATAAATAACAGTATTTTAATAATGATACCGTACAAAACATTCCAGATGTTTCAGTAAAAATTAAAAACACTTTGAATATTAAACTTAACACTAACTACGCAAGATTCATATTTACTTGAAATTAGTGCCATTGAAAAAAAACCTCTATGTCAAAGCAATAAGTTCCATTTTACCTCGTATCTGTAATTGCATTAAATTAAAGAGATAATGGAGATATCACTCCTACCTGTAACACCATTCACGACTCTTCAGGGCTGATAGTATACTTCCTGGTCCCTCGTGATTTATGAGGTGTGATAAATATCGTATAGGCTGCAAAGAAAATTATTAGTTTCAAATATATATATAAATCGTAGAACAAATGTTGTTGTGATTGATATAATGAAACTGTCTGCAAGAGGTGATACGCTAATTTAAATTAACCCTGTATATATACATATAGATATACTAGCTGTCCGGGAAAACGTTGTTTTGCCATAAAAATATATTTACGAGTTGATCGTAGAGGGTTGACAACATCGAGTTGTAAGAATTTTTTAATGTTGTATCGTAAAACAAATCTAAAAGAAATAAAAAAATAAGGGGGAAGAAAAATAGATGTTATCCGATTCTCAGACCTACCCGATATACACACAAAATTAAATGAGTATCGCTCAAGCCGTTTCGGAGGGGTTAAACTACAAGCACCGCGATACGAGAATTTTATATATTAGAAGAAGACAGGTCAACGATAAAAGGAAACAGATTTGTGTGCAGATTTATAAACTTTCATAAGTGCAGCCTTTAATATTTCCTGAACATAGAACTCAGCTTAGAATTGAGGTTTTGACCTACTAGACCATGACTTATTTTGGGTTGATATGAGTTTCGTGTCAAGTTTTTTATTTATTCATTTATGCTCTTTTGGACATCGGCGTAAATGATGCCCAGGACATTCTCTATCAGTCAACCTTAGGGTGTTGTAGGAAAGTAGGTGCACATACGTTCAATAATATCTAAATTCCCTTCTCTCTACAACCCTGTTTGCTCCCTTAGTTGACTCTCATGGGTTGAATATTATTATCATTGTGTTGACACTCAATATTCTTAATTTGCCATGAAGCATATTAATATCATTTCAAAACACCTATCGACCTATATAGCTGCAAAGTGCCGAGCTTCAAGGAAATTGCCCAAAGGTATGTTACAGTAAATTATACTTTGTTATAAACTAATTACTTGTATCTAGTCGTATTAGAATAATGGTTTTGAAAAGACACTGAAAATGTTTTAAATAAATAAATATTTTACAAAAACAAAATTTACCTTAGTCCTATAATGTTTTCTTGTACACGGTAGTGGAAAATCAATGTTCAGGTATCGAAGATTTTTGATAGGTAGGCTGTAGATTATCCTTCGTCGAAGATCAGGAGGAAATGGATGCGAAGGCCAAGATGGCGCTGTTACTGATTTATCTTGAATATTGGAGAATAGCGGTACTGTTATAGCTTCGAGTTCGTCCAAGGATTCTGTGAAGAAATTATTCAATTGTGTCATATGGTACTTGACGATTTCATCTTCTGGGGTTTTCTTATTTTAAAAGAATTCAGGCAGCAAGGTGGTAAGGCTTTGACCTTCTGTAAGTGCTACTTTCAGTCCTTCCTCAGTATATGATTGATATAATATCATAATTATTATCAAGATATAGATGTTTAATAGTACTGCCTCGTTGGTTTAGCAGCGAAAAAAGTCGGTCTTGCCCGCACGTGCCTCGGAGAGCTCGTAAAGCCATCGGTCCCGGTCGTCATGAACATCTATGGCAATTGTTATTGGAAAGTCAGTGCCCTCAAATATACAATCTTCGAATTCAGTTCATCTTCAGGGTTGCGGTGGTCTTATTTTCTTCTTTTTTAAAAGACAACTCCTGCATAAGGAATATAAATTCCTGTGTCACGGGGATCTTTACAAACATACATGAAACGGATACAAAGTACACTCAGACTTAGAACAACAGTTTATGGATCACACAAAGTGTTGTCTCATGTAGGATTTGAACCCACAACACTTGATGCAGTAGGAAGCGGTGTGGAGACCACTGAAACCACTAGGCCAACCGTGTAGCCGTCCTGATGGCAGTCACTCCGTGTAAAAACTGATATTCAGGTAAAACCGGTTGAACGAGTAGCCAACCCCAAATCTTGGGAATAATAAAGGCTAGGAGGATGATGATAAGATGTTTAGTAGTCCAATGGCTACCATATATATACCACACTGTCAAGACACATTTGTATAGTATATGTATCAAGGTTCCTTTCTCTTTATAATGCTGTCTTAATATGTACTTTGGTCATAGATGAATAGGGGTACTGCATATTCTAAATATATAATAATAATATTTCGGACATCTGACATATAACATCATCTAGTCGTAAACCAAGCAGAGCTTTTACTATGGGTACTTAACAACTGAGATGAATGAAACTTTTGTATATACATACATATTATACACACAAAACACTTAAACTCCGGTACAAATATTTGCAGTTCATACAAACCCGAGAATCGAACGGCACAGCAGTAGCGTATGCTACTGCTAAGCGGTACTGTACTATCGAGGCAGTAGTAATAATATAATAGTCACCACATGGATATAAAATTATTTGTTATTAGTCTATTAGTAATCTCTAATCAAAACAGAAATGGACGAACGGATGGATAGAAATACATGGCGAACTGTAATCTTATTTCATCCTGGTATAGAACTTAAAATCTAATGCACTGACCCCAATTTGATAGAAATAACTTAACTTACCTTTGCCTACGACGATAAGGGACATAATATTGGACGAGTACCATTTTTGGTGGAACTTTAGTAACTCTTCTCTGATATTAATGCCTTTAGACTCTGGTATTGTCTTTAGCGTTTCTTTATTACCTGTTGACATACAAAAATATGAATTCTAACGTGCAATACATTATTCAGATTAAAATATTAAGCTTTACTAGTTCACTGCGAGACATAGTTGTCTGTCCTACTACCGCATTGACTCAACAAATTTATCTTCTCTTTGCAATGCAGTTGTACTGCTAATTTGCTCCCATAATCAGTTTCAACGATACGCTCTCGAACTAAACGATTCGGCTCTTCCTGCAGCGAGCAGATAAAACCTGGAACTCAATACCAGTACACGTGTTTTCTCCATCTTTTAATATCTCTCTCTCTCTCGGATCTCTCCCGGATCTTTTAAGCGGCGTGAAGAAGCATCTCACTAGGACGCCATAGTGTATGTCGCTATGCTGCATTGTCCACTTTAGAAATGAGGATAGCGGCCGCCACTCATGGTTTTTTATGCAACAGTGAGCAAACGACGTAACGCCTCATGGTAAACGACTACTACCCATGAAAAACCGCAACACCAGAGTTGTCACAACTGTGTTGCCTTGCCGACCTTTGGGGATGAGGAGATGGAAGAGGACAGGGGTTGGGGTATGGTCCTTCGGGATCTTCACTCACTCGGTGAAATATAGCGCAATCGCTGTTTATTACCAGTTGTCTGCGAGGCCGCGGTATAACTTCGGTCGAGCCGGCCCATTCATGTCGAAGCGTGGCTCCCCCACGGTTGAATTAACTCATACTTTTCATCCGGCTGAGCATAATCCTTTAATTAGTAATATAAAACTAAAAGAACGCATAATTTAAGAAGTAACTTACCAATATTAAACTTGTAGAAAGGATGCTTAGAGTCTGAAATGCTTTTCTTGAGTTGAATCATCGGACATTCGTCTGACGATTTATAATATTCAAATTCAGACTGTATTGATTCTATTTCTCGATTAATTGAAGCTTCTGGAAAAACTGGTGATGTAATGCTATCGGCAAACCTGAAAGTTAAAAAATGAATAAGGAAGTTACAGTATGAAATGGAATTGAAAGACGCAACGAAAGATGTGTGTTTATAGAGCTATGATTCTTAAAGTGGGAGAACTATTCCGATTTTTTCAGTGGTGATATTTTGCTGTATTCTTATCTGTGTACAACATTATTTCACTTTTATCTCATTAGCTTTTGCCCACAGCTCCACCAGAATATTTGTTGGTTAACACGGTAAAGAGGTGGCCTATACCTTTCTTAGAATCAAAGTATCTCTATGGCAAAATTAATTAAAAACGAAGCAGTGAAAGTGTAATAGACAGTACTTTCGACTTTATAATATTAATGTGTATTGACACGAGAAGAGTGTTAAATCTATATGATTTTGAAATGGAATGCATGGTAAGGCCTAATATATATAAAGAACTGATAGAAAGAGAATGGTAGGAGGCTAGTATAAGAGGCACTAGTAATTAAAGAAAGTTCCCCAAATCTACACATGAGAGCTATAATCACTCCACCCTTAAGCAGCTTCTAGTTGTCTATTGTTGGACATAGGCTTCTTCTCATAAAAGAAGTATGGCTTGCAATACTATATTGACCAGAGAAATTGGTAATAGACTACGGGCTCCTGTAGAAAACGTCCTTCCGTAAAATTCACATGACCCATCAATTTTCTATCGTACTCTATAAAGGTTTCTGTTATTCTTCCTCTCTTAACTTTTAGAACTCCTACGGTACACATATAATAGGGATTGTGGTACTCTTTAATCTTTACCCGTCACCACACAAACTATGAGCGCACCAGTCTATGACCAACAAGTATGGCTACTCAAAATATAGATGAAGTTTTTTGCAAATTGGAACTTACATTTCCAAGGCTTCTTTTAAATGAGGGGATGTTATATAAAAACAAAATTCAGTACGATCGCACCAACTTCGGCCTTTAGAAGACCCTCCGTGCTCTGCCAAAAATTTATTGAATTCATTTTCCTGAAACAAGTAGTATTTTAACTTGCATTCTAATATATCATAAATGACCTCTTCCTTTACAATTCTATCCTCGCATAGTCGTAATGATCGCGCGATGAACACGAATGTTTTGGTTATAGTCTGAGTGTAGTTTATTTATGCTATGTATGTATTTATGTTGTGTATGTACTTACGCTGTGTATGTATTAATAGATACAAGTTTAATCCTAATTTATTTATCTTATGCATTTATTTATACATACAACTTTAAGTATGATAATCAACATTATTAACATTACGACTGCCTCGGTTGCGCAGTGGTAGCGTATACGACTGCTGTGGTTAAGGTCTCGGGTTTGATTCTCGGGTCGGACCAAATGTTTGTATAATCTGCAAATATTGGTTTTGGAGTTTGGGTGTTTTCTATGTATAATAAGTATGTACTTACAAAAAAAATGTATATATGTATATATATGAGTTGTCTAGGATTACAAGCTATGCTTAGTTTGGCTACTACTACTTTACTAGATGACGTTGTGTGGCAAATGTGCGAAAACATTAATTTTATTTATTAAGCAGTCTGTCTAGAATGGAATCGACTCTGTCTTATATGCCGTGGGCAAAGCTCGTCTAAAAAGCCTTAGTTACTCCTTACATCATCAGCTATCTGCCAGTGAAAGTTCAGCCGTTCCAGATATAACCCGGACAAAGAAACAGATAAAAAGCCAAAAATGGAAATATATGCTATTTTGGTATACGTACCGTATACCAAAATAGTATATTATATTACAAACAGATACTCCAATATTATTTATTTGTATAGACAAAATTATTTGTCCTTACGTAGATGTTTCGAATTAATAATAACTTTAGTGGTCGCTTAAACAAATTACGGAAGCTATGTACGTTAACGTATTTATGTACCTAGTATGAGTGTGTGTATATATGGTTTCTGTGTTTGTGTCATAACATTTAAGCCAAATACGACTAATAATATATAGATCTGCAAATATTTGTTTCGGAGTTTAGGTGTTTTCTATGTATAAAATGTATGTATTTACAAAAAAAAGTATATAAGTATTAATATCAGTTGTCTAGTACAAGCTCTGCTTAGTTTGGGACGCCATCTAGGGCGTTGTGTGTTAAAATGTCTGAACATACTTAATATTATTATTTTATTTTTTATTATTACTTTTACCTTAGGATATTTTTTCGTCTCCATAACCAGCATTCGAGTACAGAGATGAGTCAATCCGAGGGTTTCATTGGGGTCACTGTAAGTACCTGGATTAATATGATAAAATTAATAATAGTTTTACAGTTATTTGTTATAGAAGAGTGCCTCGGAGAGCACGTTAAGCTGTCGGTCCAAGTTGTCATGAACGTCTATAGCAATCGTTATTGGGAAGTCAGTGCCTTCAAATATACTGACAAATAGTTCAAACTTCGAATTCAGTTCACCCTCAGGGTTGCGGAGGACCAATGCCAGTCGCTCCGTGTAAAAACTGATATTCGGGTAAAACTGGTTGAACTAGTAGCCGACCCCAAATCTTGGGAATAATAAAGGCTAGGAAGATAATGTTATAAATAACAACCCATAATGTCCCACTGCTGGGCTCGGGTCTCCTCTCAGGAGAGGGCTAAGGCCATACGTCCCCACGCTGGCCAAGTGCGGGTTGGGGACTGGCAAGAATACGTTGTGGCTACGTAAATCTTGCCGTTGGATGTTTTTAAGCCGCCCGAAGGCCTCCAACTAAGCTTCACGACTGTTATCGTATGATAACAACCGGGACCGACCGGGGGCTTAACGTGACCTCCGAATCACGGAGACGCTCATGGTAACATGCCGCCAGCGGTCACCCATCCAGGTACTGACCGCGCCATCGTTGCTTACCCTCGATGATTGTTTCTAATCACTGAGTGCAACTGGGCTATGAGCGCCTTGATAATGTTATATAAGAGTGTAAAATTGCTTTTTAACCGCGTGCTCACTGATGACGGAGCAAGCGAAGGATTTTGAAATTTGAATCCTAGCGAGATTATCTATTAGCGAGGGATTCAAAAAAGCACGAGGGGAAAATCTTTGCACTCGAGTGCAACTCGTTACATCTCATCTCAACTCAGCGAGGAAATGACTAAATACAAAAAAAGTATTTACAATTACAAGATACTTTTATTTCAGTTTAAGTATTAATATTTATTAGGTACATACATGCTACAATTTCAGTCAGTTGTCAGTCAGTCAGTAAACTTATTCGTCGCTAGAATTACTTATTTTAGGCTTTTCATTTGTTTGCAAGTTTCTTGTTTTTAACCAAGGTTTTAACAATAAGACGTGAAAAAAAAAACGGCGCGGGAAAAGTAAATAAAAAAAATACACCAAGGAGGTTCCGAGTCTGAGGTTTCAACAAATTAAAAAAGATTATAAGATAAATTCGGTACCATGGAGGTAGAAGTAAATAGGTTCAATGATATTTTAAATTCAGAAACTTAGTGCACACGATGTTCTAAATTCAATTTAAAATACTTTATCCTGGATAAAGTGGATAAAAACAGCATTTGCGCTCAGACTCTTTGCGAGATGAGTGTTTATGCTGCTTATTTTTCACAAGAAAAATAATTAAGCTTGAATAAGTATGGTGGCCCATTGTTGGATTCTACTCAAGTTTTCCATCAAACTAAGCAAAGGCACCTTGGCAAGACGTCAAGTGAAAAAAAGTAGTTTAAGCAATCATCAAGGCGGATCCTGCTGTGATTATTGTTGTGAGTTCTATCCCTGCGTGAGACCACACTTTATGTTGTCCATAAACTGTTGTTCTTGGTGTTCTTTGTTTCTTTTAAATAATTTTAATTTTAAGATTGTAAGATAATTTTTCGCAGCTCTTTCAAGTTCTAATATTTTTAATAATCTATGCTTAAATTCTTCAGAGGCTGTATATACTAATCGGTAGAAAATTTCACGGCGAATCAAAAAAAAAATATTATAGTTTTCCTATAAAATTATCGAAAAAAAATACGAAAAGCTGCTAAATCAGTGTCTAGTAGGGGCAGAGCTCCAGCACTTGGATTAAATTCTGTATAGCGGAAGATCTACCATTCGACAACAAAGCTCTTAACAGAAACAAGTAACAATTATTTAAAAAAAGACCCAGCCGCGCTGCAATCTGCGTTCTTTATTAAATTCAGGTTTATTTTTTAATATTTTTATGTACCCAGTATTACTCTTACGACTAAGACGAATCTATGACCACTCACATAAAAATACGACAAGACGTTTAGGCTCTAGGCCGTGCCAAAAAAATATACACACATATATATATATATATATACACTCGAAAACGAAACTCTCCTTCTTTCGAAGTAGGTTAAAAGAGACTTAAAATAAGTTCAACCAAGCAGAGACTTCTTAAAACACTTACCAACTTGAACACATAACCCCGCCGCAGACTTATCTGTATTTGGATCGCTAATCAGAACTACTTTCAGCCTATTTGTTAACAGCAGACCTCTGGAATTAAAATCTGGGGTTCAAGAAACATTAACATAGTATTTTTGTATGTTTTCTTTAAGTTACTTTAAAATTAAAAGTAAATTATAAAAAATATTGCACTTGGTATTGAATGCATCAACCTCATAGCGATTGCTATAAACGCTCACACACGCTTTCTTTGATCTGTGTCCAAAAACCGACACTGACTAAAACTGTCTAAGTTCTAATGAAAGATTCTAAGTAATATAATGTGAGGCGTTAGACCTTAGCCTCCAATAAAGTGTAACATGGTGTTATTTTTAACGCCGGAAATGATTTTTGCTCCATACTATGATCCCGGACTCCCGGAGAACCGGTCTACCACTTAACCTCACGGCGGCCTACTTCTGCAGTCGGGAAGAGATCCAGAAATACATCAGTGGCTCCTGGGGTCCTCCTTGCCGTACGCCTGAGGTACATCCCTACAAAATGCCCGTGCTCCACACATGTAAGGAAGCTAAAGGAAGCACTAGTATGTCCCCAAAGTTTTGTGGATTAATACCATTATATAGTGAGTATATATTAAGCTCTCCTATTATTACCTGTAGTCCCTTTTGTCTGCTGCAGGTTTTACAAAGTCGTGATATCTTTCTTTTATTTTGCTGTAGCCAGGAGAATCTGAATGAACCGCAGAAGCGAGCTGAGAAGAGTCGGTTGGGAAGCCACCAGAGAACTGGTCCTTCGGAGATCGCTGTGCTTCCATGATAATCTTGCAAAGGAAACTGCTTTCTGATGGATCTGAAGAAGTCAAGTATTTTATTTTTGTGAAATTGGGCAAAAAACCAGGCTCGTCACCTGATTGTAAGCGACTACCATCACGTATGGACACCTGCAACTGTAGAATCATAACTATAATCTCCATAGGCTTTGAGTCAAGATTTCCCAGTATTTTATTTTGTTTATGCTACAATGGCAAACGAGCAGGCGTATCACGTAATGGTAAGCAATCACTGCCGCCCATGGACACCTGCAACACCAGAGGTGTCACAAGTGCTTTGCTGGCCTTTGGGGGACGGGGAGGGGGATGGGAGAGGGGAATAGGGTAGGAGTTGAGATATTGGCCTTGGGTATCCTTACCCACTTGATGCAACACAACGTTTTTTCACGCCGGTTTTCTGTGAGGTCGTAGTATCACTCCGGTCGAGCCGGCACATTCATGCCAAACAGTAGCTCTCCCACAGTAACGGGTGTCTTTTCTCGTAGTATCAATCAAGTACTCTAGGAAACCGGTGTGAAACAACGCTTGCGCTTTGTTTCATTGAGTGAGTGAGAGTATCGGCCCATATCAACCTCTCCAGCCACCTCTTTCCTCCCTTGAGACGCCTCTAGTGCTACGGGTGCTTATAGGCGGCGGTAATCGCTTATCATCAAGCGATACTTCTGCTCGTTTGTCATAAAATATATTAACTATAATATTAATACTATCTAAAGAGTAATAATAAAATAATATCATATCTCTCAACCGTGGCAGTCAGATTAGGAAGACCCTTTACCATGATAACCAGACTGTTGATAAACGTAAATACTTATATATCTCTAAATATATATCTATACAAATAAATATAACTAAAGTATCTATCTTTAAATTTTTCACAGCTTTTCACTAAATACATGTGAAACTGTACTCAGTACATATATGAAAATACCTGTTTTTTTTAAATTTATGTATGCCTGTCAGCCTGCTCGTTTGTTCCGGCTAATCTCTTGAAACTACAGGACCGATTTTGACGTAACATTCACTGGTACATAGCTAATGATATAAGGATTAACTTGGGCTAATTTTACTATAAAGTATAAAGGTACGACATCAACCGCGAATAACACTACAGGGCGCAGCTAGTTAAGAATAGGGATGGTGTAACCGCATAAAAGTAAAATTTATAAGCATACCTTATATTAACAATAATAATATTTGATTGATTTGTTATATATATATATATATATATACATATATATATTAATGAATATTACTTGGACTGCAACACTCACATACGCCCACACGCTCACACTATGCAACTAAGACTAAACTTAAGACAGATAAAATTGTGAATAAGGAAAATATTATATTGAGCGTGAATCAACGACAGTTTGTAAAAACCAGCATTAAAATTGTACAGATAGTCCAACTCATATGTGTGCGCGGTGCTATGTGTTTGTGTGGCAGTGAGTGTTTAATTTGTGTGGCAGTGACGTGACCGCGTGCTCTTATCACCTTTTTGCACAGGTACAGTCGCTAAAGAAATGTCCAGTTCTTTACGGAGAAAACGTTTAAAGAGTCAGCTATTTCTAATTGTTATTCATTATGATTTAATAAATAATAATTAATATGTTCAGACATTTTAACACACTACGCCATCTAGTCCCAAACTAAGCAGAGCTTGTACTATGGGTACTAGATAACTGATATTAATACTTATATACTTTTTTTTGTAAATACATACATATTATACATAGAAAACACCCAAACTCCGAAACCAATATTTGCAGATCATACAAACATTTGGTCCGACTCAGGAATCGAACCCGAGACCTCTTACACAGCAGTCGCATTCGCTGCCACTGCGCCACAGAGGCAGTCAATAATTAATAATGTAGTTATCTTTACAAATTATATTATTTTTAACGTTAACGTATTGTTTTTGTTTAAGACACGTGAAACCATTGCCAAAATACACGATTATCTGAAAAAGGACGCGACAGATATATTGCAATTTGTGAGTGACCCAGTTTGCAGTGCACATCCAATTTTAATATTGAAATTGAGTGAACATTTAAACAGTGTGTGATAGAGAATAGCAATGGCAGTGCGGGTATCAGAGAGAACAATAACTAATATATTGGCTGAAGGAAAAGAAAGTGAGTCTAAATCTCCGTATAGAAACTGCAAAAACGTGCAAATAAGCTGGAATTAGACAACTTTAAGGTTAATGTTATACGTTCAATTCAAAATTATTATTTAGAACATCGCCAGTTACCTACTCTACTAAAGTTGAAAAGAATTTTTGAAAAAATACTATGGTGGAAGTATTTAAACTCTGCGTACAGTTTTGCTTAAGTTGGTATCCAATTGACGAAAAACTGTGGACAACAGACGTGTAATTTATAGAGCGGCATGACATTCAAAAGTTACGATTTTATTGCCTTAAAAATTTACTCAAATACCATAAAGAAAATATATTGCTTCACATAACATCAAATAAAACGTGATGGGAATAATGAAACTAATGATTAAACGTTTAACTCTAATTGACGAAGAGATGTAGCGTAATACTTGTCGACCCGTAAAAACCGTCATTTCGACATGGAATCTTTAATAATAATTAATCTTGGTGAAAGCAGCGAATCTGAAAATTCAGATTCTGATTCAAATGATGCGATACAGCTTAATAGATCAATAAATATGCACTTAACAAATTAGGTTGCTTTTAAAATTCGAATAATTATTATCTAGAACAAAGAACAACAACCCATAATGTCCCACTGCTGGGCTCGGGTCTCCTCTCAGGAGAGGGTTAAGGCCATACGTCCCCACGCTGGCCAAGTGCGGGTTGCAATTATTATCTAACAGCGCCTAATTCACTTAGACAATATAGTACACCTGTCGCGTCTATTTGTGTTGATCTTTGATTTTCATCTGTAGCTTCAATTTAACGTTCATAAATGTCACCTTAGTGTCTTAATTGAATAAATGATTTTGATTTAGAATTTGCGCAGCAGATTACATAATTAATATACCAAAGATAACCTTACAAACCAAATAATCTAAACTAATATACAATAGTTACTGTATATCACCAAGTTGTACTTTTTTATTTTTCAAATAACTGTATTCGTATTTTGTACTTCACTGTACCTCTTGTCACGCACACGGTCATACAGTCACAGTCTTGTCTTGCGAGCAGAATATTGAAGAACTTGATTTAATTCAGCGAATGCAGTCGTCGCGGTGTGCCGTATAATGTTTTCAATCGCGATTGTACTGTGAAGCTGGCGCGACAGCTGCGAATCACGAGTGTAGATGTTGTTTACGCCTTCTCGTTCACGCTTCGCACCGTTTCCCGATCAGTATCGGTTTCCTGACCCGCGACAAAGGGTTTGCGGCGTGCGAATGTATACGCATCCACACTGACAACGACAAGACTCTGTAGCTTTACGAGTATGGAAGAGCACAGTTCTTGCGCGGATCACGGCGCTTATACACTGCGTGACTTCACGGCGCGACGTCACACGCGAGTGTAAAGCCGGCTTAAAACGCTATTCACACGCGGAGCTCACCGCGACGCCTGTTGCTTTGTTTTGCAAGAAGACAAAATATTATATATTTAGAGAAAATTTGATAGGCTAACTCCAAAACCTATAAAAAGCGCGCGCCATATTTAGAGGGGACATTCGTGTTTCGTTCGTCGGTCGGAAAGGTTGTTATCGGTGCGATTGTAAGTGTTACTGAAAGTATTGTTTATTTGAAAATCTAGTTATTTAGTGTGATAATTTGTGTAAGTAATTATGTATCTCTGTACATATTTGGTGTTTCATTCTGTTTCTGATGCTTTAATGTTTAATTTATATGTTGAGGGTAGATTGTTGTAAAATTGAAATTAAAATGTGTTTAGGTTACTAAATTATTGTTTTTTTTTAACTATATCCACTCCTGACTGCTAAATATATATTATTATTTATATAAATTATGGTCGAAGTTGTACTTCTTGTCACGCTCGTAGTCATGACAACGATACACGACAGTACTTCACACATGCCCGGCACGAATACCGCTCGTCGCGGACATCCACGTAGGTCACACGTGTCGTACTGAATAACACCTTACATTTAATATTCAAGTAAATATTTTACCAAGTTGGGAAACAGAATCTTTACTTCATTCCTCGACGGGTAATACAATGAAAGGTAAAAAGATTAAAGGATTCGATAGCATGGTGGGAGGGAAACACGCGTGCTGGTAGTGAGCTCCAGGTTTTAACTGCTAGGCGCAGGAAGGAAAAGCCGAACAGTTTTTAGTCGAGAGCGCCACTGTAGATTTCTATCCCACTCTGTAATAGTGACTCGACTCGTGATCGTGTGGAGGAAATAGCTCCAGACACATTTTTTTCTTTATGGAACAGGGGCAAACGAGCGGACGTATCGCCTGATGGCAAACGATTACCTCTGCCCATGGACACCCGCTACACCAGAGGCGTCACAAGTACGTTTCCAGTCTTTTGGAGGGTAGGGAGGGATATGGGGGAGGGGTTAGGGTATGGACCTCCGGTAACATCACTCACTTCGTGAAGCATAGCGCACGCGCTGTTTCAAACCGGTTTTCTGTGACGTCGTGGTATCTTTCCGGTCGAGCCGGTCCGTTCCCACGTCCCACGGTAGTATTATAATACACATAAGTGTATTGTGCCAAAATTGTATTTTCTGACTTTTAAACGTACACAGAAGTACTTGCTTTTATGAAATATATTTATGAGATTTTAAACAACCTAACATGAGCAGAATGAATCTTGGGGACTTCATATATATTTATATACATACCACCACAACGTTTTCTTGCCAGTCCCCAACCCTCACTTGGCCAGCGTGAGGACGTATGGCCTTAACCCTCTCCTGAGAGGAGACCCGAGCCCAGAGTGGGACGTTATTTATGGGTTGTTGAAAAAGTTTCTAAATATCTCAGTAGTGCCATGTTTGTGTATACGACTGTAGAAGACCTGAGTTAAATTCTCGGGTAGGAGGGGCCGCGCCGTGCCCTCATCTCTGTAGTAGGCAGTGACCTCTCGCTGCTGGCCGTAGTTCGTTCTATGGTCGACGGCGAGGAGTCCTGGGGCACGGTGGTGTCCTTCTGCGAAACGGTCATCTCGCAGAAGGAGGCTGCGGAATGGGACAGGGAGATCTGACCTCTCTCTCAGTCCGCAGAAGGCGCACCGGGCGTCGGAGGAGGGCATACGCTGACCTTCTCCGGCCTCCCTAACTGGTGTAGGAGGTTTACATACACTTTAATGTCACTCACAAACAGAAGGATAAAGTTCACAGTAATTAATACATTGAGTTTAGGTGAAAAGGAATACAATTAAAAGACATACAACAACACGCACGATACTTAGCGATTCTAATTATCATAATCACCAACTAATACAATTAACGCAACACGTCAGGTTTCGCGCGACCGAGGGCAGTTCGATACTGAATTCATCGATGCGCTTGCACCGGCCGATTACTATAGGCCTCGTAAGAAAGGGTGTGGTCCCGTTACGGCAAATGTATACAATATCAATAAATATTATTTGATTTACTTGTATTATTTATATTAATAGTAATCGTTATTTATTCTAATAATAATAATATATAGTGATAAGAAAAGAGTAATAATATCAGATTATGAAATGTTTACATAGATATAAATTCAATAGAATAGGAAATAGAATATTATAAGGATTGACTTCGGATAGTATAAATATGTGTATATATATGTGTGTGTGCATGTATGTCTGTATGTATGTAAACCTCCTACACTGGGTCCAGGGGCGGTGGACTTGGGGATGATCGTCGTCCCCAACCAACCGGACCCGAAGTGGCGGCGCTTAGTTTTCCTGTGCGCCCCTCTTTGAAGTCTCGAGGGGAGTCAAATACCTCACTCCTCTCGCTGACGAGATGTGGTCCGTAGCAGCGGGCCGGCACCAGTCGGGGATTGCGGATGTCGGGGGATGCTTTTAAGTTCCCGTGATTCCTGGCGTAGGTGAGAGACGAAACACCGGGGGGTTTTAGTCAGTAAAAGTCTGACGGACCCCTTCGCTCTCTCCCCAGAGCGGAGGATATCCATGAGGATTTCCCCCGTCAAAAAAAAAGGACCAAATGTTTGTATGATCTTATCTGTCTTGCAAATATTTGTTTCAAAGTTTGGGTGTTTTCTATGAATCTATTAGCACAAAAATTAATAAATTATTAATGATACAAAACCCGACTGCGTAAATATCATACATGAAACATAGTTATGTATAAATATATTTAATCACCACTAAACATTCTTTATTTTGATTCCGCACTCGATGTATTGTGAATACATTATTTTTTTGAGATTACTTTTTGGCTCCAAAAAACTTCAATTTTCTTTCTTTTTTTAATTTTTATGTACTCAGAGTCACTCTTACGACTAAGACGAATCTATTGACACCACTCACATAAAAACACGACAAGCCGTTTAGGCTCTAGGGTGTGCCAAATAAAAATACTTAAAAATACTTAGTCTTTTATTTTAGTTTTGAAGCAACAAAGTAGGTATGGGCAAACAGTGCAATGCAAACAAGCAAAAAATATAAAATTTCCCAAAAGTTCTTCTCCTGACGGTGTTTTAGAGTACTTTTAGTTTTGGAAATAACTATGTACCGCTTTACTGAACTCGATTATTCTATCCTTGTGTTCCACAGATGAATAGGTAATTAACTTTGTTCCGTCTAATATTTGTAACGGCAGGATTGATTTTGACAAGACTCACTGGCCGATAGCTGATGATATTGGGAGTAACTTAGACTTCATTTTTACACTTTTTTCCGTGCCTTTATATATATGTATATATATATATAGGCCATCTGTGACCATAGATCGAACTAAGTGGCGTGAAATTGGAGAGGCCTATGTCCAGCAGTGGACTGCAATAAGCTAATGATGATGATGACCAATGGTTGATCAAAACAATCGATTTGATCATAAAGTCACAAAAATATATAAAGTTATTTGTTTATTTATTTCTAAATTGGTATTTGAATATTTCTTTTTTCCCAACTACGGCGAAGTCAATAGGAAAAGTAATATTTTCGCAATTCATTTGTGTTTTTATTTTTAATAGCAGCATCTGATAGACCGAAAAGATTTTAATAAATAAACATGTCACAATACTCAGACATAGGTTGCATAAAAATTATCAAAGTTATTACGAAGTCGGGTTGCAGTTTCTTAAGTTTTTTCTTATTTCTAAATATATTTATTTAAAACTACTACTATAATTCAGAAAATTAAACAGATTATTTCTAGAAGAGTTATTATTTATTGAGATTTCTAAAAAAATAATATCTTTTTTTAGTCTATTCCACAAGGTCAACTCTCCTGATAGAAAGTAGTAGTTCCCCTAATCACGGTTTAAAATAATAAAAAAATATTAGCAAATTATATAAGAGAATAGAGACGTTAACGATTGTAGGAACAGAATTCACAAGAAACACTTACTACCTGATTATGGGGGCTGATTTACTCTCGATCTCATAAATATCATCAAAGGTATACTTGTTTAAAAATACGTTTAACTAAGAGTAGTAGATAACCAATTCAAGTTTCGATCACAATAGGATACCTATAATCACATTATGTTCAACATTGGATCTTTGATTAATACTTGATCACAAAGAAACCTAACATTTGTGAGATCGAAAGTTGAGCGCAGATTAATTCTGATCAATTTTTTGCTCGGGAATTGACCTTTTTTGTACATCCATCTATATGGTAATCAAGGCCACACAATACTCTCTATCCAAGGTACGTAGTGAGACACCTTGGTATAAATCGCTGGTTCAGCAATTACACCACATTTTCTCCCGAATGAGGTTACTGCAACCACGACATACATGCAATCAATCTTTTTGCTTTTAATCTGGAGGGGTCCTCCACTATCGCCCTGAAAAAATAAATTTGTAATTATTTATATATATTTAGTGTATACATAAAATAAAACTTAATAAAATATGTCGTAACTCACAAAATTACCATAAGTAACATAAATTTATACTTATAATTAAAATACAATAATTTCCCACAGCTTACGATAGGAACAACGCTTTACAAAGCCGAATGTAGCCGAATGTCTCTTTCTAGAGGTCGTTGTGCATTACTTCCCGGCACTTTACATTTGGAGTCATCTTCACCATCATCATCATAATCAGATCTTGGCCTGTTATACCAAGCTAACTAAGGGGGTTGGCATAAGGATTATTTAAAATTTTGATTCTCTTTGCAATACCGTTGTCCTGGACAGTTTTCCTGTTCATTCAGCTCTTACGACACCCATGGAATTAATAGGGATGGCGATACTCCATATTCTGAGTCTGTCACGAAACCGTGGCGCGAGAAATAGCTATAATATTTATGTACCCGACAAGTATCCACACGTTTATTTTTGTGGCCATAGCACGTCTGGGTTAAAGGGTCGATCCCTTTCGCAAGATTCCTGTATGGGGTATATTCCGATGCACACTCTTCTGTTGTGAATTTATTTAAAATAACCTGCGAAAGAAATTTTCAATGAGAAACAAATAATATTAATAACTTGACACATCCTATGCAAGACAGTCTGATTCCAAGCTAGGTAGAACCTTAGCTATGGTAAACATACATGAATATTTCTAAATACAAACACTATCATCCTCATATTCCAGACTCCTGTTGGAGATTGGCCTCTCCCATTACCCACCACTCTGATCGATTGAGGGCATCTAGCTCCTGCTACCTATTCAGCACAAGTTATCATTCCCCTTGGCCTGTAGACTTCCAACACACCGAGGTTATAACAGCTCTACTCTAATAGTTGTCAGTTCTGCGGCTAAAAATAGTCAATCCACTGCCACTTCTGCTCGTTCTTAATGCGATCCCTCAGAAAAACACTGAACATAGCCCTTTCCATTACATGCTGGGTGACTTTGAGCTTGTGGATCAACATCACATTGCATCCAGACACAGAACAAGATCGTACTCATCGCATAATTGTTTGCCCTTTTGAGAAATCTAATTAACATCAAAATATTGTCTCACCTTCTGCATAACTTCTGATTGGATCCCGTTTTCTGTAGAGCCCCAACCTGTAGCGAGGACTTGTTCATCAGTGACGGGATCTCCCACATGAAGACATGCCGGCACCAGAAACTGACTTAAAGGCATACTGTAAAATCACAATCGATCACTTTTTGTATAAACCTTCCAAAATTACTCAACTCGGCCTAATCAAGTGTCACCATACTCATTGCGAATGCAGACAAAACAACAATGCAGCATGGTGACCCGCACTTTGACGGCCTATTAAAATGCTTCTGCATCATTGGGCCATGTCATTCATAAGGTGTGGTGGCTATAGATAAAAGGTGTTAACACATCGCAAAGTTAAACATTCCCACCCAGGCCATTTTATGGATGGATGACGATTCTTTACGTGCTGAGCGTCTCCTCTGAACGTCTTCTCACGTCGTGAGTATCGTAAGAGACAACTAAGGGAGCAAACTACGAACACAGCTCCACAAAGAAAAGGAAAACATGGATCAAACCTTTTGTTCCGTGTGGAAACTCTCTTGAGTGTTGTTTCGAAATCTAATGGAGTAAAACCAACCGGTGTGCCATTTTGCGCCTGAGGTAATAGAAATCCAGGAACAGCCTGTACCGACACGTCTGGTCAACTTATATAGTAAGCCAAATCTTCCTTCTAAGCAAAGATATATGGACAGCAGTGGACTATCTGATAGGCTGTTGATGTATGACTCACCGTTGTTCCGTCTCCAATAAAGCGATGTCATGGTAACGTGATGGAGGCGCGTATAACGGATGTTTGATTATTTTTTTCACTTTTAAAATATTCGAGGGTTTCTCCGCATCAGTCCTAGTGTAGGCACCAACTACCACATACTTCACTTCACCGCTGAAAAAGTATCTTATTATTAGTCTGAGCCCCATGGTGTTACCCCTCGAAACGCTAAAGCAAAGACAGTGTAAAAATTAAGTCTAAATTTCTACGCCCGACGACTTCTGCAGGAGACTTTACGAGGAGGTCGTGCGATCCTTGGCCCTCTATGGGGCCCCGGTATGGGTGAAGATCCTGAGGGCTAGCAATATCGCGCTATTGGACGACCGCAACGAGTTTTGGCCATCAGGATCATAAGGGGGTACTGCACGATCTCACTTGGGACGGCCAGTCTCCTGGCCAAAACTGCACCATGGGACCTGGAGGCGTGAGCCCTTGTGGCCCCTGCTGAGATAGTAGCCCCGAGACTCGAGTAATGGATGACCAGAAATCCCAACTGCATCAGGTCGTGGTGGATGAAAGGAAGGAACAAGTCACACACAGGTGAGGCCACCTACCACGTGGCGCGAGCCCTATAAAGTGCTAGCGCCCTTTTCTGTACGAAAGGGACGTGAGGGTTCCTACCCAGGAGGGGGTCACCTAAAAACAGTGGGTGGCCCGAGGTACGTCGGCGTTCCAGGGTTTTCCTTCCCCAGGGTGCACCTGGTTCCCTGGCTCCTAATATCCGCGATAGCGTGGGGTTTTAGTCGGTTCGAGTCCGACATGTCACAGGAGGCGGTATCCGAGGGGATTTCGGCACGTAAAAAAAAGTGTAAAAAAGAAGTATAAGTTACTCCTAATATCATCAGCTATCAGCCAGTGAGTCTTGTCAAAATCAGTCCTGCCGTTACAAATATTAGACGGAACAAAGTTAATTACTTGTTCATCTGTGGAACACAAGGATAGAATAATCGAGTTCAGTAAAGCGGTACATAGTTATTTACAAAATTAAAAGTACTGTAAAACACCGTCAGGAGAAGAACTTTTGGGATTTTTAATATTTTTTGCCTGTTTGCATTGTACTGTTTGCCCATACCTACTTTGTTGCTTCAAAACTAAAATAAAAAGACTTTAAGAGGGCTTGATTTTGCGAGGTGTCGAAGTTGACAATGATATAAGACACTTCCTTTTTACCCGACTGCCGAAGAAGGAGGGTTATTTTTCGAGTATGTGCATGTATGTGTGTATTTTTATTTGGCACACCCTAGAGCCTAAACGGCTTGTCGTATTTTTATGTGAGTGGTGTCAATAGATTCGTCTTATTGGTGAGAGTGACTCTGGGTACATCAAAATTAAAAAGAAACAAAACTGAAGTTTTTTGGAGCCAAAAAGTAATCTCAAAAAATAATGTTTTCACAATACATCGAGTGCGGAATCAAAATAAAGATTTTTTTATGGTGACTAAATATATTTATATATACCTTTGTTTCATGTATGATATTTACGCAGTCGGGTTTTGTATTATTAATAATCTATTAATTTTTATGCTAATAGATTCATAGAAAACACCCAAACTTTGAAATAAATATTTGCAAGACAGATAAGATCATACAAACATTTGGTCCAACCCGAGAATTTAACTCAGGTCTTCTACAGTCGTATACACAAACATGGCACTACTGAGATATTTAGAAACTTCTTCAACAACCCATAAATAACGTCCCACTCTGGGCTCGGGTCTCCTCTCAGGAGAGGGTTAAGGCCATACGTCCTCACGCTGGCCAAGTGCGGGTTGGGGAGTGGCAAGACAACGTTGTGGCTACATAATCTTACAGTTGGATGTTTGTAAGCCGCCCGAAGGCCTCCAACTAAGCTTCACTACTATCTATCTATGATGACAACCGGGACCTACTGCTGAACGTGACCACGGTGAATCACGGTGACGCTCATGGTATCATCATGTTTAGAAACTTAGTGGTGCTATAAACCAATCACTTACAACGTTAAACTTGATGTGCAGTGTGCGGCAGTCAAGACGAATTTGTCACTGATGATGGAACCACCACAGTTGTAAGACACTGGCTGTCTATAATCTTCATATCCCAGCATCGCCTGCAAATTGAATTAATAATTATATTTCAGGCATCTAACACACACCGCCATCTAGTACATAACTAAGCAAAGTTTGTGCAATGGGTACTAGACAACTGATATAAATATATTGTATATTTTTTTGTAAATGCGTATTTTACATGTTATAAAACACCAAATACACAAATAAATATTTGCAGACCATATTCATGACACGGGAATGAAAGGCGTATCCTCAAGCACAGCAGTCGCACACGCTACCACTAAACCTCTAAGAAAAAAATAATTAAAATGTTGGAAAAAAATTATTAAATTTGTTGTTAAAATCTTAGAAAATGTGTTGCTTGAAATGTCAGAAAATTTGATGATTAGAGTATCAGAACATTTGTTAATTGAAATGTGAGAAAATTTGTTAATTGAAATTTCAGAAAATATTGTTAGTTGAAATGTCAGACAATTTGTTAATTGAAATGTCATAAAACAACATGTAAACAAATACCAAGTGGTAACTTTCAAAGAAAAACTTTAAAGCACACAAGTACACATCTTTAAATTCTAATGCCAGTTATAGAGGCCATCTTCATTAGAATATTCTCGTAGAGAGTTTAGCAGTTCGCAAGAGCAGTTTTAGAAGTTTTTTATTTATTTATTTAACTGCCTCTGTGGCGCAGTGGCAGCGAATGCAACTGATGTGAAAAAGTTCTTATATTCCATTCCTAAGTCGGACCAAATGTTTGTATCATCTGCAAATATTTCTTTCGGAGTGTGGGTGTTTTCTATACATAAATGAACGCACGGTGGCACATAAAAAATCTTTGAAGTCTTTAGATAGAACCTTAAAGATCTACAGAGCAATCATAACCAATTTGGTGGTGCAATGATTTTATTAGCAGGAGATTTTTGTCAAACATTGCCAGTGATTCCACGATCAACGCCAGCTGATGAACTCAATGCATGTCTAAAGTCCTCCAATTTGTGGAAACATGCCAAAGTACTTCATCCAATCTGGAAACATGACATCGGTAATGGCAAATTTCCTATAGACATCTTGACTGGCTGTATTAATTTTCCTCAAAGATTTTGTCAGTTAACTCGATCAGAGGATGAACTTATTCAGAAGGTGTTTCCAGATATCTTTCAAAATTACAGAAACCATAACTGGTGGAGCGAACGTGCTATATTGGCTACAAAAAACATAGATGTAAATGAATTAAATACATGAACCTATTACAGGCGAATCGACGATATAAAAATCAGTTTTTTCGGCTACTAACTAAGATGATCTAGTCAACTATCCACCGGAATTTTGAAACTCGCTGGATTTGCCAGGATTACCACCTCACAATCTTCAATTAAAGGTTAGATCGGTAGTTAGAATATTGTAAAATATCAACTAACCACGTCTTTGCAACGGCACACGGTTAGCGATAAAAAAATTACTAAACGACGTGATAGAAGCAACTATATTGAAAGGAAAGTATAAAGGAGAAGATGTTCTCATACCGCGCATCCCAATGATTTCGACTGATGTGCCATTTGAGTTCAAACGGCTACAGTTTCCAGTGCGGTTTGCTTTTGCTATGACCATAAACAAGTCCCAGAAGCAATCAATAAGTGTTTATGGTATTAATCTGGAAAACCCATGTTTCTCACAGAGTCAATTGTATGTTCCTGTTTCTTTGTTAGAAAACCATAAGATTTGTTTGTCTATGTGCCATATACGCATAAAATACATACATAAAAATTACCATGTGAGGGAACTCGTGGATGTGGGTGTCATTTCCTCCAAAAATCAACTCATCAACGTTGTGGTGACAGTGCCTTGTTCTACTGTATCCTCCCAATAGAGTGGCCAATATCTCGCAAGGGTACACATAAGCTTCCTGGTAGTCGATACATTCTGAAAGAAACTATTCATTATCTATACAAATACATAAACGTATATAAAAATTATCCCGATTTCCCTTGGTCACGGCATCATGCGTGAACGACTGAACCTATTTCTATGTCTCTTGTTTTTTTGGATAGCCCTCTGGCGAAGAAGGTTTTTAACTTATATAACATCACGCTACGACATATAGAAACTTAGTAGCAGTAGAAAATGTTGTGAAAATTTAGCAAACTTCATCAAATACCTTTAAGCAAGCAACTGTTCCAACGCTTTTCATGAATTTAGTACGCAGGGAGTTTCGGGGGCGATAAATTGATCTAGCAAGGATTCCTTTTAAGAAAATTTACCAAAAAAAAAGTCCATCCGCCCATCCATCCATCGGTGACCCAGGTACTTCAGTTTGATTTGAGAGACATAGATGGTGATACAGTCGCGATATTCAAACACTAAGCTATTGTGATGACTGGTTAAGAACACAGAGTGTGACCATCCTCATTCATGCCGTGGGTGTCGGAAGACCCGACTAGAGGAGTATACCACACAGGACAGCAGCACTACAAACAGAAGTAGAACTTAAAACAAGTTCTATATCAACCCGCCTGGCTAGCGCGGCATAGTAGGCCAAAACCTAACCGTGTATGACCACAGGAAAGCCACGCTTCGGCATGTGTAGGCCGGCTCGACCCTAGCGTTACGAAGGCCTCCCAGAAAACCGGTGTGAAACAACGCCTGCGTTGTGTTTCACCGAGTGAGTGACCGGAGGCACATACACTCGAACCTCTCCCCCTGTCCTCCTCAGGCCGGCAACGCACTTGTGACGCCTCTGGTATTGCGGGTGTCCATGGGCGGCAGTAATCTCATACTATCAGGCGATACGTCTACTCGTTTGCCCCCTACTCCATAAAAAACCTTCTTTCTAAGAAGTTCATCAGTTCAGTTGAATGTTATTTCCAAATGATATCTATTAAAATTGACCGCACTGAAAATGTTACTTTGACTTTCAATTATCTTGACAAGAGCTAAATAGTGTTTGTTATTAAATATGTGTTGAGATAAGTATGTACTTTAAAATTATGCATTCTTAGAGCAAACTAGGAAATATTTAATTCTTTTTCATATCTCTTTAAAACTTATTTATTATTTACAATAATTCTGAAAATGAAATACAATTTTATTTCATTACAAAAAAGAAAATTTATCCTACGATCAGACTAGACAGGCAGTATAATATCCACTGTCGTACCATACATCGTGTAGTTACAAGTATAAGAGAACTGAAATTTTAATGCACTTACTATCAAATGCCTTCTGCCCAGTTTTCTTAGATGTCAATGATTCAGGAACATCTTCATCACATAGTCCATTGCGGTTTTCATCTTCTTCATTCTTAGTTGTTGTTGTTCTGAAAAATGAAGCAAGGTCACTTATGTTCACCGGATTATCGATAGCGTAGTGTCCCTTCTGAATATATCCCAAAAGAGATCACACAGAGAGAGAGACTGTGTGTGAGAGAGAGAGAGAGAGATCGATAGGCTTTAACGGTCCACTGCTGAAAGGTCATTTTTTAACTTTAAACCGCAGGTAACACCGCGGGTCAAAGCTAATCTAAAAAAATAAGCCCAAGTTACTCCTTATTGCATCAGCTATCTGCCATTGAATGTCTCGTGAAAATTGGTATATGTATACATACACGGTATATAAACCAAAATATCATTTTTACAATTTTGTCTGTCTGTCTGTCTATTTTTTCCGGCTAATCTGGAACGGCTGCATCAATTTTGACAGGACATTCACTGGCAGATAGCAATGTATTTAAAATAGTAAAAAGCGCTTATTTTAATATAACAAACAGACAATATAATTTTATTTATTTATATACAGTATAGACGAAAATGTACCTTACTGCGTTTAAATTACCTCTGAGTCGTGGTAATACTTTGCGGACGCCATATTGGTCTTATATCCTGCAAACAGCAAACTATCGGCGTTGATCCAGAAAAACCACAGATCTGAAACAAACAGAGACAATAGAATTGATAAACTTCATAAAATCAAGAAATATCCTTTCCCCCATGCCTTTATTATTAACAAGATTCTTTGGGTCGTCTATTAGTTGAACCGATTTTACCAGAATAGTTTTATATTGTGAAATGAGCTTCCAAAATGACTCTGCTCGCCTGATGGAAAGCAAAAGCTGAATCCAAGAGTGATGATCACCATCCTCAATGCGAATAAGGACAGTACACTATGACGATCTTGTGAGATACTTTTATACGCCCCACGGGATCATAATGGAACGAAAATACGCGCGCTGGCAGTGAGTTCCAGGATTTTCCCGCTCGGCACTGGAAGGAATAACTGAAGCGATGAGTACGTGAGCGTTCTACCACTCTGAAGCAGTGACTGCCAAGGCCGGAATTTATTGTCTTGTAGAGGAAAGGAGAAGGAGGGACCAGTTAGAAGAGCAATTCAGAACACCGTCCATGATAAAGGTGATAGAGGACTGACAGAGTGGCGATATCTCTACACAACTACATAGGCTCAAGGGTCTCGGTAACTTCGGGACTGTCAATAATGCGGATTGCTCGCCTCTGCAACTGGTCGAGAGCGTCAAACATGTACCGCGCAGCTCCGTCGCAAAAATGAGAACAGTACTCCACGCACGAGTGAACCTGGGTCTTGTAAAGAAGACACAGATGCCCAGACGAGAAGAATCTTCAGCAGGAACGGATCGACTTGACCGGGGCACTACCCTCGCACAGAAGACTAACCTAAAGTGACAACATTCATGCTGTTCTGTTTCGTTGCTGAGTGTGAGACCGGAGGCCCAAAGATGCAGAAGCATCACTAGGCTGTCATAGTGTGGGTCACCATGCCGCATTGTTGCATTGTCTGCATTCGTAATGAGTATGGTGAAGAATTCTGCTTATGCTTTCCGTCAAGTAGAGAAGAATGGTCTTTTCAGGCCCATACATTAAAAAAACCATTTTAAATGGAGCTATTTGCATCGGAACTCCGAAGTTCTGACGGGCAACTTTAATTTGAAGTTGTTTTTTTTAATAGTAGACAATATTGAAGGCCGCAACACCATAGACGTCACAAGTACGTTACCGGCCTTTTAAGAAGGAGGAGTAAGCTCTTTTTTTAAGGTTTGAAGATCGTATTGATCCGCGGATATCGCAGACGACAGTTCATTCCAGGTTTATAGTGCGAGGCAGGAAGTGTAGAAAAACGCACAGTTATGAATTGTCTGTTGCGTAGGGCGATGGTGAAAAGAGGCGGCAGGAATAAGTCCGAACATTCCTCGGTGCACTCTCCGTGATAAATGCGGTAGAAGATGCACAGCGAAGCCACATCTCTACGCAGCGCGAAAGAGTCGAGCCGAATTGAAAGGTCTTAGCAATCGGCAATTCGAGTCGCTCTCCGCTTAATACGGCCCAAAGGGAGGAGCTGGTATTGAGGTGCGCTCGCCCAAGAAAAAGAGTGAAATACTGTCTCGATCTGTTGAGCACACCGAGCTTCTTTGGTGCTAATTTGGCCTTACCCTCCAAATAGCCACAAAACTGGATTTCACTCGATAGATGGCAGATAGCTGATGATATTAGGAGTAACTTAGGCTACTTTTTCTAAACTAGAGTTGCTCCGCGGCATTGGTTGCGGTTGTTGTACCGCGGAGCTCAACTAGTATATTATACTAACTTAGAACTGTAGTTCATGACATATTTCCAAAAACGCATATTTTATACACAGTGTCGGGCATTTACAAGAAAAACCTGTATTACTGCATTAATCAACATAGGAAACAAGTTTATTTCTTTATTATTATATCATTTTTCGATTTATGTAATATCATTCTGTAGGTGACAAAAAACCAATGACAGCAAGAAACCATTTGTGAATTTGATTTTAGACAATTAATAAACTCGAACGTTGTTTTTGACCAAATTCGTGAAATTACCGCTGTCCCAACCCTGTTACTCTCGCACCTTTAGCCAAAATTAGGGCTGACATTCATCCGGAGTTTTCCCGAACTTGCATTAGTTTAAAGAACGTCTGACTATCGTCCGGGCGGGATTTCATTAGCAAATCCGTGCTAAGCCCGGATTAATGATTACCGTATCTTTTTATCAGTGTCTATGAAAGTTGACTAAACTGAATCAAAAAATATGTTTGGAAACTAATACTGCTGCTAATAATGACTGCCTCGTTGGTCTAGTGGTAAGCGTAAGCTACTGCATATCACGGCCTCGAGTACGATTTGGGTCGGCCTGCAGTTGGGTTTTTTATACAAGAAATTCTTAATAATAGCCGGGAGTGTGGACGATGGCGGTGTTTCCCGGCCGTGCCTCGACAAGCACGTTAAACCGTTGGTCCCGGTTGTCATGAACCTCTATGGCAATTGTTATTGGGAAGTCAATTCGCTCAAATATACTGACAACTGATTCAAACTTATTATACGCCTCGGTCTTAGCCCTTGGGGGATATCAACGTTTCTGAATATATGTAGGTATGGATGTGGAAGTGTGTGTATATATATACGTTGAGGAAACTCAAAGTTTTGTATAACTCGTTATAAAACAAATCATTTGTACAATAATACCTTTAAATATAGCTTTTCAAATTATTCTTTTCTTCTTCTACTGCCTTTTCAGGCCCCGTAAATGTCAAACCTCACTTTAAATTCCTTCGTCAGCGTTTTAAGCACTTTGTTCTCAATCTCTGAGAAACCTCAATCCTCTTCCTCTTCTCTTCTCTTTCCAACCTCTTCCCATAATATAAGTCACTATAAATATCCTTCAGTGTTGCGGCTGTGTGGCTGTGGAATGCCTTGTCGCTGGAAAATGTACCAGTCCATCTCTGAGGGTCTTCAGGAGGAGACGTTCGGAGAAGGACTGGTTAGACGATACAACTGATAACAAAGAGCTGCAGCGTGATGTCACGCTTTTGGTTATGGCTCTCATGTACTCTTTACAAAATATTCATACCGTGAGCTAAATATAAAATCGTTTTAAAGAGTAAACTATAAAAAAACATATTTTTAATAAATGGATTCAAAAAACAAGTATCTCTTTTACCTTGGGATGTTCTCTATTTCTTATGCTGTCATGAACTGCAGGGCATTTTGAAATGAGTGTGCAGACTCCCTTTACTCCAGCAACGTCACAATCATCCCCTAAAAAATAAATAACAATTATTAACGATTTTTTTATTTCCTTTGCTTATAGCACGTAGTTTTGGATCTAATGTTTGTATGATGTACAAATATTTATTTCGGAGTTTGGGTATTTTCTATGTATGTATTAAAAAATGTGTATTAGTTGTCTAGTACCCATAACACAAGCTCTGTGTAGCTTCGGACTAGATGGCGTTGTTTGTTAGATGTCCGATATATTCATTGATTGTTATTTTTTCTTTAAAAAACACGGCTCTTGCCTAAGGAATATTATTCTGTGCCCAGGGGACTTTACAATCATACATGAATACGATAATATTTGTTTTCACATAACATTTTAGTTGTAACTTCTGTATATTTTATAGTATAAGTTACGATATATATACGTGGCGCACTCATTTACATTAAGATGATTACAGCTTTTACAACTTTTTGAATATTTATATCTCAAAAACGGTGGCTCGTAGAAAATAAAGTATTGATACATTTTTTGTAGATAATTTTATGATCAACAATTTTTGTCTGAAGTTTTTTTATGATGAAACGAACCATTTTGGTGAAAATCGCGAAAAACTCATTTCTTAACCTTTGACCTTAAAAAAATTCCATACTCCCTGTATGTAAGCTATTGCATTGCTTTTATCGCGGACTTTGAGCGCGGCGACCGAATCAAGAAATTCGGTAACAAAAATAAACCTAACACCCCCACTCCGACCGGCACAGGGGCGTGGCGTTGAAAGCCATCCATCGTCTAACGTCGTTTCAGTTCGGCAGACTTCGGCACGGTGTTTGTGTGCTTGCGACTAGCCGTATGCATGTAGACTGTACAAAGCTCGCACGTATCGAGACGAGCTGCTCGGAAATAGGACGAATACGTAAGCTGTTGTATGTAAGGTGTATAGGTATCTATTATAAAAAACGCTATGCAATAGCTTTACCGCGGCAGTCCCCGAGTGCCATACGTTTTCTTTTTTTATTTATTTAGATAGATCAGTCTAGTACAGTTAAGTATGGCAGTACTAAAGGCTAATTTGACTGCCTCTGTGGCTCAGTGGTAGCGAATGCGACTGCTTTGCTAGAGGTCTCGGGTTCGATTCCTGAGTCGGACCAAATGTTTGTATGATCTGCAAATATTTTTTTCGGAGTTTGGGTGTTTTCTATGTATAATATGATATGTATTTACATAAAAAAGTATATAAGTATTAATATCAGTTGTCTAGTACCTATAGTACAAGCTCTGCTTAGATTGGGACTAGATGGCGTTGTGTGTTAAAATGTCTGAACATATTTATTTATTTATTATTTATTTATTTAATTGTTCCTTGGGAGTTGCACCTTTTAACATTACCAGCTTATAATGGTCCACAGCTGGACGTAAGCCTCTCCATTAGCAAGGAGGTTTCATCCTACTGTATTACGCCGGCCAGACTGGTTGGTACAGAGTTTTGGGCCATATTTTCGTACTCTATGCAGTGATTTTACGCATCTTACGGCACCCACGAGATGACCAGGGGTGGTGACACTTACGTCAAGGTTCCAGGGATTCCCTTTGGAGGGTGCACCTGATTCCCCGGCTTCTAGTACCCCAAACGTTGTGCGGCTTTTAGTTAGTTCGAATCCGACATAGCAACCAGTCAGTGGTATCCGTGGATTTCCGCACAAAAAAGGGGGGGAATGACTCTCCGTATTCCTATTACTTCACGACACATGATGAACTACATCCTGCATAGGTAATGAGCTATGTCAAGATAATTTCGAAACATATTTTAAAAACATTAAATATTTCATAATTTCATAAAACTAACCTTCAAACGCTGCGTCACTCAAAACCAAAACACCACAACATAACACCATTAACTTAAAAAACATTGTGTTAATAATTTAATAATTCATTAAATGAACTTGAACACAAGGCCGGTACTGAAGCGAGATGCTTCTCAACTGACAACAAAATAGATTAAAAAATAAAATGATATAACTTGATCAAGAACATATTAAAGGCGATGAATAATAATTAAGGCCATTTTGGTTTATTATATTATTAGCTCTTGCCGTTGGTCTTCTGTACATATTATTAGCTTTTGCCGATGGTATTCTGCTCATATTATTAGCTCGAGTTATTGGGTTTTTTAAAAGAAACTCCTCGGAGTTTCCATCGTGCCGTCCTCCAGCCGTGCCTCGGAGAGTTCTTTAAGCCACTGATCCCGGTTCTGATGAACATCTATGGTAAATGCTATTGGAAAGCAACTTGCGGAAAAGAACATCTTTAAAGGTTTTCCTGTTGATGCGTATAACTGAAGTGGTTTCAAGAGTTATTAAAATTAAGTTATAGCTTCCAAAATTCTGTACGGATGCAACATTTCTGTTTCTGAGCCACAATCTCAGGAGGGTCTACGAGGTAATGGGAATATAATATAGGTACTAGACAAATTTATAAATACATACATACTTTTTTTGTAAATACATAAATATTATACATAGAAAATACCAAAAGTCCGAAATAAATATTTGCAGATCATAGAAACTTTGGTCCGACCTGTGGATTGAACCTGAGACCTCATGCACAGCAGTCACATACACAACCACTGCCTCACAGAGGTATGTTTATGGAATGGGGTAGGAAAATCCTTTGATTGTATGGATAATGCTGTAGTTTTGTGTTGATAAAGATGGCGAACTGTGCAATAAAAGTGTGTAGAAATCACAGAGGACGGTCTAAATACACAATCAAAGTTACATATTATCGTTCAGAACCATGGGCGTACCCAGAGGAGGCAGGGAGAAGCAATTGTCTCCTCCTCCCATGGGTTTCATTAAGTCAATACTAACTCTCTCATTTTGTTGGTAAGAGTTAAAAAAATACTTTCCTACATACATAAATAGACAATTTCGAGTACAATAAAAAACTTGTAAGAATCGTACGGTGCGCCCGTTGTACCAATTCGCTAGCAGCGCTCCAAGCAAAAATGCCGCTCTCGGAACCTCAATCGGTATCCTCCTATTTCTACGCTTCTACAACAATTATTGAAAAAACATTATCGAATTTAGCCAAGCCATTTCGTGTGCCCCAAAGAGTAGATCATCGAAATACTCAAACTTAGAGGTTAAATTTGGGGGCAATACTTACAGAATTTTTATAATAAATAAATAAAATAAAAAAAAGGAAAAAAAAGCCTTTTAATTTCCTGTAAATTTTACACTGTACAGAGTGTATGTAAATCGCACCCCACATCACACCCCTCCAAGACCGGAGGTCGATATCTGGATGAGTCAGCTGCCTGAGCTTTGTTGCGCAGCTTGCTAGTGCCAGGAGTGAGTCGTTTCAGTGAGTTGGACCTGAGTGCCGCAAGTTCCAGTGAGTCGACACTGAATGCTGGTAGTCCCAGTGAGTCGGAGTTTAGTCCGCAGATCCCAGTGAGTCAGGATGACAAGCGGTGCGCGGTGCTGCAGTGAGGAACCCCAGTGTGTCGGGGCGGTTGCTGAGTAGAAGCTGGCTGCTGCGTAGACGGGAGAGACATGCTCTGCTTACATGAACCGTAGGTGCAGTGTGCTGTGCCTAGACGCTGATGAGGCCGTAGAGGTAACCAGGCTGAAGCGGTCGCCTCCTACGTGTGGTGTATCCCTGTCGAGGCCGAGGTTGCTGGCTGACTGACACTTGCTGAGGGAGAGAACATGACGGTGGCGCTGCTGGCTGTTGATCTGTTCGAAGGCTGCTTCCAATCACGTCAAGGTCACCACTGTGGAGGAACAGGTCACATGTCCCTCCAACACAAAGGGAGGATCCTCCGGCCAGGCGAGGTGATCATGCCTGGCGGGTCTTTGCCCAACGGCTGATGTTGAGAAGTTGTACCTATGTTAATCGGCGCGAGAACTTCTATGGCGCGATTAAGGATTGGTACTTTCTTAGTTTTCTTCGCTACTCAGTACTTCGATGTTTCTGCGGTAGATGGCGCTGTCATATATTTATATTGTTGCGCTGTATGTGGAAATCGCCACACGGTGTACTCCAGGGCTCAGTACTCGGCCCAAAACTCTATCTACTGTACGTAAACTCATTGTGTAATCTCTTTCCATCCCCTATTGCAGTATTGTCACTTAAGCGGATGACACTGCGTTGTTGGTTCGTGCTGGTAACTGCTGTGATGCATTTGATTTTGCTGAGCTATCCCTGGGTCGGGTAATGCAGTGGCTCAGTAAAATCTTTTTTATACTTAAACTTGACAAAACCACTTACTAAACGTTCTCAAAATCAAGTATAACTCAACCCTCGTTAGATACTTACTTTCTTAAAGCACATATCTGTGAGTTAAATCCCGTGAAAGTTGAAAAAGAAAAACAAATGAAATATTTGGATTTATCTCACGAGATTGTCGATATATGGAATGTAGATGCGGTGATCATTGTTCCGATAGTTGTGTCTGTTCACGGAAGGTTAGCCAAGAGCCTCGAACAACATCTCTGGACAAACAATATTATAATTTTCCTCATGTTCTAAAAAAAAAATCAATAACTGGTAACATTTATGTACTCACACTAGGAAATCAAAATGACATGAGGCATGAAGACATAGCTGTCACGCACACAAATATCGATAGTGGTGTCACATATCTTTATTTTTTTGTATGTAGCGATGCTCTATCTAGACATATTAATAATATATAAGTAATATAACATATTTGACCTTTATTTGTACCTACTTACATCATAAAAAGTTCTTCCTGTTAGTTCCGGCAAATCTCGGGAACGGCTGGCCTGGAATTTTAACGGGGCTTTCACTGGCAGATAGCTAATGATGTAAGGAATAACTTAAGCATTTGCTTTCAGACTAACTGTTTTATGTTGTCAAGGTACAGCCACAAAACAAAGGAATATAGTTTACCTATTCTCTTTTCTGTGGGTACAACAACAACCGCGAGTAACACTGCGGGGCACAGTTAGTGTTAATATAAAGCTGTAATGAGAATACAGACCTCTGCCCGGAGTAAATTAAAATAAACTATTCGTAGAATGCAACATTTTAATTTAGATAGATAGATAGATAGATAGAAAACTCTTTACTTGCACACTATAATATTACAGTTAGAAGAGAGTACATAAAATGTGAGACAGAGTGTACAAAGGGCGGCCTTATTGCCAAAAGCAATCTCTTCAGGCAACCTTAGGATGGATTTAATTTAATTCCTAATTGCAAAGATATGCTTATGAGTTCTTACACCTGTTTTCTTGACTAGTTTTTTATGATTCACCGGCCTTCACCTTATACTAGAAGTACAGAATTAATAAGTATCTATAATATGATGAATTTTAGTCGTGGAAAATTCTTACCTGTTTCACTAGCTACTGGTTCCCAAATTATTAATCGAGGGTCTGAAATAACACCATACCACTGATACTGTCCACCGAACAACCCTAGTTTATAACCAGAGAAAATCAAAGCACGAAAAGCTTCCCGCAAAAGGTCCATTGTTGCAAACAATAGGAGAGTGCTGTCACTCTCCTATTGTTTGATCTCCTAATCTTAAGACTTATTAAAAAAAGCTACACGTAGGTGGCCGTCAATCCTAAATAGTTTCATGAAAGAAGAGATTGTAATTATTGTGAGGCTATCAATTTTCGTCACAACCAAGATACATATGTGCCAATCGCAACCGCTGCCTGCAACCTTGTATATGTAGGTCGCTGGAATTTATTCAGTCGCCTGCAACTCGCTCAGACGAGCCAGAAGAGTTTCTATCGGAATGTGAGATGAAACTGTTATCACTGAAAGCGAACCATAAATAAATAAATGTGAGACCGTGTGGCCGGGATAATAGTAGTATTACTAGATAATAATAACTTAAGACAAGCTTTCGATATACACGATATTTATACATATTCAAGAATAATATTCAAGAATACATACACTCTTATGAATCTACATACATTTATTTAAAGCTTTTTATGCATACTCAATATATTATTTTCACTTTCCATTAAACTTCCTACAACTTTTATTTCTAGAGCGCCTATATCAATGTTATGGCAAAATGTAGCACAATAAAAAAATTGCTATAATATTTTTATGAGGCGGTCGTATCGTTATTTTATTAACAACTGGAATGTCAAATGTATAAAATAAATGTATATCAGTGGAGATAAATATGAATTATTTATTAGTATTTTTAATAAATAATTTATATTTTCAGACATCTAACAACCAACGCCATCTAGTCTCAATCTAAGCAGACCTTGTATTATGAGCACGAGACAAATTATATTTTCGTGTAAATTTATGCATATTATACATAGAAAATATTTAAATTTCAAGATATTAGTTAGCAACCAGCTGACGCGTTTAATTTCGTATGGGTCATTCAAAAAGTTATAAATAACATTTTTTATTGAGCTCGATTTCTGATGAATGATACCTTCGATAGATTGGCTATCCAATACTAAAAGATTAAGAGTTTATCTTGTGAGTTAATTAATAAATTTAAGCTAGCAGTTCTTAAGATATAACTGTGGGAAAGCCACACTTCGGCACGAATGGGCCGCTCGACCTGAGTGACACGATGGTCCCACAGAAAACCGGTGTGAAACAGCATTTGCGCTGTGATTCACCGAATAAGTGAGGATAATGGAGGCCCAACCCCTCTATCATCCCCCTTTTTTTTTTTTTTTTTTTTTTGACGTAGTGGAATGCCTTTACGC